>WHPX01000314.1:0-353446 GCA_011057435.1 Actinia equina | reverse complement strand
GGGGGGGGGGGAGGGTGGGGGCGAGTTCGATGACGTAGGGTGAAAGCCAGAATAGGATTGTTTTCTAAGTGGTGTGTAAAGATATAAGCATGGGAAGGAGGGTGATACTAACATTTTCTGCTGCTACATTGAATAGTATTTGTGGTTGATACGAAATCTAGTAAAATAATGGACTAAGATATTGAAGAGAATATATAATTCTATCTAAAGCAGGGTTAGCATCCATTCAAAATTGTACGCCAAACAAGGTTTTGTAAAGGAATTTCAAAAATTTTATAATAGCAATATTAATCGAAAAAAAATTAATAAAAGTGTGTTTTTTCCTCTAGCAATATGCATAAATGTACGCGAATGAATGCAATTTTATGTCTATGATAGACTAGTTAATAATATTTACGAAATGTTATCCTCGACTTTGTGTAGAATATTCACTGTTACAGTGAAGGTCCGTGGAATTCAAAGTGTTTGTATTGTTGAAGTTGTACATTCTTTAATTTACCGTTGGTATTTGTGAATGTTTTGACACTGAGGCCCCGTCCCACATGTCCGGAAATTTTTGTATCCGTATCCGGAAATTTTCGAATACGCTCCGAATACGGATACGTGTGGACAGTCGTATCCGCAAATTTTAGAATACGCTGACGGTAAACACGATTTTGCGCATGCTCAATAAGAAAACTTTCCGTCAAAGGGACTAGGCACTAGCGTGTAACAGGGCGGATCATGAAATTTTCGGATACGTGTGGACGGGGCCTGATATGAGTCTAACCCTGAGTAAATGAGTCTTTAATCTAGGAACACAGCAGTAATTTGGAAAAGAAGTCTATTTGATGTCGCAACTGATAACGCGGGGTTTCGCCGACGTCAATCAAGGCGTTTCCATGGCATCCATCAGCATATGCCTTCGAAAAAGTTGTCTTTAATATTAATTTGCGAAAGCTACTGTGGTGTCCTAACCCTCAGGGGGAAAAATAATATAACAAAATGACAGAAAAATTCCCATGTCATGGAAACACTTTGATTGACGTACATCAAAGGTTTAACATTTTCATATTTGAAGGAAACAGAACATCACCTATATTTCTTCCAACTTGATTTTATGGATTTGTAAAATTAAAGATTTCGGGATTTAAATCTCGAAAAATCCCCACACATTTGATTCAGCACCAAATAAGAGAAAATGCATGAAGACATTTTTGCACTTAAGTATTATATCTAAGCTGTGGTTTTCACTCTGTCACTCTGAAGTTCAAAACATTTTGCCTTTCCGAGGTTAAAGGGAAAAAATGGGTCGAGTTAACTGTGCAATGTATTGTGGAACTGTTTTTTTAAAACGCAATAAGACGTCCATCTTGGAGAGTTGTACCCTAAAATACTACCAAAATGTACTGCAAATCCAAGTCGTCTCAGTTTTTTTTCCACAACGGAACGGCTTGTAATCTAGAGGTTAGAAAGTCTGTTGCGAAAGCTTAACGAAGTAGAAAAGATTTTTATTTTTTGTAGAAAAATGTAATAAAGAAGAAATTCCTTATTTCCATGAAAGTTTGTTTCTATCTTGTTCTCCGCTGTCGTCTCATTTCATCAACACCATTTACTTTTCCATTCCTTTCCTATCCTTTTCTTTCTTTTCCTTTCTTTCTCTTTATTTTCCAAACTTTTTGAGTTTTTCCCCTTTTTTTCTTTACTTTCCTTCTCCCCTTTTACCGAATGAAAAACAACTCATTGTGAACTTTTTACAGATATCTTATCTCGTGAAATTAGGAAAAAAGTCTTGTCTTTTTGAATTCAGTTCTGAGAAATGACAATGTAAATAAACACGCACAGTTTGACTAGGAATCGGTAGACTGCTGTTTTTTGTTTTCATTGATTTATAAAAATTCAACCAGGACCATACTTCCAGACATCGAGTGCTGAACCGTCGTATGGACTTACGGCTACGCCGGAGATTTCGACCCCGACACCGCTATCCCGGAAGGAATTACAGACTGATCAGGAAGCTCGGCCGAAGCATAAGGGAGAGGTGAGTCGGCCCCTAGACCATAGATGAATAACCCCTTGCTATGACCAGCATATCTCAAATGGTACTCGTATCACTGAGGACTAACCTTTCGTGGTCATTCTTTTCGATGTGGGAGGCGTTTGGAACAACTAACCACGAAGTATATTTACACACAAAGCGGACAGTATATTTCTTTACCTTCAGTCTATCATCTGTAAAGTAAATTCAATCGATCCAGTTGAACTAGCACTAACTATTTCTGAACTGCCAACGTTTCCGATTCTGCGCATGCGCACAGCTAAGCCTGTATTTGTATTGGGAGTTGTTAGATCTACAGGGTTCGTGCAGGTCCTTGAACTCCTTGAAAAGTGCTGGGATTTAAAATGCATTTTTTAAAAAGTAGAAATGCCGTCCATGAATACTCCTTGAAAAAAAAAAAAATCAGTAATACTTTCAAGATATGTAAACCGTGAGTGGTTGTCATTGTTTGAAATTAGAGATTTTCACTACGTCTTGGGAGAAGCGTCTTTTTTATTATTTTTTGCTTTCCAGAACTTAGTGGCCCAACATGATGTGGATATCAAGTGACGACTGGAACATCTCGACAAATATTGGCATTTTCCTCAAATTTGTTTTAATACCAAAATAAAATCCTCTCAAGAGTTAATCCTTGAAAAATGTCATTTTGGTCCTTGAATACTCCTTCAAACCTCCTTGAATAACTCCTTGGAAACCTAGCACGAACCCTGGATCCAATATATTTCCAATTTCAAAAATAATAGATTTTTTCCCCAAAACGTAAAAATATCAGAACTCGTTGGAGCAATAGTCTATGGCTCTTCATCAAACTCGTCAAAATTACCTATTTTCCATCCTTCATAAATAATGCATATCTTTTGAAAAGGTGTGAAAATGACCCAAAATCAATCAAAACCATGGGCTATAGTCCATGCTTTTTGCCCAAAAATGACCTATTTTCCATCCTTCATAAATAATGCATATCTTTTGAAAAGGTGTGAAAATGACCCAAAATCAATCAAAACCATGGGCTATAGTCCATGCTTTATGCCCAAAATTGACGTATTTTGCATTCTTCATAAATAACGCATATCTTTTGAAAAAGTGTGGAAATGACCCAAAATCAATCAAACCATGGGCTATAGTCCATGCTTTTTGCCCAAAAATTATCTATTTTCCATCCTTCATAAGTAATGCATATCTTTCGAATAGGTGTAAAAATGACCGAAAATCAATCAAAACCGTGGGCTATAGTCCATGCTTTTTGCCCAAAAATTATCTATTTTCCATCCTTCATAAGTAATGCATATCTTTCGAATAGGTGTGAAAATGACCGAAAATCAATCAAAACCATGGGCTATAGTCCATGCTTTTTGCCCAAAAATTATCTATTTTTCATCCTTCATAAGTAATGCATATCTTTCGAAAAGGTGTGAAAAGACCCAAAATCAATCAAAACCATGGGCTATAGTCCATGCTTTTTGCCCAAAAATGACCTATTATATTTTCCATCCTTCATAAGTAATGCATATCTTTCGAATAGGTGTGAAAATGACCGAAAATCAATCAAAACCATGGGCTATAGTCCATGCTTTTTGCCCAAAAATTATCTATTTTCCATCCTTCATAAGTAATGCATATCTTTCGAATAGGTGTGAAAATGACCGAAAATCAATCAAAACCATGGGCTATAGTCCATGCTTTTTGCCCAAAAATTATCTATTTTTCATCCTTCATAAGTAATGCATATCTTTCGAAAAGGTGTGAAAAGACCCAAAATCAATCAAAACCATGGGCTATAGTCCATGCTTTTTGCCCAAAAATGACCTATTATATTTTCCATCCTTCATAAATAATTCATATCTTTCGAAAAGGTGTGAAAATGACCCAACATCGGTGAAAACATGCAAAAATGCAAAAACATGACCTATTTTGCATTCTTCATAAATAATGCATATCTTTTCAAAAGGTGTGAAAATGACCCAAAATCTATCAAAACCATGGGCTATAGTCCATATTTTTTACCCAAAAATGATTAATTTTGTATTTTTCATAAATAATGCTTATTTTTTGAAAAGGTGTCACAATGACCCAAATTCAATCAAAACCATGGACTATAGTCCATGCCTTTTGCCAAAAGATAATTAATTTTGCATTCTTTAAAATAATGCTTATTTTTTGAAAAGGTGTGAAAATGACCCAAATCCATCAAACCCATGGGCTATAGTCCATGCTTTTTGCCCAAAAACGGCCAAAATTGACCTATTTTACATTCCTAATAAATAATGCATATCTTTTGAAAAGGTGTGAAAATGACCCAAAATCAATCAAATCCATGGGTATAGTCCATGCTTTTTGCCCAAAAACACCCATTTTTCAATTATCAGGAAAAAATTATAATTTTTCAAAAGTTGTGAAAATGACCCAAAATCGATCAAAACCATGGGCTATAGTCCATGCTTTTGCCCAAATACACCCATATTTCAATTATCAGGAAAAAATCATAATTTTTCAAAAGGTGTAAAATGACCAAAAATCGATCAAAACCATGGGCTATAGTCCATGCGTTTTGTCCAAAAACACCCATTTTTCAATTATCAGGAAATATTCATATTTTCTCAAAAAGTGGGAAAATGACCCAAAATCGATCAAAACCATGGGCTATAGTCCATGCTTTGGTCCAAAAACACCCATTTTTCAATTATCAAGAAAAAGTCATAAATTTTCAAAAGGTGTGAAAATGACCCAAAATTGACCAAACCATGGGCTATAGTCCATGCTTTTTGTCCAAAAACACCCATTTTTCAATTATCAAGAAAAATTCATATTTTCTCAAAAAGTGGGAAAATGACCCAAAATCGATCAAAACCATGGGCTATAGTCCATGCTTTTGGTCCAAAAACACCCATTTTTCAATTATCAAGAAAAAATCATAATTTTTCAAAAGGTGTGAAAATGACCCAAAATTGACCAAAACTATGGGTTATAGTCCATGCTTTTTGTTCAAAAGCACCCATTTTTCAAGTTTTACGAAAAATTCATATTTTCTCAAAAAGTGGGAAAATGACCCAAAATCGATGAAAACCATGGACTATAGTCCATGCTTTTTGTCCAAAAACACTCATTTTTCAAGTTTTACGTAGAAATAATTATTTCTGAAAAGGTGTGAAAATGACCCAAAATCGATCAAAACCATGGGCTATAGTCCATGCTTTTTGTCCAATAAACACCCATTTTTCAATTATCAAGAAAAAATCATAATTTTCCAAAAGGTGTGAAAATGACCCAAAATCGACCAAAACCATGGGCTATAGTCCATGCTTTTTGTCCAAAAACACCCATTTTTCAAGTTTTACGAAGAAATAATTATTTCTGAAAAGGTGTGAAAATGACCAAAAAAACGATCAAAACCATGGGCTATAGTCCATGCTATTTGTCCAAAAACACCCATTTTTAATTATCAGGAAAAAATCATACTTTCTCAAAAGGTGTGAAAATGACCCAAATTCATCAAAACCATGGGCTATAGTCCATGCTTTTTGTCCAAAAACACCCATTTTTCAATTATCAAGAAAAAGTCATAAATTTTCAAAAGGTGTGAAAATGACCCAAAATTGACCAAAACCATGGGCTATAGTCCATGCTTTTTGTCCAAAAACACCCATTTTTCAATTATCAAGAAAAATTCATATTTTCTCAAAAAGTGGGAAAATGACCCAAAATCGATCAAAACCATGGGGTATAGTCCATGCTTTTTGTCCAAAAACACCCATTTTTCAATTATCAAGAAAAAATCATAATTTTTCAAAAGGTGTGAAAATGACCCAAAATTGACCAAAACCATGGGCTATAGTCCATGCTTTTTGTCCAAAAACACCCATTTTTCAAGTTTTACGAAAAATTCATATTTTCTCAAAAAGTGGGAAAATGACCCAAAATCGATGAAACCATGGGCTATAGTCCATGCTTTTTGTCCAAAAACACTCATTTTTCAAGTTTTACGTTGAAATAATTATTTCTGAAAAGGTGTGAAAATGACCCAAAATCGATCAAAACCATGGGCTATAGTCCATGCTTTTTGTCCAATAAACACCCATTTTCCAATTATCAAGAAAAAATCATAATTTTCCAAAAGGTGTGAAAATGACCCAAAATTGACCAAAACCATGGGCTATAGTCCATGCTTTTTGTCTAAAAACACCCATTTTTCAAGTTTTACGAAGAAATAATTATTTCTGAAAAGGTGTGAAAATGACCAAAAAACGATCAAAACCATGGGCTATAGTCCATGCTTTTGTCCAAAAACACCCATTTTTCAATTATCAGGAAAAAATCATAATTTTTCAAAAGGTGTGAAAATGACCCAAAATTCATCAAAACCATGGGCTATAGTCCATGCTTTTTGTCCAAAAACACCCATTTTTCAATTATCAAGAAAAAGTCATAAATTTTCAAAAGGTGTGAAAATGACCCAAAATTGACCAAAACCATGGGCTATAGTCCATGCTTTTGTCCAAAAACACCCATTTTTCAATTATCAAGAAAAATTCATATTTCTCAAAAAGTGGGAAAATGACCCAAAATCGATCAAAACCATGGGCTATAGTCCATGCTTTTTGTCCAAAAACACCCATTTTCAATTATCAAGAAAAAATCATAATTTTTCAAAAGGTGTGAAAATGACCCAAAATTGACCAAAACCATGGGCTATAGTCCATGCTTTTTGTCCAAAAACACCCATTTTACAAGTTTTACAAAAAATTCATATTTTCTCAAAAAGTGGGAAAATGACCCAAAATCGATGAAAACCATGGGCTATAGTCCATGCTTTTTGTCCAAAAACACTCATTTTTCAAGTTTTACGTAGAAATAATTATTTCTGAAAAGGTGTGAAAATGACCCAAAATCGATCAAAACCATGGGCTATAGTCCATGCTTTTTGTCCAATAAACACCCATTTTTCAATTATCAAGAAAAAATCATAATTTTCCAAAAGGTGTGAAAATGACCCAAAATCGACCAAAACCATGGGCTATAGTCCATGCTTTTGTCCAAAAACACCCGTTTTTCAAGTTTTACGAAGAAATAATTATTTCTGAAAAGGTGTGAAAATGACCAAAAAACGATCAAAACCATGGGCTATAGTCCATGCTTTTTGTCCAAAAACACCCATTTTTCAATTATCAGGAAAAAATCATAATTTTTCAAAAGGTGTGAAAATGACCCAAAATTCATCAAAACCATGGGCTATAGTCCATGCTTTTGTCCAAAAACACCCATTTTTCAATTATCAAGAAAAAGTCATAAATTTTCAAAAGGTGTGAAAATGACCCAAAATTGACCAAAACCATGGGCTATAGTCCATGCTTTTTGTCCAAAAACACCCATTTTTCAATTATCAAGAAAAATTCATATTTTCTCAAAAAGTGGGAAAATGACCCAAAATCGATCAAAACCATGGGCTATAGTCCATGCTTTTGGTCCAAAAACACCCATTTTTCAATTATCAAGAAAAAATCATAATTTTTCAAAAGGTGTGAAAATGACCCAAAATTGACCAAAACTATGGGCTATGGTTCCTTCTTTTTGTCCAAAAACACCCATTTTCAAGTTTTACGAAAAATTCATATTTTCTCAAAAAGTGGGAAAATGACCCAAAATCGATGAAAACCATGGGCTATAGTCCATGCTTTTTGTCCAAAAACACTCATTTTTCAAGTTTTACGTAGAAATAATTATTTCTGAAAAGGGGTGAAAATGACCCAAAATCGATCAAAACCATGGGCTATAGTCCATGCTTTTTGTCCAAAAACACCCATTTTTCAATTATCAGGAAAAAATCATAATTTTTCAAAAGGTGTGAAAATGACCCAAAATTCATCAAAACCATGGGCTATAGTCCATGCTTTTTGTCCAAAAACACCCATTTTTCAATTATCAAGAAAAAGTCATAAATTTTCAAAAGGTGTGAAAATGACCCAAAATTGACCAAAACCATGGGCTATAGTCCATGCTTTTTGTCCAAAAACACCCATTTTTCAATTATCAAGAAAAATTCATATTTTCTCAAAAAGTGGGAAAATGACCCAAAATCGATGAAAACCATGGGCTATAGTCCATGCTTTTGGTCCAAAAACACTCATTTTTCAAGTTTTACGTAGAAATAATTATTTCTGAAAAGGGGTGAAAATGACCCAAAATCGATCAAAACCATGGGCTATAGTCCATGCTTTTTGTCCAAAAACACCCATTTTTCAATTATCAGGAAAAAATCATAATTTTTCAAAAGGTGTGAAAATGACCCAAAATTCATCAAAACCATGGGCTATAGTCCATGCTTTTTGTCCAAAAACACCCATTTTTCAATTATCAAGAAAAAGTCATAAATTTTCAAAAGGTGTGAAAATGACCCAAAATTGACCAAAACCATGGGCTATAGTCCATGCTTTTTGTCCAAAAACACCCATTTTTCAATTATCAAGAAAAATTCATATTTTCTCAAAAAGTGGGAAAATGACCCAAAATCGATCAAAACCATGGGCTATAGTCCATGCTTTTGGTCCAAAAACACCCATTTTTCAATTATCAAGAAAAAATCATAATTTTTCAAAAGGTGTGAAAATGACCCAAAATTGACCAAAACTATGGGCTATGGTTCCTTCTTTTTGTCCAAAAACACCCATTTTTCAAGTTTTACGAAAAATTCATATTTTCTCAAAAAGTGGGAAAATGACCCAAAATCGATGAAAACCATGGGCTATAGTCCATGCTTTTTGTCCAAAAACACTCATTTTTCAAGTTTTACGTAGAAATAATTATTTCTGAAAAGGGGTGAAAATGACCCAAAATCGATCAAAACCATGGGCTATAGTCCATGCTTTTTGTCCAATAAACACCCATTTTTCAATTATCAAGAAAAAGTCATAATTTTCCAAAAGGTGTGAAAATGACCCAAAATCGACCAAAACCATGGGCTATAGTCCATGCTTTTTGTCCAAAAACACCCATTTTTCAAGTTTTACGAAGAAATAATTATTTCTGAAAAGGTGTGAAAATGACCAAAAAACGATCAAAACCATGGGCTATAGTCCATGCTTTTTGTCCAAAAACACCCATTTTTCAATTATCAGGAAAAAATCATAATTTTTCAAAATGTGTGAAAATAACCCAAAATCCATCAAAACCATGGGCTATAGTCCATGCTTTTTGTCCAAAAACACCCATTTTCAATTATCAAGAAAAAGTCATAAATTTTCAAAAGGTGTGAAAATGACCCAAAATTGACCAAAACCATGGACTATAGTCCATGCTTTTTGTCCAAAAACACCCATTTTTCAATTATCAGGAGAAATTCATATTTTCTCAAAAAGGGTGAAAATGACCCAAAATCGATCAAAACCATGGGCTATAGTCCATGCTTTTTGTCCAAAAACACCCATTTTTCAATTATCAAGAAAAATTCATATTTTCTCAAAAAGTGGGAAAATGACCCAAAATCGATCAAAACCATGGGGTATAGTCCATGCTTTTTGTCCAAAAACACCCATTTTTCAATTATCAAGAAAAAATCATAATTTTTCAAAAGGTGTGAAAATGACCCAAAATTGACCAAAACCATGGGCTATAGTCCATGCTTTTTGTCCAAAAACACCCATTTTTCAAGTTTTACGAAAAATTCATATTTTCTCAAAAAGTGGGAAAATGACCCAAAATCGATGAAAACCATGGGCTATAGTCCATGCTTTTTGTCCAAAAACACTCATTTTTCAAGTTTTACGTTGAAATAATTATTTCTGAAAAGGTGTGAAAATGACCCAAAATCGATCAAAACCATGGGCTATAGTCCATGCTTTTTGTCCAATAAACACCCATTTTCCAATTATCAAGAAAAAAATCATAATTTTCCAAAAGGTGTGAAAATGACCCAAAATTGACCAAAACCATGGGCTATAGTCCATGCTTTTTGTCTAAAAAACACCCATTTTTCAAGTTTTACGAAGAAATAATTATTTCTGAAAAGGTGTGAAAATGACCAAAAAAACGATCAAAACCATGGGCTATAGTCCATGCTTTTTGTCCAAAAACACCCATTTTTCAATTATCAGGAAAAAATCATAATTTTTCAAAAGGTGTGAAAATGACCCAAAATTCATCAAAACCATGGGCTATAGTCCATGCTTTTTGTCCAAAAACACCCATTTTTCAATTATCAAGAAAAAGTCATAAATTTTCAAAAGGTGTGAAAATGACCCAAAATTGACCAAAACCATGGGCTATAGTCCATGCTTTTTGTCCAAAAACACCCATTTTTCAATTATCAAGAAAAATTCATATTTTCTCAAAAAGTGGGAAAATGACCCAAAATCGATCAAAACCATGGGCTATAGTCCATGCTTTTTGTCCAAAAACACCCATTTTTCAATTATCAAGAAAAAATCATAATTTTTCAAAAGGTGTGAAAATGACCCAAAATTGACCAAAACCATGGGCTATAGTCCATGCTTTTTGTCCAAAAACACCCATTTTACAAGTTTTACAAAAAATTCATATTTTCTCAAAAAGTGGGAAAATGACCCAAAATCGATGAAAACCATGGGCTATAGTCCATGCTTTTTGTCCAAAAACACTCATTTTTCAAGTTTTACGTAGAAATAATTATTTCTGAAAAGGTGTGAAAATGACCCAAAATCGATCAAAACCATGGGCTATAGTCCATGCTTTTTGTCCAATAAACACCCATTTTTCAATTATCAAGAAAAAATCATAATTTTCCAAAAGGTGTGAAAATGACCCAAAATCGACCAAAACCATGGGCTATAGTCCATGCTTTTTGTCCAAAAACACCCGTTTTTCAAGTTTTACGAAGAAATAATTATTTCTGAAAAGGTGTGAAAATGACCAAAAAACGATCAAAACCATGGGCTATAGTCCATGCTTTTTGTCCAAAAACACCCATTTTTCAATTATCAGGAAAAAATCATAATTTTTCAAAAGGTGTGAAAATGACCCAAAATTCATCAAAACCATGGGCTATAGTCCATGCTTTTTGTCCAAAAACACCCATTTTTCAATTATCAAGAAAAAGTCATAAATTTTCAAAAGGTGTGAAAATGACCCAAAATTGACCAAAACCATGGGCTATAGTCCATGCTTTTTGTCCAAAAACACCCATTTTTCAATTATCAAGAAAAATTCATATTTTCTCAAAAAGTGGGAAAATGACCCAAAATCGATCAAAACCATGGGCTATAGTCCATGCTTTTGGTCCAAAAACACCCATTTTTCAATTATCAAGAAAAAATCATAATTTTTCAAAAGGTGTGAAAATGACCCAAAATTGACCAAAACTATGGGCTATGGTTCCTTCTTTTTGTCCAAAAACACCCATTTTTCAAGTTTTACGAAAAATTCATATTTCTCAAAAAGTGGGAAAATGACCCAAAATCGATGAAAACCATGGGCTATAGTCCATGCTTTTTGTCCAAAAACACTCATTTTTCAAGTTTTACGTAGAAATAATTATTTCTGAAAAGGGGTGAAAATGACCCAAAATCGATCAAAACCATGGGCTATAGTCCATGCTTTTTGTCCAAAAACACCCATTTTTCAATTATCAGGAAAAAATCATAATTTTTCAAAAGGTGTGAAAATGACCCAAATTCATCAAAACCATGGGCTATAGTCCATGCTTTTTGTCCAAAAACACCCATTTTTCAATTATCAAGAAAAAGTCATAAATTTTTCAAAAGGTGTGAAAATGACCCAAAATTGACCAAAACCATGGGCTATAGTCCATGCTTTTTGTCCAAAAACACCCATTTTTCAATTATCAAGAAAAAATTCATATTTTCTCAAAAAGTGGGAAAATGACCCAAAATCGATCAAAACCATGGGCTATAGTCCATGCTTTTGGTCCAAAAACACCCATTTTTCAATTATCAAGAAAAAATCATAATTTTTCAAAAGGTGTGAAAATGACCCAAAATTGACCAAAACTATGGGCTATGGTTCCTTCTTTTTGTCCAAAAACACCCATTTTTCAAGTTTTACGAAAAATTCATATTTTCTCAAAAGTGGGAAAATGACCCAAAATCGATGAAAACCATGGGCTATAGTCCATGCTTTTTGTCCAAAAACACTCATTTTTCAAGTTTTACGTAGAAATAATTATTTCTGAAAAGGGGTGAAAATGACCCAAAATCGATCAAAACCATGGGCTATAGTCCATGCTTTTTGTCCAATAAACACCCATTTTTCAATTATCAAGAAAAAGTCATAATTTTCCAAAAGGTGTGAAAATGACCCAAAATCGACCAAAACCATGGGCTATAGTCCATGCTTTTTGTCCAAAAACACCCATTTTTCAAGTTTTACGAAGAAATAATTATTTCTGAAAAGGTGTGAAAATGACCAAAAAACGATCAAAACCATGGGCTATAGTCCATGCTTTTTGTCCAAAACACCCATTTTTCAATTATCAGGAAAAAATCATAATTTTTCAAAATGTGTGAAAATAACCCAAAATCCATCAAAACCATGGGCTATAGTCCATGCTTTTTGTCCAAAAACACCCATTTTTCAATTATCAAGAAAAAGTCATAAATTTTCAAAAGGTGTGAAAATGACCCAAAATTGACCAAAACCATGGACTATAGTCCATGCTTTTTGTCCAAAAACACCCATTTTTCAATTATCAGGAGAAATTCATATTTTCTCAAAAAGGGTGAAAATGACCCAAAATCGATCAAAACCATGGGCTATAGTCCATGCTTTTTGTCCAAAAACACCCATTTTTCAATTATCAAGAAAAAATCATAATTTTTCAAAAGGTGTGAAAATGACCCAAAATCGATGAAAACCATGGGCTATAGTCCATGCTTTTTGTCCAAAAACACTCATTTTTCAAGTTTTACGTAGAAATAATTATTTCTGAAAAGGGGTGAAAATGACCCAAAATCGATCAAAACCATGGGCTATAGTCCATGCTTTTTGTCCAATAAACACCCATTTTTCAATTATCAAGAAAAAGTCATAATTTTCCAAAAGGTGTGAAAATGACCCAAAATCGACCAAAACCATGGGCTATAGTCCATGCTTTTTGTCCAAAAACACCCATTTTTCAAGTTTTACGAAGAAATAATTATTTCTGAAAAGGTGTGAAAATGACCAAAAAACGATCAAAACCATGGGCTATAGTCCATGCTTTTTGTCCAAAAACACCCATTTTTCAATTATCAGGAAAAAATCATAATTTTTCAAAATGTGTGAAAATAACCCAAAATCCATCAAAACCATGGGCTATAGTCCATGCTTTTTGTCCAAAAACACCCATTTTTCAATTATCAAGAAAAAGTCATAAATTTTCAAAAGGTGTGAAAATGACCCAAAATTGACCAAAACCATGGACTATAGTCCATGCTTTTTGTCCAAAAACACCCATTTTTCAATTATCAGGAGAAATTCATATTTTCTCAAAAAGGGTGAAAATGACCCAAAATCGATCAAAACCATGGGCTATAGTCCATGCTTTTTGTCCAAAAACACCCATTTTTCAATTATCAAGAAAAAATCATAATTTTTCAAAAGGTGTGAAAATGATCCAAAATTGACCAAAACTATGGGCTATGGTTCCTTCTTTTTGTCCAAAAACTCCCATTTTTCAAGTTTTACGAAAAATTCATATTTTCTCAAAAAGTGGGAAAATGACCCAAAATCGATGAAAACCATGGGCTATAGTCCATGCTTTTTGTCCAAAAACACTCATTTTTCAAGTTTTACGTAGAAATAATTATTTCTGAAAAGGTGTGAAAATGACCCAAAATCGATCAAAACCATGGGCTATAGTCCATGCTTTTTGTCCAATAAACACCCATTTTTCAATTATCAAGAAAAAATCATAATTTTCCAAAAGGTGTGAAAATGACCCAAAATCGACCAAAACCATGGGCTATAGTCCATGCTTTTTGTCCAAAAACACCCATTTTTAAAGTTTTACGAAGAAATAATTATTTCTGAAAAGGTGTGAAAATGACCAAAAAACGATCAAAACCATGGGCTATAGTCCATGCTTTTTGTCCAAAAACACCCATTTTTCAATTATCAGGAAAAAATCATAATTTTTCAAAATGTGTGAAAATAACCCAAAATCCATCAAAACCATGGGCTATAGTCCATGCTTTTTGTCCAAAAACACCCATTTTTCAATTATCAAGAAAAAGTCATAAATTTTCAAAAGGTGTGAAAATGACCCAAAATTGACCAAAACCATGGACTATAGTCCATGCTTTTTGTCCAAAAACACCCATTTTTCAATTATCAGGAGAAATTCATATTTTCTCAAAAAGGGTGAAAATGACCCAAAATCGATCAAAACCATGGGCTATAGTCCATGCTTTTTGTCCAAAAACACCCATTTTTCAATTATCAAGAAAAAATCATAATTTTTCAAAAGGTGTGAAAATGACCCAAAATCGATGAAAACCATGGGCTATAGTCCATGCTTTTTGTCCAAAAACACTCATTTTTCAAGTTTTACGTAGAAATAATTATTTCTGAAAAGGGGTGAAAATGACCCAAAATCGATCAAAACCATGGGCTATAGTCCATGCTTTTTGTCCAATAAACACCCATTTTTCAATTATCAAGAAAAAGTCATAATTTTCCAAAAGGTGTGAAAATGACCCAAAATCGACCAAAACCATGGGCTATAGTCCATGCTTTTTGTCCAAAAACACCCATTTTTCAAGTTTACGAAGAAATAATTATTTCTGAAAAGGTGTGAAAATGACCAAAAAACGATCAAAACCATGGGCTATAGTCCATGCTTTTTGTCCAAAAACACCCATTTTTCAATTATCAGGAAAAAATCATAATTTTTCAAAATGTGTGAAAATAACCCAAAATCCATCAAAACCATGGGCTATAGTCCATGCTTTTTGTCCAAAAACACCCATTTTTCAATTATCAAGAAAAAGTCATAAATTTTCAAAAGGTGTGAAAATGACCCAAAATTGACCAAAACCATGGACTATAGTCCATGCTTTTTGTCCAAAAACACCCATTTTTCAATTATCAGGAGAAATTCATATTTTCTCAAAAGGTGTGAAAATGACCCAAAATCGATCAAAACCATGGGCTATAGTCCATGCTTTTTGTCCAAAAACACCCATTTTTCAATTATCAAGAAAAAATCATAATTTTTCAAAAGGTGTGAAAATGATCCAAAATTGACCAAAACTATGGGCTATGGTTCCTTCTTTTTGTCCAAAAACTCCCATTTTTCAAGTTTTACGAAAAATTCATATTTTCTCAAAAAGTGGGAAAATGACCCAAAATCGATGAAAACCATGGGCTATAGTCCATGCTTTTTGTCCAAAAACACTCATTTTTCAAGTTTTACGTAGAAATAATTATTTCTGAAAAGGTGTGAAAATGACCCAAAATCGATCAAAACCATGGGCTATAGTCCATGCTTTTTGTCCAATAAACACCCATTTTTCAATTATCAAGAAAAAATCATAATTTTCCAAAAGGTGTGAAAATGACCCAAAATCGACCAAAACCATGGGCTATAGTCCATGCTTTTTGTCCAAAAACACCCATTTTTAAAGTTTTACGAAGAAATAATTATTTCTGAAAAGGTGTGAAAATGACCAAAAAACGATCAAAACCATGGGCTATAGTCCATGCTTTTTGTCCAAAAACACCCATTTTTCAATTATCAGGAAAAAATCATAATTTTTCAAAAGGTGTGAAAATGACCCAAAATTCATCAAAACCATGGGCTATAGTCCATGCTTTTTGTCCAAAAACACCCATTTTTCAATTATCAAGAAAAAGTCATAAATTTTCAAAAGGTGTGAAAATGACCCAAAATTGACCAAAACCATGGGCTATAGTCCATGCTTTTTGTCCAATAAACACCCATTTTTCAATTATCAAGAAAAATTCATGTTTTCTCAAAAAGTGGGAAAATGACCCAAAATCGATCAAAACCATGGGCTATAGTCCATGCTTTTTGTCCAAAAACACCCATTTTTCAATTATCAATAAAAAATCATAATTTTTCAAAAGGTGTGAAAATGACCCAAAATTGACCAAAACCATGGGCTATAGTCCATGCTTTTTGTCCAATAAACACCCATTTTTCAAGTTTTACGAAAAATTCATATTTTCTCAAAAAGTGGGAAAATGACCCAAAATCGATGAAAACTATGGGCTATAGTCGATGCTTTTTGTCCAAAAACACTCATTTTTCAAGTTTTACGTAGAAATAATTATTTCTGAAAATGTGTGAAAATAACCCAAAATCCATCAAAACCATGGGCTATAGTCCATGCTTTTTGTCCAAAAACACCCATTTTTCAATTATCAAGAAAGAGTCATAAATTTTCAAAAGGTGTGAAAATGACCCAAAATTGACCAAAACCATGGACTATAGTCCATGCTTTTTGTCCAAAAACACCCATTTTTCAATTATCAGGAGAAATTCATATTTTCTCAAAAAGGGTGAAAATGACCCAAAATCGATCAAAACCATGGGCTATAGTCCATGCTTTTTGTCCAAAAACACCCATTTTTCAATTATCAAGAAAAAGTCATAAATTTTCAAAAGGTGTGAAAATGACCCAAAATTGACCAAAACCATGGGCTATAGTCCATGCTTTTTGTCCAAAAACACCCATTTTTCAATTATCAAGAAAAAATCATAATTTTTCCAAAGGTGTGAAAATGACCCAAAATCGATCAAAACCATGGGCTATAGTCCATGTTTTTTGTCCAAAAACACCCATTTTTCAATTATTAGCTGGAAAAAATCATAATTTTTCAAAACGTGTGAAAATGACCCAAAATCCATCAAAACCATGGGATATAGTCCATGATTTTTGACCATAAACACCCATTTTTCAATTATCAGGAAAAAATCATAATTTTTCAAAAGGTGTGAAAATGACCCAAAATCCATCAAAACCATGGGCTATAGTCCATGCTTTTTGTCCAAAAACACCCATTTTTCAAGTTTTACGAAAAATTCATATTTTCTCAAAAAGTGGGAAAATGACCAAAAATCGATGAAAACCATGGGCTATAGTCCATGCTTTTTGTCCAAAAACACCCATTTTTCAATTATCAAGAAAAAATCATAATTTTTCAAAAGGTGTGAAAATGACCCAAAATCGATCAAAACCATGGGCTATAGTCCATGTTTTTTGTCCAAAAACACCCATTTTTCAATTTTCAGCTGGGAAAAATCATAATTTTTCAAAACGTGTGAAAATGACCCAAAATCCATCAAAACCATGGGATATAGTCCATGATTTTTGACCATAAACACCCATTTTTCAATTATCAGGAAAAAATCATAATTTTTCAAAAGGTGTGAAAATGACCCAAAATCCATCAAAACCATGGGCTATAGTCCATGCTTTTTGTCCAAAAACACCCATTTTTCAAGTTTTACGAAAAATTCATATTTTCTCAAAAAGTGGGAAAATGACCAAAAATCGATCAAAACCATGGGCTATAGTCCATGCTTTTTGATCAAAAACACCCATTTTTCAATTATCAGGAAAAAATCATAATTTTTCAAAAGGTGTGAAAATGACCCAAAATCCATCAAAACCATGGGCTATAGTCCATGATTTTTGCCCAAAAACACCCATATTTCAATTATCAGAAAAAAATCATAATTTTCAAAAGGTGTGAAAATGACCCAAAATCCATCAAAACCATGGGCTATAGTCCATGCTTTTTGTCCAAAAACACCCATTTTTCAAGTTTTACGAAAAATTCATATTTTCTCAAAAAGTGGGAAAATGACCCAAAATCGATCAAAACCATGGGCTATAGTCCATGCTTTTTGTCCAAAAACACCCATTTTCCAAGTTTTACGGAGAAATAATTATATCTGAAAAGGTGTGAAAATCACCCAAAATCGATCAAAACCATGGGTTATAGTCCATGCTTTTTGTCCAAAAACACCCATTTTTCAATTATCAGGAAAAAATCATAATTTTTCAAAAGGTGTAAGAATGACCCAAAATCGATCAACACCATGGGCTATAGTCCATGATTTTTGCCCAAAAATGACCAAAAATGACCTATTTTGTATCTATAGTTAATGTTCCATATGTCCAACACAATAGGTTTCCAATTCTCAAAAGATTGAAATCATTTAGTTTTTTATTCCAAATTGAGCTACTTTGACGTCACTTGCAATGGGTTTATTGCTAATTAGCATACTTTCTATTTCGTGGTCTAAGGAAAATCGCTATAAGTCAGTATATGTTTGTTTTATTATATTTTTGTATGTTAACAGTAACGAAGAACCTATGTTGATTGGAACTACAACAGACTTACCCGTGTAGTCTCGCATTCAAGCGTTTCAAGTAGAGGCTGCACCGTGTTAAACAATGGTTTTATTCTTCTGGGAATAAGCAGGGCTCCGTGTGCTCAAAGGCCATAGGATTTTTCTCAAGTACGATTCCTCAAAGTACGATTAACGATTATTGACAACTTGCACCGTATGAAAGTAGCAATAGTCCCTTGAATCTTGAAAGGTAGCCGTGCCTTTGCATTGAAGCGAGACGAACGGCGAGCTTGAATGACGAACACCATTATCAAGACATTAAATGATTATTGCCTATTGTCTCTATCGTTGCATGCTCACCCTTCATTTCGCTTTGATGAAAAGGCACGGTTACCTTTCAAGATGGCGCAGGGGAAAAAATGTTTTCGTGAGTTAAGACTCACAGGTGAACTGTTAAAGAACAAGAAAAATTTTGCACGCGATTTTAAATTTTTGAAGGTCAACCCATTATGGGACAGTCAAAGGTATTAACACTATTAGGCAACAATAGGTTTTTCGTTCGATCCGTAATCTTGGTCTTGTTTGTCGTCATAACCATGATTGACAGCTGGCAAAACTTGGTTATGGTTCTTTATTTTGTAGCTGTCCCTGTAAAATAAAATAAAAAAATATTAAACCTAATCAAAAAACTGAATTGCTAGTATATTGAGGTTTTGCACCATCACGTCCCCACGACAATGATACAGCTTGGGCTACCTGTGGTTAGATGGCAGAACAATGAAATCCCTTTGCTCTTGGGAATTGAATTCTTTCTCATGTAAAACGATTGTATTGTTTCTGTGGTTAGATGGCAGAACAATAAAATCCCTTTGCTCTTGGGAATTGAATTCTTTCTCATGTAAAACGAGTGTATTGTTCCTACCATCTAATATGGCTGACGTCAGAAGGTGAAACAAAACTCTATTCAGGAATTAAGGCTTTGAGACCAAGTGTCATTCCCTATAGTATCATTTCTTTCATTAATGGTTGCACGTGCGAAGACACGTGGGGATAAATACTCTCAAAGAAAGAAGCTTTCATTCTCAAGATAATAATTGTAACGCGTTGCCTGAAAAGGAATAAAATTACACCCGGGGGGGGGGGGGGGGCAAGGTTGGAAAAATGGGATTGAAACAGGCGAAAAATGTGTATAATATTAAGATATTAACTCTATTAATATGAAAAATTAATAATATAAATCTTGATATTAACCTACATAAGTTTTAATGGCGTGTCAAAATGTATAACTTTTTGCACTAAATGTTGATGAGTTTAGCATTACTTACATGCGGAATTCTTTCTCCTTGACGGGCGAATCTAAAGAATGTAAAGATAATTAAGGATATGTCGAGACGCTGTCCCCACCTTTAATCACTGCTCTTATGTTGGGCTGCTTGTCACCCTGAAGCCTGTGCTTGAATTTTAGGGTACTCGGGTACTGTTTTTCTCATCAACATAGTTCACGCGTGAGACAGGGTACATTTAACAATAGCGCAGCGCAACCGTGACGTCATAAAACATTTCGCATCCTTTCATCTCGCAAAAGATCAGAAGCCGTGCGCGTACAATTCGTAATTTGTTGACGCAATTCATTGGTATATCCTCTTATTTACAACGGCTCTCGACCAATCAGAAAACAAACAAATTTACATTTACCTGTGGTGTATCCTTTTTTCTCGTTGGACAAACAACAGAAATAAGCAATGACGAATATAATGACGGCAACAATCAGGATCACGACGATGATGATGATGATTCCGGCTGCAAGGCCCAAACCTGACAAAGACAAGAATTCTAAAATATACTAAATGCAAGAAAAGGTAGGGATATTTAAGGAGGCTGAAAAATAAGTTCTTTCTCCAATACGCCCGCAACAATAAATTTAAAAAGTCGTTAATCGCCATAGTATGACAGCAAGTTAATCCGGAAAGAAAGACCTAGATTCACCAAATGAAAAATGAAAAAATGGCGTAAGACGTTCCTATGTCGACATCAGAACCCTTCATTTCATAAAATTCATAATTTTAACTCAATTTTAACCAATCAGCGAATGTTTTTTACAAACTGGTATACTTAATTGTGTGAGAAAGTCCATAAAAATATATTTTTAATTTTGTATAGCTCTCTCTATATTTTTCTCTATGTTTTCGAAAACATAAAACAAAGCCTTGTACAAAATGTTTTTTAAATCGACGCACATTTTTTGAGATATTTTAGTTGAAATATCGAAAAAATGTAATAGAAAAATGAGGAATAATAGTATTCAATGTGTCGATATCAGGCGACATGATCAAGATCGATCACTATATTATTGACCTCTCTGAAAATCACCAATATGAGAGAGTTTTCCTGGAGATATTTAATTTAATCATATGTGCAATAAAGTTCATATTCCTACTACGATAATTTCCTCAATCCGTTATGAAGATATTGGGGACAAAAGTTCCCCGGGGGGAGGGGGGGGGGAATTTCCCTTCCAATTTCAGACAAAACTGTTTCAAGTCTCCTTTTTTGAAAATAGCCCCTTCTCGATTAGACCTTTGAAGAGTGCTGCAAGAAATCTAAACAGACTCAATTACTTAGAATTAGCCTCATTTCAGAGTCAAAATATTCATAAATACCCACGTTACAGTAAAATATGGACAATTTCAATAATACAATCACTTTAGGGTTGTACGGACTTTCACTGGAATACGTGAATATTTTACACAAAATCAAGGCAAACCCTGAGCAAAATATACTTTGGAGCTGGAGTACTAGCCTCCCACGCAGCTGTATTAAGAGTCGTAACGCAATGTTCCCTTTCGCGTTGCGTGACGGCTTCGTAAACGGCTGTGTGTGGAAGATAGAGAACACGGAAATATATTCTGATACATTGAAAAAGCATGATACACACTGATGTTTAAAGGTTGTAATGTAACTCTTTCCTTACCATTTTCACAATGTGCTCCATATCTGAACAGCTTGCATTCACATTTGTATCCGTCACCTTGGGCGATGCACTTCCCGTCGAACAAGCAAGGTTTACTTTCACACATGTTATCTGAAGTATAGAGAAAAGGGAAAAAGTGTGAGGACCAAAGCAATTAAGAAGCGAAGGCGCGAAGGCGCGAAGGCGCGAAGGCGCGAAGGCGCGAAGGCGCGAAGGCGCGAAGGCGCGAAGGCGCGAAGGCGCGAAGGCGCGAAGGCGCGAAGGCGCGAAGGTGCGAAGGTGCGAAGGTACGAAGGTACGAAGGTACGAAGGTACGAAGGTACGAAGGTACGAAGGTACGAAGGTACGAAGGTACGAAGGTACGAAGGTACGAAGGTACGAAGGTACAAAGGTACGAAGGTGCGAAGGAACGGATTGGGTAGATGGATAAATGAAAGGATGAATGAAAGAAAAAAGGCACTAAAAAGAGGGGCAATCAACTTTATATTTTGATTTTTTACCTTTTACCGAAGCTTGAAATGCTGCTGAGGCCTTGAACTTCAAGGATCCAAGTGTATTATTAGCCGATGCCTTATACAAGCCACCTTCAACTTCGCTCTGGGTTTTCGTCTCATTAAACTCCAGGTCCGTTTCAGTAATGACACTGCCCTTGCTATAACACAAAGAACAAATTCAAAAGTAGTTCAAAACCACTACAACAAACAGCAACTTAACCTTTTTACATCCTTGAGCTACAATGGACTACTTGGACAATAAGGCGGCCTACTTGCTAGGGGTCATAACAAAACAAGGATAGCGGAAAATATATATTCGTATTTCTTTTATCGGTAAAGGTGATCGATGTACCGTCTTAATTTCTCTTTTGTTGTATTCTCTTGTGGTGAGCTGTTAATATCAATCGACGCCATTCCCCTCATTACTCTAACAATGCTTTATTTGCCCCCTGGACACCCGATAATCCCTTGCGATCCAAGATGGCAACCGTATCATCGAAGTAGTCCATTGCGGTGTTCCGTAAGAAATCCAAAGGGTCTACACTTTACGTATTCTCTGTATCAATGCTCTAATTTAAGAGAAATTACCTTGCTTTAGTCAGTTTGCAACTGATTAATGTTCTAAAGAACAATTTCTTGATCTATAGAGAAAAAAAATAAAAGATCAGAAATGAAAATGGACGGATGCACGGACGGACGGATGCACGGATGGATCTGTTAATTTTCACTAACCTGGAAGCAAATTTCTTTTTCAAGGTCCTTGAAGTCATTGCTCGATGAATCTGAATATTGATCTTTCCAAGCAGGCGATACTAAAACGACTCTGATAGAGAACTTTTTACCCATAGGATCTGAAAAGACAAAAATCCACAATTATTGTTGGTATCAATCTTCAAGTATCTTTATCAAACGTTTTCATAATTAATTCATAGCGCAATAGAAGTCTTAAGTTGTGACGTATCTCCGGGTCCAATCAACCCAAAGGACCGCTAACATCTTGCCACAAATTATTTGCAGAATTCATTCTCTACCTTAAAAATAATTAAATTGGTAAACAATTCGATATGAAAAAATATGAAGTGTTAATTGATTGAAGCCGGAAGTCGTTTTGAAATCATTTGTGTGAAGGAGTTTATCTATCTTATATAAAATTGTCCCGATTTGATAAAAATTTTAAAGTTAAAAGTTAAAAGTTTAAGATAATAGGTGCGAATCAACTAAACAAAATAAAGTGTGCAAACGACCCTATAGGAAATGATACTATTATAAAATGCCCTATTACGAATCAGAGCCTTTTCTCTTCAGCTATCTTATATTAAAAACTTATATATTTTACAACCACAACTCCCCATGCGGGGCTCTTCCGTGAGGTTCCCTCCACACGCACTACCACTACATTCTATATTTACAACATACAACACTCAACTCACATGTTGCTTTTTATGGAGGGAGGAAACCGGAGATCCCGGAGAAAACCCTCGTGGCAAGGGAGAGAACAACACAACAAACAAACTCAACTCACATATGATCCAGTCTGAGCTGGGGCTCGAACCCGGACCACAGTGGTGAGAGGCGAACGGTAAACCACTACGCCAACCATTAATATCCTGAGTGTCAATCCATCAAAGGATCGATTGGGCATGACATCCCTCTCCGTAAAATGCTATCTAGTATAATAATAATAATAATAATAATGATAATAATAATAATAATAATAATAATAATATCATTATTATTATTATTAATTAAACTTTTTTGCATAGCGCTATATACACTAATTGCTCAAAGCGCTCACTAATAAAAAATAATATATAATTTGATTACTAAGCTAAATATCAATAGTATAAACGACCTACTAATGGTCTATCACAAATCCTGTGCTCTGATTGGCTGAGCTATTAGTGGTTTATGAGTGATATACCACTAGAAGAGAAAAGTGCCGGTGTTGAAAATCAAAACAACGAAAACAAGAAAATATGTCAAACTCGCTCTCATGGCCTACAAGTCAATAACCATTAAGGTTGCAGGTCTAGTTGTTAAACAGACCAATAGAGGTAGACGCACTATAATTAAC
The DNA here is from genome assembly GCA_011057435.1 of Actinia equina. Classification (NCBI taxonomy): domain Eukaryota; kingdom Metazoa; phylum Cnidaria; class Anthozoa; order Actiniaria; family Actiniidae; genus Actinia; species Actinia equina. The sequence continues at coordinate 329,581 of WHPX01000314.1, read as the reverse complement.
AAAAGGTATTTGAGTCGTAAACTAACCATCTTTCTCGCAATATCGTCCGGTGAGACCTTTTCGACAGTCACAGCTCTGTGTTGAGCCTTGTCGAATGCACGTATTATTTTGTTGGCAGAAATTTTCACAGACTGCAGGAAAGAAGCAAAAGATGTCAGCTTTTGATTGATTAAATGCAAGTCTTGAATAGAGAGAAGTGTGGTTGATATCAAATGTCCCTTCATCTGAAGAAAAGCTCTTCCATAGTAACTGCAACAACGACATTCACAATGCAACAACAACAGCAGTAACAATAGTCCTTTTCACAGTTCCCTGCGCCATCTTGAAAGGTAGCCGGGCCTTTGCATCGAAACGAGACAAACGGTTAGCTTGCAATGATAGAGACATGTGAATAATCGTTCAAGGTGTTAAAAAAGGTCTCTATCATTGCAAGCTCACCGTTCGGCCCGTTTCGATGCAAAGGGAACTGTGAAAAGGACTATTCCAACAATAAAAACAACAACAGTTCACAATGCAACAACAGTAAAATTCACAATGCACAAAAATAGCTCACATGTATAAGATAAAAGAGACAACTTACTTTTAACGACAACATTGGAATTTGCCCTTGCATTCACACCTACACCATTACTAGCAGTACATACGTAAACCCCCTGTGAGCTCTGCTCTTTCTTCAGCACCAGGATGTCTCCACGACCAACTACGTCACTGCTACGTGTCCAAGTTATGTTTGGAGCCGGGTTACCGTGGGCTTTACAGCTAAGATTAATTGTTCCATTCTCGTAAAGAGTGAGCGTGGATTTGGGCGATTCAGTTATTTCGGGTTGGTCTGAAAGTGGAAAGATTGAACAAACAATTGAGCTATTGTCAAAGATTATCATCAATGAAGTCATTAGTATCTTTTGACATATTCCGTCAGCATCACTTTTATTGCAGCCATTGCCATCATCAGTTAATCATCATTCGTATATCGTCATTGTCAACATATTTAGCAGTCAACACCATTGATGGCCATAATCAGCTATCAACTTCATCTAACTTACAGGCATTGCAAATCGACCTTATTTCTATCGTTAGTTATCACATTCATTGTGATCATATATTTCTCTCACTTTTTTATGTTAGCTTAAACCTACTACTATTCTATCATGAATCCTGCAATCTGATTGGCTAACGTACTCGCTGTCTTTCACAGGAAAGACAGCGAGAATAGCGAGTAGCGTAAAAGAAACAAGTGCAAGTCTCTGCTTGGGTTTTTAAAAATGCTTTAAAAATACAATACTGCATCAAGGAAAGGAATAAATTTTCTCGCGCTGTGATTGATGAAGCTACAAGTGATTCTTAGCTCGAGCATTGCTCGAGCAGTGATTATGAGATTGGTCCCAAAGTCTGTCAGGGTGAATCTTGAATTTTGTCTTTTCCCTGTTCAAGTCATACTAAGACAATTATTGCCCTCAGACTCAGTGATTATTGTGAATATTTACCTCGCTGCTTGAAGACACACAGTTCGGTTAATATTCCAACGATAATCACTTCGCCTTCGGAGAATAATTGTTAATTATACGAATAAACTTACATAGGACATTTATGTATGTTGAAGATGACACCAAAGGACATTCAATTCCATTACTTGCTGAGCACTCATACACTCCATCATGTGACCTCATTAGACTCTGAAATTTAAGGTGATGGCCAACAGGATACAAAGAGTTAACTCTAACGTTCTTCCAAACAATTTTCATTGGGTCACTGCCTGTGACATTGCAAGGGAATAGTACTGTTGACCCTTCAGCGATAGACTGGTTTGGAGGAAGCCATGTAATGTTTGGAGGTGCTGAAAATAGTTAGTTATAATATTGTGTTATTTGATTTATTTGAAAGTTCAATGTGCCACCCACTCAACTAACAATCCATGCACTTATCCCTCCCTCTATCCCTCCCTCCATCCCTCCCTCCATCCCTCCCTCCCTCCCTCCCTCCCTCCCTCCCTCCCTCTTTCCCTCCCTCCCTCCCTCCCTCCCTCTTTCCCTCCCTCCCTCCCTCCCTCCCTCTTTCCCTCCCTCCCTCCCTCCCTCCCTCTTTCCCTCCCTCCCTCCCTCCCTCCCTCCCTCCATTTGTGCATCTATCCAGATTAGCTAGTCCATATTCTCTTGTCATTGATTGATATTATTTCAATAATGAAAGCGGTATTTATGGCAACGCAATACCTTTAGTATTCATAAACACAGTTGCATTTTCTCCAAGCCCTACGGTGTTACCAGGCTGACACCTGTATGTGTTGTTTCCCTCTGTTGTACTGTTCATCTGTATCCTGAAGGAACTTGAAGATTGTATTAGTTGATCATTTACGTAAAAGTGGTAGTGCGTTGCTGGAGGGTCAGCTTCTGTAGTGCATTCCAATTGCACGAGATCGTTGAGACACACCGTGCTGTTCGACACTGTGATTGATGTTCGTCTGGGCTTGTCTGAAAAAAAAATTTGGGTCGTCTGTTATTAGAAACGAAGGATTTATAATAATAATAATAATGATAATAATAATAATGATAATAATAATAATAATGATAATAATAATAATAATGTAGTTCTTATATAGCGCATTTCAAATATGCGTTTTACATTTATGACCAGTCGAGGACTTTACGGGCTGCATATCATAATGGCGCTCTTGGCAGCCATGCAGCTTACAATCATGATTGTGAATTGTTAGTAGATTAGTATTATGCCTCTAGATTTAGATAGGCTGTTGAACCGGGAGACAATCCCCTACTCTTTCACGAATAATTCAACAGGTTCTTTTATGTCCCCCATTTTATGTCCCTCAGTTATTTTAAGACCCTGAGTGTTGGTCCGGCCGAGGCTTGAACTACGACCTCCCACACAACAGACTGATGCTCTTCCAACTGAGCTAACTGGGTGGCAGTAAACAAACATGGTGATCTGAAATAGTGACCTAGAAATGACGTCACGGCAACACTGAGATGTCATGACACTCTGTATTAACAAATATTTGTTTTTTTATAATGAAAATGGTAGGGGAAGAGAGGATGGGATGGATGAACACATTTTCAATTAACTTACACAACACATAGACATATGTCTGTGATTTTGACACAGGACATTCATTTCCATTGCTTGCAGTACATTCATATGCTCCCTGATCTGCAGTGGTCAAGCTTTCAAACGTGACATTCCTGCCACTCGGAAAGGCAGAATCTCCAACTTTTTTCCAAGTAACAGTCATTGGGTCGCTTCCAGAAGTATTGCATTCCAGAACAAGTCTAGAGCCTTCTGCAATAGTTTGGTTAACAGTTATTCCGGTTATTTGAGGAGGGGCTGTAAGTAAATGAGAGGAATATAAGTTTTTTTTGATGCGTGGTTAATAAGAAGAGCAAGGGTTATAAAAACCAGCTGATCTAAAATAGTGACGTAGAAAATAACGTCATCACTTTAACTGAGGTGTCATAAAACATGCAAAAATAGCCGACTTGCACTAACAGGTCACCGGATCCTACTGCCGTTAAAACGAGTAGCTGTATTATATGTATTATATGCTGAAACATCGACCTCTTATTAATGTTGAGCTGCTCTTTTTAGTTCGTCAACAAGTCGTCTGTGCAAGTCGTCGATTGATCAGCGAAGATTAAAATCAATAAATACCTTGTGTGATCATTGTTCTGCTAGCATTAACTCCAATCCCTGCACTGTTATTCGTCTTACAAACATAGGTATGAGTGCCTGCTCTTGTACTGTTGAACAGTAGTGTTGCAGCGTAATTGACTGTTGATGAAGCTAATACTTGGCCCCCCGAGTACAGCACAAGCGTCACCATACTTGGTTTACCGACGGCATAACAACGTAACGATGCCATGTTGTTTAAGCACACTGCAGGTTTTGTTGCAGTTAGACTTACATAATAAGGTGGGTCTGAATGCAAAATAGAAAAGTCAGTAGATGTGTCAAGTGACAAAACATGCAAATGACCTCATTTCCCAATTTTTCAATCCATTCAAAACTATCTAACGGACCAGTCATTATTTAAGTCGGAGCGGGGAGGGGGAGGTGAGAGGGGTGGAGGAGAAAATGTTTTTGATAAAAAATATTTTCCAGACCCCAACCTAATAGCATGCATGGTTTTCGGGTACCCTCCTCCAATCGTTTAAAAATCATCCCAAACCTCCCTTTGACCTTTCTAAGGCCCCCCATGTCGTCCAACTAAAAAACATTTGACCCTCCCCCTCCCCCCGCGCTGCCAACTGGTCTTCTTTTTATTAAAAAAGTGCCCTTTCTAAATGTACATTGAGTTGCTTTGGAATTCAGATTGCTTTTGTGCAATTTTCAAGCATGAGAGATGGTTAGTATGAAGTGTAGGTACTGAGGGTGGTCACTGGCAGGATTTCTCTACGTCCTCAGTGGTTCTTTTTACTTTCCTTCGATAACCTCACACTTAAAGTTATAGATACTTACATTGAATGTCGATTCTGGTCACTGGCGACGATTCCCTTGAGCACCCGTTTTTATCCGTTACAAAGCAACGGAAATAACGATTGTCACCTCTCTTGATCCCTGGCTTGGTGTAATTATTACTGAGGCTTGGGGGAAGGATGATGTTAGGGGAAGATCCCAATTTCCAAACATATTCAAAAGGCATGTTTCCTGAGGCGTTGCAGATAAGGTTTAGTGTGGATCCTTGGACGACAACCAAAGGAGGAAGCAACACCGTAGGAAGAGCTTGAAATAAGATTAGTGTGATTATAAGTGTTATGCAACCAATCTCGTACTCAGAGCCTTCGTTTTTTCTGGCCTACGGCGAGGAACGAGGACTCTGGCATAATCCATTTTTTGAGACCAGGATTTCTTGGACTCCCGGTATAACAGCTCGTGCGTTCAAAGACTTGCTAAAAATTTAAAAGGATGTTTCTTCCACTTCCTAATTTGTACTATCATCTTTAATTTTAATTTTAGTTTGGTTTTTGCTTTGATTTACTTTTTACTTTGACTATTTTGATCGCTTACATTTCACTTTCCGGAAATTGCGCATGCGCCAAAATGTGGATTAGGAGAGCCCTGGTTCTTCGCCGCAGACCAGAATAAACGCAGGCTCTGGGTACGAGATAGTGACGTATGCGCATGCTCTAAGTGCGTATGCAAATTAGTCAAATGTCGTAAATTTGACTTTCAAACATTAATGCTGAATGGACTTAAAACAAAATAACAAGTATCTTGTACCCCATTCACACCTAAACGTGTTTAGTTAAACTATGTTTTCATTAGGAAAAAAAATGAGAAACTAGAAACCTACAATATAATGAAACTTTCTAAAATATTGTCAGAGCAAGACAAAGGATAGTTTACATGCATTATTGCACCAAAGATTGCGCTGTGTTCGTAGATAGTTTTTTCAAACCTGTTTAGTTAAACAACTTTAAAACATGTTTAAGCCTTGGTGTGAATGGGGTATTGGTCTTACAAAAGTATTGTGGCTAATTTGTTTGTATACTCGGAGAAAACGGATGCATGCGCAAACATTTTTCTCTAGTATCAAGTGAGATGGCATGGCTGCGTTAATAGTATTAGGTGATGATCCGTTTTCGTCTCTCTTTTACCATCAAGCGATTCATTCATTCGTTCTATAACCCTATAACCACCGGCCATTTAATTTAGTATTAAGGAAATAATTAAAAAAGTTGAAGAGAAAAATGAACCGTAGATCCATCCATCCATCCATCCATCCATCCATCCATCCATCCATCCATCCATCCATCCATCCATCCATCCACGCACTTTGTAATACTTACGATTTGTAGTTATGGCTATCGTTGCATTTTCTCCTGTACCGTCAACATTAGTAGGCAGGCATCTGTAGGTAGAATTACCCTCTGCTGTTGTCCTTATGTTTTGCCTTCCATTGAACGATTTTCGTACGAACACATCATTGAGGTAAAATGAGTACTCGCTTGGTGGATATCCGTTGGCGGCACATTCCAACTCGACGTTATTGTTCAAGCAAACGGAACTATTTATAGCAGTTAGACTTGTCACGTTTGGTTTCCCTTTTACAGAAAAAAAAAGATAAATCCGTCAGTCCGTCAGTCCGTCAGTCCGTCAGTCCGTCAGTCCGTCAGTCCGTCAGTCCGTCAGTCCGTCAGTCCGTCAGTCCGTCAGTCCGTCAGTCCGTCAGTCCGTCAGTCCGTCAGTCCGTCAGTCCGTCAGTCCGTCAGTCCGTCAGTCCGTCAGTCCGTCAGTCCGTCAGTCCGTCAGTCCGTCAGTCCGTCAGTCCGTCAGTCCGTCAGTCCGTCAGTCCGTCAGTCCGTCAGTCCGTCAGTCCGTCAGTCCGTCAGTCTGTCAGTCCGTGAAACGGAGCTTAATCTGAAAATAACATAATAACTTACAGTATTCAGCAACTATGATATCGTCAATGGCGATGTTTCCATAATGGCTACCGTCCTTGTTAGCTACAAATGTGAGCTGAAAAAAGAGGTTTTACAATAAGTTACCAATTTCTCGCGCGCTGATTGGTTATTTTTTATCATCAATAAGAGGACAGACTGATAAAGCTGACGTCAACGAGCACGCGCTCTATCCGTTGGTTGTTTTGATCGCTAAAAAGAAGAAGTTTTTATCGTTTTTGTTATTGTAAAAAACAAATAGATATCAGTTTTTTATGTGTCCGTCCTCTCATTGAATTTTGTCAAAGTAGTATGCGGGTCCATTCGGCGTATCAGAGTTGTGTTAAAACGTTTTCTCTGAGCCAGAAGATTGCCTTAAAATAGTCCTATACTAAGCAGGTCCACCACCATCCACCACCATCCACCACCACCATCATCTTAATCATAATCATCATAATCATTACCACCATCACCATCACCACCACCATCATCAAAACAAATTCCCTACACAGTTAAGATAATATCTTACCTTAACTGGACCAAGATAATCAAGCTTTATCTCAGCCTTTTTCCAACCATTCCCTTGATTGTCATTCTTAGAGAAAATGGCTGTATTACCAGCATACACGCTAAGACCTCCCATACCCGGAAAGCCAAACATGTGATACCAAAAAGAGATCCAGGTGTTACTTTTCGTTACTGTGATCTGCTTGTATATGATAGCCCTAGCTCCAAAGCTTCGAAATGCCCATACATCAAATACCATGTAATACCCTGCAAGAAAGGTAGATAGAGTATGAGATTAAGTATTTGGATGGGTGGATGGGTGGATGGGTGGATGGGTGGATGGGTGGATGGGTGGATGGGTGGATGGGTGGATGGGTGGATGGGTGGATGGGTGGATGGGTGGATGGGTGGATGGGTGGATGGGTGGATGGGTGGATGGGTGGATGGGTGGATGGGTGGATGGGTGGATGGGTGGATGGATTAAAATCAGTTATCACTACTATATAGATGCTATGCTATATATACCGCTCCCAGATGTATGGTCCCTCGAAGGTCCACTATAACGAACTGGTTCGGAACTCTTAGCTCTAGACCAATCTTTATGGTCTGCATTTAGACCAGTGTTGCCCCAGCTTCTAACTTGTTGAAACCCACAAACATCACTGTCAAAGTTGCATTCAAAATCAAATCCTAATGGAGCAAAAGATATATAGGTTGTAGACATTAATAAAGGAACTGGAAAACAATACTCACCCAGGATAACAATGTGTAATATCAGGGGCGTAAGAAAGCTACTTGTAATTTGGAAAACACTTAATTTACGATTAGTAATTGAGACAATCAATTTGCAGTAATCTATGTTTGCTCATACCGGTTTTAATGTAATTAATTATAGAGCTTCTCGTTAATCCCATATAGGTAACTGTCCAATTATTTTCTTAATTGGGCAGGTCTTGTGGATATGGGATTAATTAGGCAGTTATATAATTAATAGGTAATGGGATTTCATGCTCCCCAATCAAGAAATGATTAGACTTGAAAAATTCCTATGCCTGCCAAATTAGACTCGGCCTACGGCCTCATCCAATTTTGCCAGTCCTCGGAATTATTCATTAATTGGACAGCATGGAGTCCTATTACATTTACTAATCAGTAGAACTCATTAGTCTTTTCTAAATATATTTTTTTAGCATTGCATATAACGTTATATTCGAATTCATCATCGACTTCATTAGATTGACAGTTTAGGCAATGAGTTAAATTATTATACTTTTATGAATAGTAGCGATATCCATTTATTATGACTAGTTAGTAAAAATACGCAGGTGATTATAGAAAATCTCGCTCGCTGATTGGTCAAGAAACTCACACTATCACACGATAATCACCTCGAGCGAAAATCAAAAATGGCGGCCAGCCACTTTCTTGCTGTTACCGGAAAAAATACCTTTTATCTTCTTTTTTTTTCTTTTTTGAAAGATTCACCTGTGTATTTATACTAAAACAATTATTCGCCGAAGGCGAAGTTATTATTGGGGAATATTTACCTCGCCGCTTGAAGACTCGCGTCTCGGTAAATATTCCCCGATAACCACTTCGCCTTCGGAGAATAATTGGGATCGATATCCGTGTGATAAAGTCGTGAATAAAAGCCATATCAATGATTTGATTCGATATCACTTCACGGTTAAATGAAAACTGTTAATTTTGTCATTTTATTGACCTAAAATGTATAATAAACGAAGCACTAAATGTTAAGAGCCTATTATCTTCTTTATTCACTCGTTTTCCATATGATATCTCTCACTCGCAGACTCGCTCGTTCGCGATATGACTTATGCTAACTCTTGAACAGCTTTCAGAATTTTTTCTTTTTTTCAATTTTAATTTTTGCCTATGGTCAAGGATAATGAATGGCCACTCAAAAAAAGGATTTATAACTGCTTCGCTCAGAGGTCTTGAAGCTTCTTTCGCAATGAAATGCTCTATACAATTGGCGGCCGTTCATTATCTCTTACTTATTCATGAAGGTATTACTTTTCTCGTAACTAGAAGCCAGCAAGGTCATGGTCAAACCTGCATGTACATCCATGATGTCAGATCAATCAATCAGAATCGTAGGAATATATTCAACCCATTTCATGGTTTCGACTCAAAGAACCAATCACAGTCTAGCAGTTTTTCAATTGGAATGGTACATTTTCAACAAACAACTAACAAATCTGTTTTACGGATTGCTAAACGAATGTTAAGACCAAAGCTTTATTGTTTTTTGGGTTATAGGGATTTTGTTTTGCAGGTACGTGGACACGAGTGATAAACGTCTGCGCATGCTCTGAATCCGTATGCACATCAGTCAAAACATTTGTAAATTTGACTTTCAAACATGCCTGATAAATTAGACTTCACAAAATGCCAAACCTTAGTGTCCACGCTTGAAACTTAAGGCTAATTCTTTTGTATTGTGTTTGTTAATACAGTATCTTGGTCTGACAAACTTAAGGCTAATTCTTTCATATTGTGTTTGTTAATACAGTATCTTGGTCTGACAAACTTAAGGCTAATTCTTTCATATTGTGTTTGTTAATACAGTATCTTGGTCTGACAAACTTAAGGCTAATTCTTTCATATTGTGTTTGTTAATACAGTATCTTGGTCATAAAAGTATACGCTCGAACGTTTTTGTGTACTTGGAGAAAACAAACATTTGCTATAATTACCAATGAAATACCTATTTTTCTCTATTTTGAAAAATTGATATCTTCACACGTGGAAATAACATGCTATTTTCACTTGTAGTATAACACCATTGCGATGGTTATTCAAAAATACACGGAAATAATTGCCTGAAAAAGCCAAAACATACTTCATTGATAATTATTTGATAAACATGTGGCCGGGTAGCCTGTATATCCGGGTACCGCAAGGGGACTGGGGCGGCCACGAAGGCTGTCTGGTGTGTGAGAGGTGTGAAGAGTCGCCATGTTGTAATATCGTTTATAAGTGTTATGTAATAAAAGTACGTTTGTGGAAATACCTGGGCCACAAACAGAATATTACATGGCCGCTATGCGAACGAGTGAGAGATTTTCAACACGAGAAGATAAAATCCACATCTCCGCGGGCCCATGTCCATATCCTCTATTTATTTTCTCACTCAAAATTCTTAGAAAACGTGCTGAAATGTATGCATACGCAAACGTTTTTCTCTAGTGTCAGGTACGTATTGTTTAGCTCTAAATTCATTATCCTTGACTATTGTGTTATTGTCTTTATGCTTCAGTTGCTCTGCAACACCAAGAAACTGATCCGTAAAGCCCAACTTTACTGGCTTAATATTGAAATATGATTGATCCAACTGTCGAGCACCCAACTTGTGTAGCACATTTACACAAGACCAAGAAGTCATAGCTTTCCTTTCCTCTCTTCCTCCCCACTTAAGATCATCGTATTGTTATTGTTGATCTTTAAAAAACTCAATAATTCATGAGGGAAACACAATAGAAATCATGACAGTAAAGGAGGTTTTATATCTGATATAGATTCGTATTCATTTGCATAAACTTGAACTTGGATTTTCTCTATCAAACTTGGTTCATTTCGTAAAGAATTCGGTACAATATGAGAACTTACATCATGAGTTTCTTAAGCCGTTCAATAAACTCGCAGATCGTGTTTTATCGGGTATAAACCACTCGGCTACGCCTCGTCTTTTATACCCGATAAAACACTCCTGCTCGCTTATTAAACATTACATAAGACATCATTCTACATTGACGTAGCTATGGTTTTTAACCAAAAGAATAGACATTGATAATTCCTTAATACCTTCCCTGAAAAATGAAACACGAAAAACTTTCGCAGTAAAAAGGGTTTAAAAGATAGAAACGCACTTAAAGTAGTTAATAAAATCCAAATTCGATGTTGTTTCTAAACAGGTAAGATAAAGATGTTTGCATAAAACCTATCCGTTATCAAAATAGTACGAGTAGTTACGATTCGATACGAACATTTCTATGACTAATGATATTTGTTTAACCATTCATGGTGCCTGACAAACACAATTTCATCTTAAGAGTTTAGGAATATAAAAAGCTCGGATAACAAGAGTTAATTTGCAAAATTGATTATCAAAGAATTTCAGGTCGTTAAGATTGTTTTTTTTTTTTCTACACAAAATTGAAAAAGTTTTTTTAAAACCATAAACAAAAACAAGATTACCTGTACAGAATCGTGCTGTTATGGCGAGGAGAAAAAGCATCAATTGACTGTAGTACCCTAACATTTTCGGCTTCATTAAAACACACTGAGCTCTTCTGTGCTTTCTACTGCAAATGACTTCTATCTTCGCTTATAGCTGTTTAGTACATGACTTTGCATAATGAGAAAATATTTCAATAGTACTAAAGATTTCTGGTTCACAAGGTCTTATTTCTTTTGTTCGTTCGGCATTGGACCGTGTATGAACGTTCTCACCGACAAAAGACTAGTACAACCAACATCCAATAAGTTCAAGCAAGTTCAAGATTGTGCAATGATTTGTTGATGACGACAAACATTTTAACAAGGTGTATCGATGGGGTTTTCTCGGCGTGCTATCCTTTTCAATTTCAAAGTGCAAATATTCGCAGGACGCAAACAGTATTTCGCTGCAAAAAAAACTTTTTCGAGTAAAATTAAGGATAACATTTTCAAATATTTTTTTAAAATCTCAAATCACGAACATACGCGCGCACGTAAACAATTAATTATTTTTCGATGAAAATTAAAGAGGCATTTTTTTAATGATTTTGGACGGATTCACATTTTTTATAAAATACCTACATAAATTTACTTCGGATTTTGGAGAGTAGCATACAAGATGTTAGTATCTCCAATGCTAGTATCTCTTATTTAATATAATATTTCTAGTATAAAAGATCAATTATCGAACTATATATTATTTGTTTAACCAGAATTTGAACCCCCCAAATAATATGAATAGTAGGATTGAGTGCTATAAACTTCAAACGCTAAATACGTCAAGATTGTCCTTAACCCTTATCCAGTGTTTTGCTAATTTCTAGGTGCGTTTGAACGATCTATTAGTAAATTCACACACCCATTTTGCAAATAGTTCAAAATACGTAACCTATATTGTTTTCAATTGCATTATACAGCGTATAATTTACAGATTGTTTAGTTTCGTTCTTGGCGTATTTTGTGAAGACAAAATTTGAATAGAATAATGCCAAATTCAATGGAAGATTGATTATGAAAGACGTTTTTCACGGTAACTAACTTATACTTCTGAATGACGCAAGATGGAATTTTCTCGAGTATACTTGGCCATTTTTAAATAACAATATTCATGACCTTATATGAAGTTTTTCAAGCGGAAATACGCCATATCCAAAACGAGACTTTTTACGATTTACAATGAAATACAAATTTCAAACAAAACAAAAGCACTTTTAAGTTTAAAAACAATACTCGTACTTTAATTCAATGGAACTTTATCACACGGCAGCCATGTTTATCCTCATGAGAATAAAAACCGCTTTGTTTCACCCGCATAAATTAATTCTCAAACTCTTGTATGTGAGGCTACGCGTGGTAGAATCTATTGTTCCAACCAACAAGGCTGCCGCGTGAAAAAGGCCCATGTATTTCCGCAAGCTTGTGGAAACTTTTCTGAAGAAACCCTTCAAAAAGAAATGCTATTTCCTCAGCTTGTACATTGACATTTTTTCCCCTTTAAATCAGTCGCATTTTAGCCACAGTTTGAGTCTATGATTCTGGTTTCAATATGAATGTTTTACCGCCATCATCGCCAAAAGCATAATTTTAGCGGAATATCGTGGGCGCAAGGCATAGCTTTAGTTAAATATTAGAGTTCCATTTATTGCCTGGTTTTATTTGACGTCAATAGGCCTTATTCGTGGTGTGACAATTTTTTCCCAATTCAGCGTGACAAACCTCTGGGGGAATGAAGAGCTATTGTTTTGAAACTCGTCGGGATATCATCGTTATTCCTTTCGTATCCTTTGGGATACTCATGAATTTTTCGAAGAGTAAAAACAAAAGAAAATGAATCCTCTGGAGGCTTGTCACGCTAAATTGGGAAAACATTGTCACACCACGAATAAGGTCTATTGACTCGTGCAGAATGGTCATTAGCTGTAACACAGGTTTTGAACAATAGAATTCTTTATGGTTCACAAAGCATGCATTGTATTTTAAAATGGCATTTTTTCTTCTTCCAATAAGACTGGTCTTAAATCCTCGAAGCATTTTGCCTTTATGCCAGAATGTCAAACCATCACGGAGCTACAACCGATTGCTTATACATACCCCGTTCGGTTTATTGGGATGGTCCGCACTAACCTACATAATTGGAATCGTTTATTATGTTAAAATATTTTGTTCCATCTCTTCAGGCTTTTCTTTTGTAAATATGCATTTCACGTTCTTGAATTTATTATCATTATTTCAAGTGTGAATAAAATTCAACTTGAAGATGAAGTTGAAGTAATTCATATAAAATTGCGTAAGCATAATTCCTAGCAGGGTGCCCCCAGTAGGAAACAAGATTGGTGGTCTTTAAACGTACTGTGATTGCATTGACTATAACTTTATAGCTATATCCGGAAACAGCTTCAAGTCGTGTCAAGGTTGCTTTGCTTCGATCATCTTCGATGATTCGATAATCAGGTCCTGGGATGCAAAGAGGATTGTAGGCGTCGTTTTAAATTCTGTACTCGGGTCTAATTATTTCTTGATTGGGGAGCATGAAATCCCATTACCTATTAATTATATAACTGCCTAATTAATCCCATTTCAACAAAACCTGTCCAATTAAGAAAATAATTGGACAGTTACCTATATGGGATTAATGAGAAGCTGTATAATAATAATAATAATAATAATAATAATAATAATAATAATAATAATAATAATAGTTTAGTGCTTATATTGCGCGTTTTTTCACACGTGATTAAAAACAAAAGCGAATTACAAATGACTGTGCATAAAGTAAGATGAAATATCTATAATAGATAATAAACTAAGCCTAAAATATAATAAAAGCTGTAACTTGAGATGGGTAAACAAAAAATAATACTAATGAACATAAATAAAATAAGGGAGAGGATTATTTATTGTGGATATAGATCGAAGATTATACTTCTTCATTTGTCACACGATTGTGGCAGTTGGGAGGACCGCGACGCCTCGATCGATCTACCGACATCCCATCAGGCGATGGTGTTTTCAATTCCATTATACAGCGTATACTTTACAGATTGTTTAGTTTCATTCTTGGCGTATTTTTTTGAAGACAAAATTTGAATAGAATAATGTCAAATTCAATGGAAGATTGATTATGAAAGACGTTTTTTACGGTTACTAACTTATACTTCTGAATGACGCAAGATGGAATTTTCTCGAGTATACTTGGCCATTTTTGAATAATAATATTCATGTGACGCATCAAGCGATGGTGCAGAGCGAACGACCCCACCCCCCCCCCCCCCTCCTCCCCCCTTTCCCCCCTATACACCGTCAGTCCGGCTCCCTTACTGGCAATATAACTAACTAGATTAAATCTAAAACAAAAGTGGATTAATCTCTACTCGTGTTCATCGTTTTCCACAGTCTGGTAGTTTGTTGAAGAAGAAAGTAAGGGATCCATTTTTGAATTGTTGCTTCCATCATAACGCGTTTTTCGGCGCATCGTAACTACTAACACAAGAATTAATATTGCAGTAATCCCTATGATACCAATTGTAATCAGGACTGCCATTCCTGGCGACATTGTGTCGTCTTTTAGCCTAGTAGAAGAGCTAGGTTTGGTTTCTACCACTGAGGCCTTTAAACTCTCGAGGGCGCCTTTTTTGATGTTTGTCTCAGCCATGAATTTTTTCACGGTACTGAAAATGAGATAGGAATTATGTGAATCCTATTCATCTACCTTTCCATCCATCCATCCATCCATCCATCCATCCATCCATCCATCCATCCATCCATCCATCCATCCATCCATCCACCCATCCACCCATCCACCCATCCACCCATCCACCCATCCATTCATCCATCCATCCATCCATCCATCCATCCATCCATCCATCCATCCATCCATCCATCCATCCATCCACCCATCCACCCATCCACCCATCCATCCATCGATCCATCGATCCATCCAACCATCCATCCATCCTTCCATCCATCCATCCATCCATCCATCCACCCATCCACCCATCCATCCATCCATCCATCCATCCATCCATCCATCCATCCATCCATCCATCCATCCATCCACCCACCCCCATTATGACCACCACAACCACTATCATTAGAGCAACATGTTCATTATTCTATGCGTCCGTCCGTGCACACTTCCGCCTCCAACTTACCCCAGTATCTACAATACCAGTAAATACTTATGACTAATCTCTTAGCTTTGCTTCTTGTTCAACTCTACCTTTTTGTGGCCAAAATCCATTTCAAAGAGTTTGGATCCTTAAACCACACTTTACCCGCTACATCATTGACTATGGCCAGCGGTATCGTAATGTTATGATTCATCCTGGGCAGTGATCGGAATGGTGGTCGTTTGATGGTCCGAAGTGACAGGGAATTAGCTTTCACACAATAGTTGATCTCACAGTCCTCGTCTATGATGGCCAAGTGTTGGGAGTACCCCGTTGGACAGCGCTTGGGCCAGCTAGAGGAGCCAGCTCTGTATAAATCGCGTTCTAGTCCTACTTCAAAACACAGAAATTATATTAGCTGTTAGAAGAGGAACCGAAAAAAAAAAAAACCTAAAAGAAGTGGGTTACCATACTCAAAAATTGTGGCAGGTCTGGGATTAGAACTCGACCTTAACGGAAATTTTAAACTTGAACAACGAAGAAAAAAATTTAATGCATACTTAGTCCACTTGCTAGTGCTGCAGTCTTCCTAAAAGCCAGAGGATTGCCAGCACTACAACTGAAGAATCCAGCAAACGGTAAAGAATATTGAGCAGCCAGTTCGTAGTCGTCACTGATACACACGTACATCCCTTCAGGGCCGAACCGCTGGGGGTAGAACTTGGGAGGACAACTAGCGGTCCCTGTGACTGGATTCATCGCTATCTTAGTGTATAAACCACCGAACAAGTAACCTGAATGATCTTTTACTGCACCTGGAAGGAGAAACGAGTATGATTACGCGAAATATTTAGTGCAAATTAAGTAGCTATTAAAGACGTTAAAGTAATTTCCCAAAGTGGCCTTCAAGATTTTTAGGTTTTTCTGCGCAAATGATTGTCCCGATGGATGATGTTGGGGAGGGGGGGGGGGGGGGACAGATCTAGAGAGAGAGAGAGAGAGAGAGAAAGAGAAAAAATAGACAGAGAGAGAGAGAGAGAAACAGAGGGGGGGGGGGGGAGGAGCTGAAGAAATGAATCAATCGGGTTCAATGGATGGGATAGACAGATGGGATTGATGAATGGCAAAAATAGACGGGTGGTATGGATTTGATTTGATGGGATGAGATGTAAAAAGAGATGAATGGGATGCGATGAGATGAGATTGGATAGATTGGAAGAGATGACTTGATGTATGTGTAGATCAGAAAATAGAGACAAAGGCGTTAGATTGGAAATATGTCCTTTTACAAGGAAGAAAGGAAGGAAGGAAGGACACATCAGAGATCAATAATCATTATTTTTCTCTCACCTGTAGCCACGCACCAATATGTGTTATATCTTGCATAGCCACATTTGTTATGGCAACTCAATATCAATATCCACCATGATTTGCATTTCCAGTGGCATGTGGTTGGTGTGAGTCCCTGGTGAATGAGGACTGCGTCGTATCCATCAGGACATGCGTAGCCGTTCTTCTTAGGGTTTTTCTGTTGAAATGCATCACAAGCGCTAGCGCTGCTGCTTGGGCTTCCTGTGGTAATAAGAATTGTTTTTTAAATGTAAATCAACTGGGAGTCAGGCAATCATTCGGTTGATCAACTGTTGTTTGGTAAGCCATTTATTCAATTGAAAAAGTAAAAACGTCAGGTAGTCATTTAGTATACGGTCGGTTTGTCTTTTCATTGTGTGATTCGATGGAGTCATGGTCTATCGGTCTGTTATTCTGTCGGTTGGTTCAGTGTTGTTGGTCAAAGTAAACCGACCGGCTACTAAACTAGTCAACCGAAAATGATTTGGTCGATTAATAAGTCCGTCTTATATTCAGTCCAAAATCAATAGCAGTCAATCCTTCGATTGAGTCAGTCCACTTTTCTGGTAAGTCAAATCTAGAAACACAATCATATTGCTACTACTGCTACTTTAAAATACCAGATACTTTAGAGCAATTCTGATAAACGCCGCCAAAGGTAAAATTAGTGGAAGGAGCATTGCAAGAATGATCGTCTAGAACGGCTTGGAAATTGAAGTTTGGTGAGCTGGCATCTGTGCAGCCCTTGATACTGTTGTGCTTGTAATAACTCTTGATGGATTTCAGCACAAACCGACTAAGGTCCCGTGTAAGAGACTCGGGAGGTTCCGGCAAGGCTTCGGGTGTGATAGCATAGTGTAGCGGATCCCCAGATCTGTCAATAGCAACTAAGTTATTTGATAGACCATCTTCCCATTGGTTGATAGAGAAGTTGGCTCGATAAGGTGGTCCGCCATAGGTTTGGATCTTTGAGTGTGCAACGTTTTTGAGATAAGTGTCCAAATCTTTTGTATCGGTTTGGTGAGTGTAAGAGGCGCTGAAGTCAAACGAACCAAAGAAAGATGCACTCGCTGAAGCAGTGATTTTACTCTTGTCACTATTAAATGTAGCAGCGTAGGTCGATTTAACATGATCAATTTTAGCCAGAATCGCCCCAGCATCGATACTCGTAACATAGTGAGTCCCATAATCTCGTACGAGTAAGTCAGCCATGTATCGAGCTATTGCTGTGTTATTACACTGTAAATTAGCAGCGATATCGAGCAGCCTTGACTTGAAGTCTGGGTGTAACTGCATATCAGGTTGTGCTTTGACAGTGTAAAACTTGTATCTGAGCTGCACTCGAGTTGTGACTGCCTTGTCTTCTACTTGATGTTTCTTGACCGATTCAAATTCTGCTGAAAATTTCCACCGAGTGTGTAGCCAGAATCAGTTGTATAATGACCTTCCGCGTTGATAGAATTGGAAGTCATTGAAAAATAATTATTCAAGTGATCGAAAAATTCCGAATTCAAGACCACGTTGCTTTCCTTCGAGGGCACGACATAGGTGTTATCTGGAATCAAGTATTTCCCATCCTCGCTCGTCAAACACTGAGAATAATTCTTCCAAACTACCATTCCCATGTTGAGATTTCTCAGATTATCCCAGCCTGTTCCGGGGAGAACCTCCATACGAAGTAAACCCTTGTTGTTTCCTTGTAGACAGTAATTTGGGTCACCAACTGGATATGTGTACTTCCATGGCGATGGACAACTGGCAGGTACATCTTTAGAACACTGTTGAACAGCCTCATCCTCTTTTCCTGCTACAAACTCCAGCAAAATTATGCTGAGATAGAAAACAACTGTTGTCTTCATAACACAGAATGAAATGATATAATTAATAGTATTCCGACAAATATGATTATACTGTGTCAGACGGCTTACTACTAGCACTTGTAACATATTGTTGTGTTCCAGCAATAGATGCAAATAAATTAAAGAACGTTTTTCACATTTATGACATTTTGGGAGAAGTTGAGGGCTGGTGTGTTAATTTGACCGTCGGGTATAGACGAGGTTTTATACAGAGTTCGAGATTTCTTCCAAACTTTCCCAAGTGTTTATATCAGACTATTTACAAGGAAACGTTTTGTTTCTCTTTTTTTTTAAATAGACGGGATAATTAGGCTAGAAAATATAGAATTTATTTGGTTATAAAACTCCATATTCTCTCTACTCGGTAATCAGACCGTCTCAACCAATCACTTTCGTTAATAAAAAAAATATATGTTATTTACCGGCCAGGAGGTATGTATATTCAACACCAGTGGAATCGATCCTAAAACTATGAAAAGGCTTATTATACCAGTGACATTGTGCTTTTGTTCCTAGCAATTTGCCACTACGATTCTTCTCATTTTCGCTTTCGATTTCACTTATTTTCTTTAAGAATGGCGACCTCAGGTCATAAAATAAGATGTCCTGTATTCGTAGCATGATCTGACTTATGTTCTTTTGGTCTCGTCGCGTCAGGCAGACAAAAAGATGATTACTGCTGCTGCCAGTATGTTACATTTCCAATCTTTTGGAATCAATGCTTCTTTTAGCAGCATGTCTTTAAACGAAAATCTAGAGGTTACAAGAGGTACGTTGCGCACTCACAGATCCACACCTATGGTGGACCACCCTATCGAACCAACTTCTCTATCAACCAATGGGAAGATGGTTTACCAAATAACTTAGTTGCTATTGACAGATCTGGGGATCCTCTACACTATGCTATCACACCGCAAGCCCTTCCCGAGCTACCCCCATAGTCTTGCTTTAGAGCTAAGTAGGTTTGTACATTCAGCGGTGCAAAACCAACTGCAAGCACAACAGTATCAAGTGCTGCACAGATGCCAGCTCTCCAGACTTCAACTTCCAAGCCATTCTAGACGATCATTTCTGCAAGGCTCCTAATACTAACTTAACATTTGGTGGTGTTTATCAGACTTGCTCCTTATCAGGTTAATATATATCTTATTTTGTATATGTATGTATTTATTTGAAATTATAAATATTTCTTTACAGAAAGGACACGATTTATAACGCGGGGTCATACAACAGTCCGCAGGCAGTTTCTGCATGAATTTGCAATTTTTATCTCCTCTTTCTCTCAATATTTTAAGAAATGTTGGCGGACATATAAGCTTTATTGAATTAAAGCGAATCTCTTTGGTATTGCAAATGTTGATGCATGATGATTATGAGCACTTTATAAAGACCATTTTCATATTCGCATAACAGTGCGGTTATTGGGAGGTACCCGAAGGAAATTCCGCACATATTAAGACTAATCACAAGTTCTTGCAAGTGCATTTGATGACACTAAGAAATGCATGAGAAACAATCAGAAACAAAAATAAAGAAAAAGGAAGAAAAATGGCCAATTACCCCCACTGTTGTATTTTCGATTATTTTCTTTATGTGTTATACTCCTTGAATAAACTAAGCAGCATTCGACTAAGCTGTGTTGTATTTTCGATTCCTTTCTTTACATGTTATCACAAACTATCCGTCTCGACTTACTATTCTTCCCGCTCTCTCTCTCTTTCTCTTACGATTTACACGTGCGAATATGCAAATCAAGTTCATAGTCTGTTACGTCATGATCTCGCACACCCACAAAGCAAAAGGAATGTGAAAATGGCGAATTTCTTTTTCTTTCTATGTATTGGAAAGACTTATTTCAATAAAGTTAGTCACGCCTGAAAAGCTACAAAGCTGAGACCGACAAGGATTATTGGTAGATACATTCATTACATGTTTCAACCGTTTCATAACTGCTGATGGACTTGAGATTTTTTTAGCAGTACCAAATTCACCTTCTTTGAGGATTCTTATCTGCTGCAGTTTGTGTCAAAAGCTTTACTTGTTGGATATGAAATATTTCTCATGATTCTCAGCGATCACAGCTTTCTATGTATTTGGTGACTAACTTTATTAAAATAAGTATAATAGAATATCTCAATCAGACTCGCTTTTGTCTCACCATAAAATGCTCAAAATTATAAATTATCGTATGAATCAAATTTCAAACCACAGGAATCCCAAACAACAACCCCTGTTATGCACCCTAAGAAGGATGACTACACCTTCCCTGAAGGATACAACGCTGTCCTCCTCCACCAAGGGCTCACACCAAACAAGTGTTACCGTGAGTGTCATGGTTGGTGGATATTCGAAAGTTGCCATAACGATTGTGGTTATGCAACGTACAACACATATTGGTGCGTGGCTACAGGTGAGAGAAAATAGATGTATCTACAATCAGTTGATCTGAGAAAGAAATGCTAGCCAATCAGAATCAAGAAAATTTGCAAAACTCATGTGTCATTTTCCCATTTGGTGAAATGGATTTCCATTCCACCAAATGAAAAAAAAAACAGCTTTGCCAATATAAGCATTTGATCATAGTGACGCATAATTGATGAATTATATATTTTTATTGCAATGGCGGGCAAGGTTTCATTTTTCTCTGGCCAATTTTCATAGGCTTTATGACATCTCAGTTTTGCTGTGACGTCATTTTTACGTCACTTTTTCAAATCAGCTGGTTTAGAATATCTTTAGAGGCCGGGAAGGCTGTGTGGTGCCGGACTTTCAAAGTTCGTGTCGGCTATGGTTGTGGATAATTCCTCGGAGGCATACACAGGAACAATCTTGTACTTTAGTTGTCTGTCTCTGCGCGCTGAGCCAGTTGTTACACCCGAATAATGGCTACCATCTTAGTATTCCCACATACAAACCTTAAAAAAGCCATACCTTCTTTGTTATGCTGCTCAGCTTATTATATCACTTTAACTATTATATCAATTTAAGGATTTCCTAGAGTCCACGATTTTCTTTCAAATGAGTAGGGTCTGGACATATGATTGCTTTATATCACGCCCTCAAAGACCTCATCTGCAAAAGAAAATGATGCAATGCCTTCCTCTACTGTTGTATGGTTAACGATACTAACAATAGCGCTAGGCGTATTGACCATTATCCTGGCCGTCGTATTGCGTCGAAGAAGACGCAACAATAATGGCCTATTTGCAACTCAAATGCACTATCATCCGTAAACGGAACAATCGAACAAAATATAAGTTTTTGTTTCTGAAATAGAACAAAAATATACAAGGTGCTTTGTTTTTATACATTCTCGTTGTCGGCTGTGATTGCAGTTTTATTTAGTATGCACACCCACCTCTCAGCTTTATATTTCCTATAAATGGTCATGTCAGTTGAAACATGTCACCATATAGTTAATTGAGCGGATGGTTGGGAAGCCTATCGTTCTATGTTTTTATTCGTCTTTATCCATTGCTATATGACGTGACCATGCAAAGTGAATTAAAAGTTGCTCCATTTGTTCACAGTATTAAGGAATATAAAAGCCTTTTACCCTTAAGAATCGTTCTAAAATACGTATTGCTTGTTAATTAATCCTATGTGATTAATATTAATTGTTTACTGAAAATGAAATTGCTATCATCTAGTAACTTAACTGTATCTGGGCGGAAATATTTATTCGCATGGTTTGTGGTCATGGAATGAAAGTTTTCACTTTCAAAATGTTCATATACATGAAAATAAGTTAAGGAAATGAGCATTTTCAGCCGTACTTGCTTTGGCTCATCGTGCACGGTCAGTACCATGTGATGGTACGATTCAACCGCAAAGGCTTCAATAGCTTTGTTCTTTGTTCTAACGACTGAAGAAGAGTGCCGATGGGCTTTTCACAACTTCAAGTCGGGTAAAATTAGAAACCGTGAGTGAACAGCTCAGACGTTGGTTGACGATAGTCTATTGCCCAATTTCACTGTCGAGACTACATAATGAGAATCGAAACACATGTGGTACGCATTACCAAACAAATCCCCTTGATTTTTAGTTTCCCTAATTCATATGCAGAGCAACGGTATTTCTAGAATCTCAAACAGATGCTGAAACTCGAGAATTGTAAATAAAATCCACCGTTAAAGGGAAACCCTCAATGCTAATAATTAGATTCCAGAGTCAAAATATACACTTTAATTACGTAGAAAACAAAAAAAAAATGTCCAAAAACATTGTTCTCCCTTCATTCTATGAGAAAACACAAACTCTAGTTAAAAACCTAAAATATTTTTAATATCAAAAGTCGAAACCAAGAAAAAGAAAAACGTAAAGTGAAAATAATAAGTAGAGTCGCGACCCGGAAACAAGAAGGGATTTTCCCCTCAAGATATCAAGGCTAGTTTAGGTCGAGTAATCCTTCGAATATTAATATCATTTTTTAGGATATTTCAATATATTTATCTCTTAAGAAACAAACTATATCTTTGATCTTATGGGCAGGTTAATTTTACTTCAAATTGCGAATAACAATTTCGGCTACACAAGCATTTTTTAGCTATTGTTCGAAGACAAAAGCATGTGACGAGCTCCAACATGTATATGTCACAACACAATCACATGATGTTTGTTGTTCTTAATGTATATATAAGAAGACAACTACAGAACAAGATATCATTTCCGCACCATGAAGGCAACAGTTGTTTTCTCTCTCCTTCGAATATTAATATCATTTTTTAGGATATTTCAATATATTTATCTCTTAAGAAACAAACTATATCTTTGATCTTATGGGCAGGTTAATTTTACTTCAAATTGCGAATAACAATTTCGGCTACACAAGCATTTTTTAGCTATTGTTCGAAGACAAAAGCATGTGACGAGCTCCAACATGTATATGTCACAAGCACAATCACATGATGTTTGTTGTTCTTAATGTATATATAAGAAGACAACTACAGAACAAGATATCATTTCCGCACCATGAAGGCAACAGTTGTTTTCTCTCTCAGCATAATTTTGCTGGGGTTTGTAGCAGGAAAAGAGGATGAGGCTGTCCAACAGTGTTCTAAAGATGTACCTGCCAGTTGTCCATCTCCCTGGAAGTACACATATCCAGTTGGTGACCCAAGTTACTGTCTACAAGGAAACAACAAGGGTTTACTTCGTATGGAGGTTCTTCCAGGAACAGGCTGGGATAATCTGAGAAATCTCAACATGGGAATGGTAGTTTGGAAGAATTATTCTCAGTGTTTGACGAGCGAGGATGGGAAATATTTGATCCCAGATAACACATATGTCGTGCCCTTGAAAGAAAGCAACGTGGTCTTGAATTCGGAATTTTTCGATCACTGGAACAATTATTCTTCAATGACTTCCAATTCTATCAACGCGGAAGCACATGCATCTTTTTTCGGCATTGGACTCGGGGGGAAATTCTCAAAAGAATACGAATCGGTCAAGAAACATCAAGTAGAAGACAAGGCAGTCACAACTCGAGTGCAGCTCAGATACAAGTTTTACACTGTCAAAGCACAACCTGATATGCAGTTACACCCAGACTTCAAGTCAAGGCTGCTCGATATCGCTGCTAATTTACAGTGTAATAACACAGCAATGGCTCGATACATGGCTGACTTACTCGTACGAGATTATGGGACTCACTATGTTACGAGTATCGATGCTGGGGCGATTCTGGCTAAAATTGATCATGTTAAATCGACCTACGCTGCTACATTTAATAGTGACAAGAGTAAAATCACTGCTTCAGCGAGTGCATCTTTCTTTGGCTCTTTCGGCTTCAGCGCCTCTTACACTCACCAAACCGAAACGAAAGATTTGGACACTTATCTCAAAAACGTTGCACACTCAAGGATCCACACCTATGGCGGACCACCCTATCGAGCCAACTTTTCTATAAACCAATGGGAAGATGGTTTACCAAATAACTTAGTTGCTATTGACAGATCTGGGGATCCGCTACACTATGCTATCACACCCGAAGCCTTACCGGAACTTCCCGAGTTTCTTGCACTGGACCTTAGTCGATTTGTGCTGAAATCCATCAAGACTTATTACAAACACAACAGTATCAAGGGCTGCACAGATGCCAGCTCACCAAACTTCAGCTTCCAGGCCGTTCTAGACGATCAATCCTGCAAGGCTCCTTATACTAACTTTACATTTGGTGGTGTTTATCAGACTTGCTCCATATCAGGTATTGAACTGTTGGAAAATCTTATGCATAGTATATTTGTACGTTCGTGATTATTACAAGGACGTTAACATTTATCGATCAGATATCGATGCTAACTTATACTGGTTAATGAACCCTTCTAAAAAGTGCCTTAAATGCAAGGCTTCATAGAAATGCAAAAGACATGTCACACATTTCTTCAAAAAAGGTTGACATCTGTTTTATTTCCATGTTAGTATTGCATACACGATATTTTTAAGAAGTGTCAATTGTTAACTCCGGCAAATCTCAAAACCACAAAATCTTTTCCATCCTGATATCAACTGAAAATAACTCGCTATTTGGCTTACTAAATGAACGTTAACAGCTTAGGAAATCGTTATCAAACCGACCGACCAAATGAATACACAAAGAGTTACTAAACTGTCCGACCGACCAAACTGGTCGAACGACCATCCCATTACTCCTGGAATAGAAACTGAATCAACATTTGAAAGAGACGATTACATAATATATGCTCAATATTCATAATCACATCAAATTGCAATGTTAAACCTTATTAATCTTTGTTTCCACAGGCAGCCCAAGCAACAACCCTTGTGGTGCATTCCAACAGAAAAATCCTAAGAAAAACGACTACGCATGTCCTAATGGATACAACGCTGTCCTCCTCCACCAAGGGCTCACACCAACCACGTGCCATCGGGAGTGCCATGGTTGGTGGATATTTAAGAGTTGCCATAACGATTGTGGTTATGCAAGGTACAACACATATTGGTGCGTGGCTACAGGTGAGAGAAAAATAATGATTATTGATCTCTGATGTGTCCTTCATTCCTTCCTTCGTTCTTCCCTTCCTTCTCAACTTGCTAAAGATCTTTTCCCACATTAAGCATATCTTTCTTTCCATTCAGGTTCAGTTAAGGATCACTCAGGTTACTTGTTTGGTGGTTTATACACCAAGATAGCGATGAACCCAGTCACAGGGACCGCCAGTTGTCCTCCCAAGTTCTACCCCCAGCGGTTCGGCCCTGAAGGGATGTACGTGTGTATCAGTGACGACTACGAACTGGCTGCTCAATATTCTTTACGGTTTGCTGGATTCTTCAGCTGTAGTGCTGGCAATCCTCTGGCTTTTAAAAAGACTGCTGCACCAGCAGGTGGACAAGGTATGGGATTTTTTTCACTTTGACATGTTGAAGCGGGTTTAAAAGTGATTGACGTTATCATTATTATTATTATTATTATTATTATTATTATATAATATAATTATATATAATATAGACTTATATTATATAGGTCTTATATAATATCATTTGTGTTTTGAAGTAGGACTAGAAGGTGCTTTATACAGTGCCGGCTCCTCTAGCTGGCCCAAGCGCTGCCCCACGGGGTACTCCCAACACTTGGCCATCATAGACGAGGACTGTGAGATCAACTATTGTGTGAAAGCCAATTCGCTGTCAGCACAAGGCCTTCCGATCATCAGACGACCACCGTTCCGACCACTGCCGAAGATGAACCATAACATTACGATACCGCTGGCCATAGTAAATGATGACACTGGTAAAGTATGGTTCAAGGATCCGAACTCTTTTAACTGGATTCTAGCGACAAAAAGGTAAGTTTTAGTGCATGCTAGGTGAGGTGTTTGTCATAGGTATTTTGTGAATGAATGGACTGACGCACGCACGAATGGACAGACGGATGGATGCATGGATGGATGCATGGATGGATGAATGGATGAATGAATGGATGAATGAATGCATGGATGCATGGAATTCTTATAGTTTTTATCTCATTACCAGTTCCGTCATGAAGTTCATGGCCGAGACAGACATTAACAAAGGCGCCATCGAGAATTTAAAGGCTTCAGTGGACGAAATCAAACCGAGTTCCAAGTCTTCCTCCTCTTCTACTGGACCAAAAAACAACACAATGTCGCCAGGAACGGCGGTAGTGATTACAATTGCTGTCATAGCGATTGCTGCAATCCTGATTATTGTGGTGGTTGTTTCCGTACGCCGCAAAACGCGTCGTGACAGTAATAAATCTAACATGAATCCTCTACTTTCGTCTTCAACGAACTACCAGACTGTGGGAGGAAACGTTGAACACGAGTAGCTAGATGCATATATCTATTACTGGGGACCACTTGACGTTAGTCACTTACTTTCTTCTGTGGAATGTTCATTCCCTGAATCACTATCTTCCAATGAAGGCTTTGCATTATCACATAAGGATTGCCATAGCAATAGGTACTACAACAGAGTATTTTCCTAATGAAAAATTTGATTAGACCATATTCAGTTATTCCTGCCTTCTATCATGGTTGTTATCACGTGTTGCTGCAAAGCGTCTATTGTATTCTATCTAATAATAATAATAATAATAATAATAATAATAATAATAATAATAATAATAATAATAATAATAAATAATAATAAAAAATATATAATACTCAAATTTTTGATTTCTATGTTATCATGGCTATACTCGATTGCTTATTGAAGTTATCTCAGGGCCATAGCCACCAGTACGCGGTTGTACCGGACTATTAACCCATTTTTCCCCTCGTAAAAACATAATTGTTACACACTAGTAGCATCTTTTTTTGAACCGGACAATGCAAGTGGAAGCTACGGCCTCGTCCTTTGAATGTAAATGTGTTTCAATGAAAGTCCGTGGAAGTTCAAAGCATTTGATTTGTATTGTTAAAGTTGTGCATACTTTACTTTACCGCAAATATAGGCTTTGCACCATCACGTGATGGCAGCCATGACAGGAGGCAGGAACAACTGAATCTGGTCTAATCTGATTAACATGAGGAAGAATTCCGTTCCCGAGGGGGAAAAACTCTATTGTTGTGCATCCTGTCATGGCTGCCATCACGTGATGGTGCAAATTAAAGCCTCTATGTACGTATTGTTAAAGTATTCTGACGCTGAAACGAGGCTAAGCAGCAGTGTTTGAATATTTCAAAAACGGCCTGTTAACTGACAAAATATAATTACGAAGGACTGGAGAGATGGATTTTATGAGACACTGATATTTTATTACGTTCGTCTTTTGTTCAAAACTAAACAAACCGCAAAAAAAGTAGAAAAACAAAGCACAATTAATCAGCTTATATTCCATTTAAAACCACGCAGATTTAAAACAAAATAAACTAATAAACAATTTTTTTTCGTTTCGAAATATTTGTCCGATGAGTCGCAAATCCATTGGTTGTCTGGAGTCACGTGATTACAGTCTATCGCAAAGCATTATGGTTTCTGTACTTTTACTGTCGCGCTCTTACGGTGGTCCTTCACGCTTTCCCCGTGAGTATTCCACGCAGTCACGTAGAACTTGTAAGTTTTCCCGCCTTCGATGTCACCAGCCTCGTAGTCATGTATGTCTTCGTTCACGTGATATGTATGTGACGTCACTTCCTGTCCTGCTTGGTCCAGTTGTATTATGTGAACAGAATACATGAGCACAGGGTATCCATGGCTCTCTGGTTCTTTCCAGTTGACTTTGATTGATAGGTCTGCTGTGCTTGCGCTTACGATGGCTGGAGACTCCGGTGGTACTACAATACAAAACAAAACAGCATTAAACTAGTAGAAGTAGTAGTAGTAGCAGTAGCAGCAGCAGAGATAACGGACAGCAGCAGCTGTAAAGGTAGTACAGGAACTTTAAACTTGTGTACCTTCTTTGATCTTGGGTCGTTCTCTCGTTTCAACATCCCTGATTAGAGCCTCAATGGATGGTCCTCCTGTTAATGTTCAATACAACAATTTAAAACATCCATACAAAACAAGATGAGAGCATGTGGACCGCGTGGCACTGATGAAATAGTTGAAGATATAGAAATACAGGTAAGTTGTAGTGCTTGGGAACGAGGTTATTCTGGGCGAAAGCCCTTGGAATTAAATTCGGAATAATTAATTTCCGACCTCGCTGGGATTCGAACCCACTACCTTCGGAATCGTACTACCGATGCTCTTCCAGCTTAGCTAGAGTTCAGACTGAAACAAGGTTTTGGATGACATAAAAATCTCAGCCTTTATATTCCATTACCTGTAACAACAAGCTTAACTTTACTGACGATAGCAAGCCCTGTCTTCAACATCAGACTACATTCATATACCCCACTATCTGCGTTAGTGACATTGGATATTACCAGAGTAGCAGTGGCCTCTTTCCTAACTCGAGTCGGGTACAATAACCTCGCTGGACACTCACTACTGATGATCCATACCCACGTGCCTTGGTACCTGTGCTCAAATGCTATGCGTTGGCTACCGTGGTTACTGGTGTAGTGACTCCATATTGGTGAGATGTCGCTGAATTCGTTTTCTTTTGCAACCACGTGGTAGTCCCATACAAGCTTGGCACTTTTACCAGCACGCATGCGTAGTAGCTTTGGTGGGACCCTCGTAAATCGGGCAGATCCTAGTATTTATATGTAAAACAAAAAGGAAAGAAGCGAGAGGAAATGGTAAATATTAAGGAAAGGAAGGGAAAAAGTGAAGAAATAGGAATCAATGAAGAAAATATGTCTTATATGGATTCCAATTAAAGACGTCTGCGCATGCTCGAAGTCTGTATGCAAATTAGTCCAAAACGTCATGCTCTTATATTTTTGAAATCATATTGAAAATTTGTCTTTTTTAAACTACTTTCTTCTTTTTGTTTATTCAAAGACAACAATCTTTTATTTCCATACTAAAAGAAGTTTGAATTTTCTTCATGAACCAATATGGGTGTAACTCAAACAAAGAATGTTATTCTCAAGAGAATAACACGTGATTATTTACAAGCTGCAATATTTACCTTTAACTGTCAGTGCTAAAGATGACGTGAGTAACATGTCGGTCCCTAATTCCTGTATCGCTGCAACATAGGTTCTTGTATCCTGGAAGGTTAAATTCACCATCTTGAACCAAGCATGCCCTACACTCAAATCACCAACCCAGCTCAACCTTCCTCTATATCTCAAAACACTGGTATCCAAATCACTACCAAACACTGGGCCGTAGCCATGTGACATGTAAGCGAGCTGCGGCTTTAGGAACCCATCTTCTAGCAAGCCAAAACGGATCTCAAGGAATCTGCCATTTGTGATGTTCCACATAAAAACGACGTCTTGTCCGATGGTTCTTGTGATGGACTTCACGGACGTGATAGATAGTTTTTCAGACGATGCTGAAATAATGCGGAAAGCTAAAGAAGCTATATATATTGATCAATATTAAAGACAATTTTCAAGGATAAGGACGAGGTCAACCACAAGGACAGGGACATCCAAAAGTTCAACCACAAGAACAATTTCAAGGACGACCACAACGACAACCACAAGGACAGGGACAGAGACAACCATAAGGACAACCACAAGGACAACATATCAAGGACAAATGTAAAGAAATTGTTTTATCAGCGCTAGCTATACATAAAAAATGTTGTTTCCAAGTTTCCGCTTGTACAAAAAACACTACCAATTAAAAAGAATTGAATTGACTACGATTAACTGAATGAATCTAAATTGTCAAACTTTACCAGAATGTCCCTTGAAGACCTTGCACAGTAGAACAAAAAATACAATCTTGAACAGCAAAACCATTTTAGTCATCTCAACAAGTTATTCTTCGAATTCGGCTTGCTTGTGAATGAACCTTCGCTGAATCTTAGCTATGCAATCTATATATTGTAATGTAAATATAATGTCAATGAAAATCAACTTTGCTGGACTATTTTTTCACTTTGCTTCGACAAATGAATGTGGAAGGATAGGAAGGCTAGGTAGAATTGGTCGAGTAAACTACGCTACAGTATTGTTTACACTTCGTTGCTAATAACAATGTCATAAAGTTATAGTTGATTGGTGTGTATTTGATAGGTATATTATTCAATGATAATTCATACATACATACCTTTTCTATTTCACAAAGCTTTGTCATGTGATGACATACAGGCTGCAGACTAAAAGTAGCCACAATCTTCACCGATTTGATTGCTGACAAACTGCCAAAGAGCATAAGTTCGCGTTGTTTCGTTAAGTTCGTCACGGTTTTCTTTCGATATTCTTTCTCTTGTGATTTCTCAACCTCTAAGGAAGCTCATTACTATCGTACTCGAGCACAAACGAATCGAAGTTTAGAAGTTGTTCTTTA
The DNA here is from genome assembly GCA_011057435.1 of Actinia equina. Taxonomy (NCBI): domain Eukaryota; kingdom Metazoa; phylum Cnidaria; class Anthozoa; order Actiniaria; family Actiniidae; genus Actinia; species Actinia equina. The sequence continues at coordinate 298,786 of WHPX01000314.1, read as the reverse complement.
CCGAGAAAAACCGAAGAGCATGGGACGAAAAGAAACACTCAATGCAATCATGATATAGAGAACCAACAAATAGCTCTGCCTAAATACGAAGGCGAGTCGAAAGAGTAAAACGAAAACTGCTGTGGCGAAAGAATCTTACCCCAATGGACTACTAATCGAAAATACGGCAGCCATTTTTCCAGGAGGCAAAGCAAAACGAAGATGACGGGAAATATATTTCTCGTACTCATTAATAATTCACGAATAAACCAGCCAATCCATGGACTATTTTTGGGTCACATGATGATATTTGAAACCTGGTAATTCAGCCCTAGTACTGAATTTATTTTGTTCCAGTTACTCCAAGTCGAATATTTAATGATTATGACAAGTCATTTCAAAGCCTCCAATACCGGACTGGATGGAATTTCAAGTCCGCGCAATTAGTTCCAGTCCGAGGCGGTGCTTAATAGACTTGAAATCCCGTTCAGTCCTCATTGCCGGCTTCGAAATATTACATTGTTTCGTGTGTTTGTCTTTCTTTTATGGGTAAAGGTGATGGATTTGCCGTCCTTTTTTGTATATCAATGAATATCATCACCGGTAACAAAGCTTTATTATTTCTCAATTGACACGGTTTTCTTTGTTATTCACAAGGCTTTATTTTTGTTATAACCCTCATTATAAATGCAAGGTCAATATATAGCTAGTTATTAACCCGGTTAATAACTAAATATAGACCTCGCATTTATAATGAGCAACATTTGATAGAAAACCGTGTCAATTGAGAAATAAAATACTTAATTACCGAGAACGTCGGCAATAAGCCTATACATCCTTCGGGCCTGCGGCCCTCGGGATGTATATGGCTTATTTCCTCCGTTCTCGGTAATTAACTCTTAATTTGCCCCTAGACGCCCCATAATTTGCAAGTTATACGAGGCTTTGTGAATTGGTATGTCAAATACCAAATACCTGCTGGACTCTTGGTAGATGTTGGTGATAATGAAGCAGTAGTCGGCACACCAGTACGTCCTAGAAAGACAAGAGAGAGAGAAAAGGAAAGCTATAATAAATAAATTAACGAAATAAAAAAACGAGGGAGGGAAGGAAGGAAGGAAGGTAGGAAGGTAGGAAGGAAGGAAGGAAGGAAAGGAAAGAAGGAAGGAAGGAAGGAAGAAAGGAAGGAGGCAGGGAGGCAGGGAGGGAGGCAGGGAGGGAGGCAGGGAGTGAGGGAGGGAAGGAAGGAAGGAAGGAAGGAAGGAAGGAAGGAAGGAAGGAAGGAAGGAAGGAAAGGAAAAAAGGAAAGAAAGGAAGGAAATAAGGAAGGAAGAAGGAAAGAAAAACATTCTTAATTTATAATTACCAGTTACAATCAGCATAACTTTACTAGTTTTACTTGTTCCGAGTAGTGACTTCAATGTACATCCATACGTGCCACTATCAGCAACCCTTACATCAGAGATCACTAGTGTAGCTCTTGCTTCTTTTCTTATACGTGTGGGATTTAGAAATTGTGCTGGGCATTCGGGACTTATTTTCCAATTCCATCCATCGAACTGATCTTCGTATGCAATGGTGTATTCCTTTTCATTGTAGAAACTCCACGAGGGGGAGTGGCTATGAAACTCAAAGTCCCTGTCATCCACAGTGTAGTCCCACACAAACAAAACAGTTTCTCCGGCAATGACAGTAGTATTTCGAGGAACTTGGGTGAATTTTAACGCCCCGTCTGTAAAAGTGATAAATTAAAATAGTGTTATTTTTCGACCCGTGTTTTCTATCGATTTTCCTATCAGAATAAAATACGAATTCTATCTTAGAAATGTAGGCATGTTCGTTGATATCTAGCAAAAGCAAAAAGTGATAAGACTCTGGCTGCATGAAACCAAAATATGACGATCATAAATATCGTGCAATACGATTCAGTCGACTAATGCTCACTAGAAGTTTTGAACAATAATGATAATGGACCGAATTCACTTGGGCCTGACATTATGCCCATTGCAGACCAATGTGACAATGTTTTCCTAATTCAGACCACGCGTGTCCTTCTCTTGAGAATAATATTCTTTGTTTGAGTTGTATCTATATTTATGTGTCTTCCCATGCACAACTGTTAAAGAAATGATGCTCTAGAAATGACACGTGGTCTGAAATGGGAAAACAGTGCATTAGGCTTTGAATACGTCTATTGAGCTGCTTTGACTGATTCCCTTGAACACTTTTATCAGTATAAGGTATAGGGCAGAAGACACATGAATATTGATGAACGCAAGCGAAGAATCTTTTCTCAAGAGAATGACACGCGTGGTCTGAATCAGGAAAACATTTTGCACCACGAAATTGACAGTCCAAGGTTTTCTTTTGTGTCAGCGAATGGTCTATGTGCCTTCAACATTCCATATTCGGTTATCGGGTTATTGACTTGTAGAACATAAGGGCGCTGCGTTATAAAGCTGGCTGGTAGATTTTATAGCCATTGTTTTCTTTTGTGTCTATTTGACTATTACACATTAAGAGAGAATTCTTTTCCTATTCAAGCGGTGAAGAACAAAAACTATTTTCTTGAAGGAAGGCTGTTGTACAAGGCTAAATCTCGTTATTCAGTAAAGTTTAACTTGTTTAGTAAGTGGAGATGACCGACGAAAGTGGAATCAAAGTGTTAACCCAAAGCAAACATTTGAATCGAAAATGAGGTGTAGGCCTTCATTTGCTTATTTCCCATACATTTTCTATAAAACAAAGCCTGACAAAGCTACGTTCTAACACAAATGCAACAAAAAAGCTTTGTACTGTACAATTGGAAATACCGCTTCAAACAAGCATTTTATCATAGCACATCAGTAGTTCTAACTGTTAAAAACAGGTTTTGAATGTTAACCCAAAAAGAAAATTTCTAGGTCTAGTTTTTGGCGCTTATTGCCAGTAGTGCTCGTTATTGAAAATAAAATTCCTCTTAATAAGTCTCACTGGTTGCTAGACTGTTGTAATAATTTTTGTCAAGTGCTTTCCACTTACCAACAATTAAGAAGCTCACATTCAGCATTATAAGCATCAAGAGAGTCTTGAATACAGACATAGTATCGATATGGACATACACTCAATTGAAGAATCGTTGTCGGGTTCAGGAAATATAGAACATAGAAGCTGAGACCGAAATGGTACTTGGGAAGTACGTTAATTAGATGCATGCTGTGACCGGCGGCCCGTGGCATCATCCACTGTTTTTAAAACCATGGAGGTTGTTAACATTGTGCTGAAGATACTAAAACAGGAAAACAAGAATACTTTTGATAGATACGAGATAAGAAATTTCCCTATTCTACAGTCCTTGACTTGAATACGTGCTTGTTAAAAATGCGAAGCCAAACGGCTCTTAAACGAAGGTCTTCTGAATACGCGTTTGGTATTCTAAACCGACTGCATGGATGGCGCAAATGAATAAATTATAATATGATCATGTCATTTCCCATGTGCCATTTCGGTCTCAGCTTTTATGTTCTATGTTTCTGAACCCGATAACGATTCTTTTCAACGATTATCTTTTATTCTTCTTCTTATTATTATTACCGGTTTTCTTATCAAGTATCATTTATATATACATATATATAGGTATATGTGATTTGTTAATAGTAATCTTTATTTTTAAGTTTGTAAAGCACCATGAGCACAGGATATGTACACTATATAAATAAAGTTATTGTTACTATTATCATTTCTTCAACTGAGTGTGTACGTCTCACAAAGGATATGCCTACTGACCAAAGAACATAGAGAAAAAAGTGCAACCCTCTTTCGTATTGTTACATCGGAAGTCGTGCAGCTTGTAAGCGCTTCCTTCAATACATTAATGAATATTCATTTTCAAATTGCATGATGTTGATAATAACGAAAATAATCAGTAATAAGAACTAAAACAACAAGAACAGCAAGAACACTGAACAATAAACAAACTGCCCCGGGGGTGATGAGGAATCTCTTGAAAAGTGGGTAGGGGTGGCTCAACGGACCTTTTAGGGTCTCTGGCTGACTCCCGGCTGACTCCGTACCTTTTAGGATCAGATTTGTTCGTTTTGAAAAACATCAAACGTCATACAAGAATATAATGGTTGGTTGTCATTTGAAATGTGGTCGTACCTTTTAGGGTCTGAAATCAGCATCTCAGTTAATTTATGCGTACATTTTAGGGTCATGTTCAAAATTGTCCATCGAGTCCCCCCTATCAATTTTTTGAAAGGGAGTCCCCCCTCCCCTAGACTCCTTCGCAGCCGTTCTTAGAGAAACGTTGCGTGACGATCCAAAAAACGGCTGCGAAGGTGGCTATCCCCTCCCCCTCCCCCGGGCAAATCTGCTCACAACCAAAATCTTATTAATTTACAATGTAATTTGATAAGAATTAATATTTGTTTAAACCTATATTTACTAACTGCTGATTGGTGGATGTAGAATGTAAAGATATTTTGTCGTTTTTGCTTTACCTCGTCGTCTTCATTTCATTTTGCAATAATTATTCAATATTTAGAAAAAGAGAAAAAAAATAGTGAACAATAAAATGAAATTTTCCAATGCTTTATTCAAAAATATTATAACAAAATATAAGAATACTAATTGACATTTCATCACGTTTTGTGATTAATGAATTTCTACGAGAAACTACAATTAACCGTTTACTTAGAGCGTCATTTAATCCTAACTAAACTAAAGCTTATTTTGCACGAAGTAGTACAAAATAGTCTACAAAAGATCGATTGTTTTCTATTTCTATCACTAGTATTTAGAACTAAATAGCTCTAGTTCTAGTGATTGTACTCTATATGCTTATCTATTATTTATCCAATCAATATAATGCATTGATTCTATTATAGATTTACGGTGCTAAATAAGATTAGACTCTAGAATTGACAGAAGCATTGACAAGCCGGATACATAGGCTTACCTCGAAACAAGTAGAAACAGAAAAGCTATCGCGCGTCTTTTATATCATTATCCAAAACATTCTATAAAATCAAGTCACAAAAGAACAATATATTTTTCACTTAAAAATCTTTTTCGTTGAGTATACGTTCCTTTTAGTCGGCTGGGGTCACGTGATTGCAGTCTACCGCAAAGCATCATGGTTTCTGTACTTTTACTGTCACACTCTTACGGTGGTCCTTCACGCTTTCCCCGTGAGTATTCCACGCAGTCACGTAGAACTTGTAAGTTTTCCCGCCTTCGATGTTTCTAGCCTCGTAGTCATGTACGTCTTCAGTTCACGTGATACGTACGTGACGTCACTTCCTGTCCTGCTTGGTCCAGTTCAACTCTGTGAACAGAATACATGAGCACAGGGTATCCATGACTTTTTGGCTTCGTCCAGTAGACTTTGACTGTCAGGTGGGTTAGCTGTGTACTGAGTGGTACGGGAGAATGGGGCCGCACTGAAACAAAATAATGATAAATTAATAACAAAATAATACAATTAACTGAACGAGGATGGAGTGAGGAAGAAATGAAGAACCTAAAACAATGATTAGGTATCGGTCTATTATTTACTATCAATAGACGTCACTTCCGGTAATATCTGTATTTTGACATGAGGGGCAACTAACATTTGGAAGCTTGGAGGAATCTTGGAACTTGTATGTGTGTATTGATGACTTGTTTCTGGTTTAGTAGAAGTAGTGAACTATGAGGAAAAGTCGCTATTTGTATATAAATTGCTCCAAAACTGAAGTCACGTGATTGATAGAAAGGAATTGCTGATTGAATGAATAGATGATAAGATGTATGAGTTGATAAACGAATAAAGACATGAAAAAGAGAAAGATAAAGAGCAAGCAAGAGGTCTATTTAAAACAGAGTTAAATCTATCAATCACTTACACTTGACTGTTACAAAAGCTTCAACAGTTGTCATGGATACGTCATTCTTGGCGGTGCAGATGTACTTCCCAGCATCGCTGAGCCTTAGCACTTAGAATCCATAACTCTTTACCAGATACATACGAGGGATTAATGGTACCATTAGCCTTTGACCAGGAAACGATGGGAGCAGGATCGCCTGTGGCGTTACACAGGAGAAGTATTGGGTCCCCTTTGGTGACTGTTTTGTTCTCGAGAGGACTGATGGATGGGCCAACTATGTAACAGAATTTTGGTAGTTAAAAAACGGAACATAGCAAGGCTACATCACACACTTTGTTGGCTAGAGGGGAGGGGGGGGGAGTATCAATTTAATTTAAATAGTTATTGTTAGTTTACTCGCGTCATAAAGATGCAGCACGTTAATAACAATTGATTGGCCAATCAAAATATTTCTGTTTGATTGGTTAATCAACCGCATGATCTTTAATTTGATTGGCTAATCAAATACATCTTTTAATTGATTGGCTAATTAAATTAATTAGTATTTAATTTGATTGGCTAACCAAATACATCTTTGTTTGATTGGCTAATGAAATTAGTCTTTATTTAAATGATTGGCTAATCAAATACGTCTGATTTGATTGGCTAATCATGTAGATCTTCATTTGATTGGCTAATAAAATGCTTATCTGATTTGATTAGCTAATCAAGTTACTTTTTAAATTGATCGACCAATCAAAACACGCAAATCAATGCATCTTTTAAATTTGATTGGACGATCAAAGCTATCGTAATAAAATCAATATTTTCCACAAGTTTTCTGTCAATCGTTGGGCGCGATTTCAGTTCCTGAAAAACAAGAAAAAAAAATAGTTAGAACTGATACTGTTTCTGTATAGCTGTCATGAGAAAACAGCCCGCATTTGTTCCTAGCAGTACTCAGCCTTGTCTTATGGTAGTTAAATTATCATAAACAAGCTAGTGGATTATTACAAAAAACGAAAGTGGTCTGATTGACTAAACTATATGCTATAAAAACCGCCTGTTTTGAAATGACAAAAAGCAAAAAAATCTATTTATTTCCGTCATTTTCAAATTAAATACTGTCGAACGAGTTTAAGTTTGTTTTTATAAAAACAATTAGACGTCTCATTCTCACGAGCTGAGAATAACAAACATTAGATAATACCATGTCTGGAAAACCGAAAGATTCTAGCCCTCCCAACTAAAAAGAGCTCTTTCCATAGTACTAATGGACGGACCATTAGATAAATGAGAAGGGGGTTGTGTTATAAATCTCCAAAACAATATCAAGCAAGCTCTTCACCTACGAAAAAAATATCGCGCAACCTCTCCTTTCAGTAATTAGGATATATCCTGATTACCCCCGACCCAACCCCTCTCAATTATCTAATGGCCCATCCCTTAAAATGATGGAATTTATCGGGAAAATACCAGCGTGTACCCTCGACTATGAGACTATCGCTACTCTTGTACTGATATTTGAAGATATATATATTCCTATATTATCTATGCAATACTATCCGAATAAACATTTAAAGCTAGTTAAAACTACAATAATCTTCGTTTACTCATTTCTTTAGGAATATACTCTGCAAATGCTCCTTTTTTTGTTCTACGTTTTGATAGAATTGAACCGTGGAAAGCAACAATGAGAAATATTCAAGAACGCCAGATCCTGAAAAAATGCCAACAAAGTATGGTGGAAACCGTAGATCAGAAAGAACATTTGCAGAGTATATTCCCAAAGAAATGAAAAACTCCTGCAGAAACAAGGTTTCATACATACAATGACTTTCTAGAAGTAGTTTTTGAATCATTTCACTTACAAAAAAAGATGAGATGCTTTGAAAAAAAGTTTCGTCCCACTGTATGCCAACATTAATTCAGGCAAGAATTTTCTTTGAAGGAATTAACTTTGGTACCTTGGGCGAGGCGTCCACAGAATGTGAATAAAGTGATATTTCGTGAAGATTTATACTGGCATTCTATATTTCCTGTATTGCTGACTCCACAAACTTTGAATATTCATTTTACATCTTTGACTCTTTCTCTGGCACATGTTCAAGATTTCCAGAGCTTTTTTTCGAGTCAAAACTCAATTTCGACATTACACATCTCAACATCCTCATAATTTATGATATAAATTGTGACACATATTGTATTTCGCTTATAAATGAAAATTTCATTTTAAGATATAGAAAAAAGACCGAGTTGATTTTTTTTAGAGCATTGCTTTAACATTTCTCTGAGCTTCATTCATTTTAGTATAACTCTCCTTAAATATTACCGTTAAATAATCACATAATTCTCAAGGGAATGCCTAAAGATGGTCCAGGCACTTATGCTGAACTCTTGAGACGAAAAAGTTCGAGTTTTAAAAATAAACTTGGCTGAACAAAATAATATTTTTGGAATACTTTTGATTTAGTATAGCCAATCAGAAACATCTCTTATTTTCAGTGCCCGATGCAAAAAAACTTTCCGGAATTTTCTTTTTTATTCAAATTTGTATTTCCTCAAGGAAATAGTAAGGCAATATAGAAGCTTTCGCCATCATGGCTGCGTGATGGCTGCCATGACAGGAGGCACAACAATAGTCTTTTTTCCCCTGGGAAACTGAATACTTCCTCATGGAAATCAGGTTAGATCTAATACGATTGTTTCTGCCTCCTGTTGTGGATGCTATCATATGATGGGGCAAAATCCTATATTGCTAACTGAACTAAGAAGATTATGCATGGTACTCTGGCATTCGTAGTTAATGACACCATCATTCACATATCCTATAATTAATGATAAATAAATAATAAATGTTTAGTTAAACTCCTGGAATAGTATAGTGTGTGCGAGAATGTGACTCAAAATCCCTTGAGATATAAACAACAATGAAACAGCCGCCATTTTGGTCGATCTAACAAGAGAAAATGAGGAATGCTTTGTTATCGTCAACTAAGATGGCGGCAATAACGTGACATGCACCTGCTCTATTGCTTAAAGTTCCTTTCTAAGCTTCATCAAGCGAAAAAGTAAAACGAAAGCATTCGTCAATCATCACGATATATTTTCTTCATTGCTTTTAATAATAATACAAGAAAGGTCAGAATTCCATCATCAAGAAGATGCATGCATATATTATAAATATGGAAAATGAAGAATCCGTACAATAAGAGCCATTTAAGACCTCTTTTTGAATTCGTAGAATACCGCTGTGTTCCTTGATTATAGACTCATTTACACAAGCTTAGGCTTGTATCAGTGTTCGAAAAAATATTCACAAATACCAATGTTAAAGTAAATACACAACTTCAATATACAAAAAATTTGAAAATCAAATTTGTTTTAAAAAATGCTAATTTTGGGCAACAGAGAACTCTAAACTGGCGTATTAACGTCAGGTTCGAAGTTCATACGAACCTCAGCTTCTAAGGATGTGTTTAGAGCATCGAAAAGTTATGGTATTTTTTATAATAATTTGAAAATGTTTATATTGGATTTCAAGGCATGGCTTCGAATCCTGGCAGCTTCATGCACTAATTCCTTATTTGACCGCTTATTTATTCAATTCTCAACTTGAATTCTATAACTGTTCAAATGCTGAGAAAAAACTGGGTCGGGTTGACATTGCAGTGCATTGTGGGACTGCTTTAGGGAACATATTTTCAAGATGGCGTCTATTTCGACCCCACAATGCATTGCAATGCCAACTCGACCCAGTTTAATCTTGGAATGGCTACGATTTTGTCGCCAGTTTAATGTCATTTTGAATTCGTAAAACTATCGTTAATACATAAAAATATGTTACTTGCTCATAGACTCCTTAACTCAGGGTAAGGCTCATTTTAGCGTCAAAACATTCCCAAATACCAACGATAAAGTAAGAAATGCACAACTTCAACAATACAAGCAGTTTGATATTCCATAGACCTTCATTGGAACCGCCAGAATTTTCTTCACGAAATAGAACCTAACCCTGTACAACAAAAAAGATGTTCGGAAACCGAAGTATGATAGATGGACTATTTCCCAATATTTGTCAAAAGCTGTTCTTGCAGATATTTCTCAGCCTCGTCTTGTCCTCGTATCTTGTGTCCTCCTTGCTCTTGTTTTTCCTTTTTCACAGTTTCTTCCAACTTTTCGAGTGCGTTTTGGTATTTTCCAACCAGTGGTTGAAGCTCCTCGTCCTTGAATGTTTGTTTAGGGATTTTGTCTCGTCCTGTTTTTTGGATGAGTTCTTTGAAGTGGTGAACTTGGTCATTGTGAAGCAGCGTGTAGGCAGTTCCTGTAAAACAAGCAAAACAGGACTTTAGGATATCTGTTCCCGAGGGTTTGTTTTCTTGTTTACAGAAGGACTTGATGCAATGATGGGGTTCATCGATTTTATACACGGAGATAGAAGGATGTGCTTTCGTCATGAAAGAACGATATGAGAAATAATTTAAAAAAATAAGCACGACAGACTCTAGATTGACATTATACCTATACCGAATTCGCTTGACTGACCACGAAACAATGGTTTGAAGTTAAGACTGAACTTCATTATTCTATTCATCAAGTTCAACCTCCACTTGAAACCATTGTTACATGACCAGTCAAGCGAATTCGTGATAGGTATATTCTCCCATCCTTCTTTCTACTGAATATTCACCGGTCCATCGTCGTACAATTTGAATACGTCGAAAACCGTACCAAGTCTATAAATCTTCAAATTCTATCCCTACCGCGAAGCACTTTTTGACTCACGAATAGACGGAAAGGAGTATTTGTGGGTCTATTGTATCACTTGGTTCATTTGCATAAAAAATGTTATAGTCCTCCAGCCTGCTTTACGCGCTCTGTTATGAAACTAGATAAACCAGTTTAAGAGTCAATAGACCTCAACGGCTCTGACGAAATGTTTTCCCATTTCAGACCACGTGTTATTTCCTAGAGTATCATTTCTTTGTGCTCGAATGCACATGAGAAGAATTATCATGTGAATATGGATACAACTCAAACAAAGAATATTTTTCTCAAGTAAATGACCCGTGGTCTGAAATGGGGCAACACTACGTCAGAGCCGAGGAGGTCTATTGCATAAAAAACTGCGAACTAAACCAGATAAACCAGTGTGTTATGACTCGCGTTTCGTGTGGAATTTTCCTTGCGTTTGCGTTCCTCCTTTGAACCACAACATACTAGTTCTTTAAATCTTCCCAACAAATCTGCTTTTTGTTAACATTATTATTAATATTTTCCTAATAACAAATTCTCTTTCTATTGGCTTTACCTTCGCTTATTACCGTATCCTTGAGTCGTCTCGCTGATACCTTTAATTTCTTTCTGTCCCGTATGTATTATCATTTACCTTCATTCTCTCCTCTAGCTGTACTAAACTCGATGAGTACACGCCTTTATCTATCCTAGTATTATCATATACCATCATGTTCCGACATCATTGAATACTTCACCATACTACTGCTCTGCCCCTTATTAACTATCATTTACCTTCATTCCCTCCCCTTGCTGTACGTCCTACACGATGAATGTAAGTCTTTACAAACTTCGGTGCATCGTAGCTGATAACATAAGACACGTTATCGATATCCATTCCTCTGGCCATGGCGTCTGAACAGATTAGTAGATGTATGGAATCATTCCTGAAGTCTCTCAGGATTCCATGCCGCTGTTGGGCATTAAGATTAGAGGAGTATTCCGCTACCTCGACACCACCAAACAGCTTGATAAGAAGACACAATCTGTTATACAAATAACAAGTGAAAGTCATGAATTATTCGTAAGAGAATAGACCTCTTCGCCTTGGGGTAATGTTTTCCCATTTCAGACCACGTGTCATTCCCTTGAGAATAAGATTCTGACACGTGTTCTGAAATGGGAAAACATTACGTCAAAGACGAAGAGGTCTATTGGTTAGTAAAATATAGACGTCATACAAAGGGCAAGGTGCTAAAGGTGATATTTTTGGATTATCAATGACGAGAAGGCATCACGTGAAGGTCAACCAAAATTCACTGTTTCCTGACAACAGTGATGAGAGGGTAAAAATGTGTTATGGAAGGTGAATTAGAAAGCCGGAAGATGCTTCACCGGAGGTGACAGCAGTGATGTTGCTGCTGCATGATAGTAATGATTATGATGATGATGGTGTTGATGAAGATGTTGATGAAGATGGTGATGGTGATGGTGATTACAGTGAGCATGCTGATGATCATGATGATGATAATGATGTTGACGCTGCTGCTGAGGATATCAATAATGATAATGCTATAGGTGATGATGAAGATGTTGATGATCATGATGGCGATGGTGACGATGCCGATATTAGCGATGATGATGTTGATCATGATAGTAATGATGATGCTGTTGATAATGATGATGTTGATGATGATGATGATGATGTTGGTGATGATGATGATGATGTTGGTGATGATGATGTTGGTGATGATGATGATGATGATAATGATGATGGTGATAATAATGATGGTGGTGATGATGATTATGATGATGATGATGATGATAAGTGTAATGACAATGCAATGATGATGATGATGATGATGATGCCGAGTGTTAATGATGATAACTGGAGTGATGATGCAATGATGGTGACGATGCTGATAATAATGACCCCTTCTGTTCAACTAACCTGTGAGTAGCCTCAAGTGATGACGTAAAGCACAAGACTCCAGTAAGTTTCTTCTGTGTGATAAGATAAAGCAGCATCAACGGCTTCTCCCCAGCATTACATATCACCATGTACTCAGTTAGCCCATGTGGGACGGTGTACCGAATCAATGTTCCTTGATCCCTGTCATCTAAGTAGACATTGAAAAATTCACATGTGAGAAAAGTTTGTTACGGTAGGTGTATCCTTTGATTCCAGGGTTTTTATCCAGGTTTGCCAATTTTTTTTACAAAAAACTAACAGACTTCATTCCAATTCCATTTGACTTAACCATGCCCTGACTTGGATCAGCCCAGAAGTTGTTTCGGGTTTAGATCTGTGACTTAACCATGCTCTGACTTGGATCAGCACAGAGTCTGGTTCAGACTCAACCCAGATGTCGAAGGTTTTATACATGTAACATTGAATTTGATTTAAATAAAGAATGGTTTTATTCAAAAAAGTAAAAGAATCACAGTAAAGAGACAGCACAAGGGTTGTCAAGACACTGAAAAAAGATGTATTTGAACAACAATGAGAATACATCCCATTATTTCAGCATATTTACTTTCACTTTAAACACATCACCAAGTTACAAAACAGGTTATTCATAAAAAATACATGTTTCTTACCATTTCCATTAGTGAGTGTTTCAGGAGGCTTAGAAGCAATATATAATACAGGGTCGTTCAGTTGTAACGGCACAAGTTTTTCTGGACTATGAGTCATTGTTGCTGAGAACAACAGCTTTTGAAGAGGGAGTTGAAGATGTGATAATCTTGCTGGAGTGAGTGGAGTTTGAATCAGTCTTGAGGTTTTGAGGTTGAACGCTGGAAGGCTAAACAATAAGTGAGAGAAAATTAAAAATAACCATCATATTTCATTTTCAAGTTTCAATTTTAAAAATATCTTATAATCTAGTTAATTAAAAAGTGTCATAATTCAATGAAATAAAATAAAATAAAAACAAAATAAAATAACAAAATAAAATAAATAAAATAAATAAATAAATAAATAAATAAAATAAATAAAATAAATAAAATAAATAAAATAAATAAAATAAATAAAATAAATAAAATAAAATAAAATAAATAAAATAAATAAAATAAATAAAATAAATAAAATAAATAAAATAAATAAAATAACTCAAGCAATTTTAAGACTAAAACCATTAGTTCTTTAGGTTTCAAAAGTGAGTATTTTATAAGTTTTAGTGCTTGAATAAAATAAATAAAATAAATAAAATAAATAAAATAAATAAAATAAATAAATAAATAAAATAAATAAAATAAATAAAATAAATAAAATAAATACAATAAATACAATAAATACAATAAATACAATAAATAAAATAAATAAAATAATAAAATAAATAAAATAAATAAAATAAATAAAATAAATAAAATAAATCGAATAAAAATAAATAAAATAAATAAAATAACTCAAGCAATTTTAAGACTAAAACCATTAGTTCTTTAGGTTTCAAAAGTGAGTATTTTAAGTTTTTAGTGCTTGAATCACTTATGAAAGCTACAGCTATCGTAACCTATCTTAGCATACTTATTATATCCAAGGTTAAGTATAACCACTCAAAAGCTATTTATCTAAAGACCTACTTTAGATATCTATAGATTTTCTCTTAATTATTGTTACTATGATAGACAATCTTATCATATAATTATCCATAAAATACCTATATTTCTCCTTTTTGAAAACCTGATATTTTCACATGTTAAAATAACATGTTATTTCCACATGTGAAAATATCAGTTACCTTCCGTATTTAAGCTATTATTTAGTTAGTTATAATAATAAAAAGCTTATTTTAAAAAGTTGATTTTATGGATAAATAAAAATATATATTAAGCAAAATATAACAAGGGCGATTGGAGATATGAAATGTATCTTTTCGTTCTCGATCTTCTTCGCTGCGCTCACTCGTGAGAGATGTTTTCAACACTCGAAGATAAATTTCGGATCACCATGCACCCATGTAATATCCTCTATTTGTATCCTAAAAATATGTAAAATTACACTTCAGCATTTTAACATGAATCTTAACTTTTTTTGATAAAAACAGTTTGTACAATATATTAAGTGCAAAACATATATACACAGGAATCTATAGATTTTCTCTTAAAAATTGTAACTATGATAGACAATTTTATAAACGAAATTTTATATCCTAAAAATATGTAAAACAACACTTCAGCATTTTTAACATGAATCTTAACTTTCTTTGATAAAAACAGTTACAATAAATTAAAAACAAAAAACATATACACAAATGCAGGATATGTCTCATTATAAGCTTAACAGTCTTAAATGGAATCATTGAAACGAAAAGCCTACCAAAATAAATAGAAAACTTGCCAGAATATGTATTAGACTCCAGAATATATATTTGACTCTTGAGTATTTTTGAGTGTTTCAGTTTTATGTGCAAATTGCTCTAAAATGCAACAGCTATGACTTCCTGACATGATGTCAAGTGATATGAGCTGTCGACTGAAATAAAAACGATTGCATAACAACTCTGGCATCAATGATAACAGTCATGTACGATTTTACTGAGTTATGGTAAAAGCTCATGATTTTGACACTATTTTACTTAGGTTACTTTACTGGTAGATGGGATTCCTGTGTTGTTCCTTATTTAAGACAGCTTTGTCTACTGATTGTTTGTTTTTCTTCAATTTATCTATCTAGTAAACATTGCCATTACGGAATAACACCTTTTTGGGGAAGCCGTGTATGTACAACAATCTCAAATGTGTGATTTTAGATACAAAGGGGATGGCAAGGGTCTGAGATGGAAATATTGTGTAATTCCGGAAAATATCCATGGAGTGAGATACGGATTTGTAAGAGTCTGAGGAGTCTGTAATGTACTGATTAGTTCCAAGAAAATATCCATACTTCACCCATGGAGGGGGATTGGAATTTCCAAGGGGTGGGGATGGTCTGAAGGAGGGTATATTGTGTAGTTACCAGAGAATATCCATACCTTCCCCATGGAGGGGGATTGGAATTTCCAAGGGGTGGGGATGGTCTGAAGAGGGTATATTGTGTAGTACCAGAGAATATCCATACCTTCCCCCATGGAGGGGGATTGTAATTTCCAAGGGGTGGGAGGGTCTGAGGAGAGTATATTGTGTAGTACCTGAAAATATCCATAACTCACCCATGGAGGGGATTGGAATTTACAAGATGTGGGGAGGGTCTGAGGAGGATACAGTATATTGCGTAGTACCAGAAAATATCCATACCTCGCCCATGGAGGGGGGATTGGAATTTCCATGGGGTGGGGAGCGCCTGAGTAGGGTACTGTATGGTTCCAAAAAAACCTATTTGTGGCAGAAGCCATTTGGGAACTGGATGTTACGCACCTATATCCATTAGACAGAGAACCAATAGAATCTTGTCTATCAGATTGATTGACATATGAAGCTTGGAGCACTTTATTTAGCCAGTCATGATAGGATTGGTCCAGCAAGCGATCTGCTTCATCAATCACAAGAAACCTCAGATGTTGCAGGGTAAAGTGCCGAGTGTATGACAGGTGATCAACAAGACGACCAGGTGTCGCTACCAGAATATTCACACGGCTAAAACTGCCATACCTAAGTTTGACAAAATTAATAATTCTTTAATATTGGTTTTATAAGGAACATATTCTTAGGTTTAACTCTAGAAAATTGTCCTGAATTAAAGGTTTTAGGGGATTAGAGGATTAAAGTATTTAATCAAAAGTAAAACATCTCCATTGAGATATATACATGTACAGTCAATGTCATTAAAGTTGTCCATCAAAAAGACTTTTAGACATTTATACATTTTCATTTAGATAGCGTTCTGACCAGGAATTTCTTTCAGGGGGTCAAAGTGCCCACTAATCTAGTAAACATTGCCATTACGGAATAACACCTTTTTGGGGAAGCCGTGTATGTGCCACAATCTCAAATGTGTGATTTTAGATAAAACAATACCGCTTCTGATTGGCTATTAAACATTATTGAAATATTTCTAGGTGCCCAAGGTTTGTCGATTTGCACTGTAACATGTTTATTTCCAGTTCATTATATGATTTCTGTAACTTAGATAATGGATATCAGAACCTTTTACTGTCACCAATGAATAGTTGCCTTGCCCATCTTGTCAAGACTAAGTTACCCGAAGTCTTCTATGAGTATCCCCACCCTTTTATATAGGAGTACGTCCCCTCCCCCTGGAACTATCGCCCCATTTCTTTTATACTTACCCTTGTCCAATAAGACTCTCCTGTTCCTTAGCCAATGCCTTATTCCCTGATGCAAGCCCAACCTTCAAACCAGTTCCTTTGACAAATGCCTCAAAAACCTGTTTAACCTGAAAAGCCAGATCTTTTGTGGGTAGTAACACTAAAGCCTGTAGGAGACAGACAGTCTGAGTACTTAATGCCTGTACAATGGGTATGACATATGCTAATGTCTTTCCACTACCTGTTGGGGCGGACACACATATATCGGATGGTCGGTAACCTCCAATGCCATACAATGATCCTTTTTGAATTTGGTTTAAAATAGGTTGGTATCACAGCTTTCTGGATTGGAAAAAGTGATGTTATCTTAAGTTCCTGAAGTCTGTTCTTTATTTCTTTGGACAAGACATCTAATTCATCGAACAGGTAAAAGATTAGAGTTTAAGTCTGTATCAACGACCTGTGGCTTTGCAAGCCAGTCAGGGAGGGATTTTTCAACTTTCTTTATATCTTTATTTCTCCTTTTTTGTCCAATGACAGTAAAACCCAAATCAGTTTTACTCGCTTCTGAATCGCATATTTCTTTTGGAATCTCCTTTGTTGAGTCTTTTAGATTGTCTGAAATTCCAGAGATATTTTCAGCAATTTTAATTTTTTCTTCAACTTCAGTATCTTTTTTCTTTTTCTTTTTCAACTTGGGTGTTTCCTTAATATCTTTTTCTTCCGCCATTTCTGGTTTATCTTCCTCTTTTGCATCACTAGTGCAAGTGTTAACCTTTGTTTTTATTCTTTTTTTCTTCTTTTTCTTCTCACGTGCTTCCTCAAATTCCTCGTCCAAAGTTGGCATATTCTTCTCTTTTGTCTCCAATAAAACCTTTACTTTCTTACTATTCATTTCTAGTTCCTTGACAAATTTCACGTCTTTAATAACATTGCTTTGCTTCGTAATTTTGTTATCTTTTTCGTCCACATCTTTTGTCTCAATAGCAAGTTTTCGTTTCCTTTTTTCAATGTGTTTCTTAAGTAAACTAAGTCTTTCAGCCTCGTCGTTTTTGCTATTTGGTGTTAATTCTCCATCCCCCATGTAACGATTCACCACAAAAAGATCCATTTTAGATCTCAGAAGGTTATTAATTACCAAGTTTTCTAGATATTTAACTTATGAGTGCGAAATCCTTGTAGAAAATACTTTACCTTGAAGACGAAGATTCGTCCGCCATCTTGGAAAACTTGTTTGAGAAGGAATGGAACGGGCACATGGCAAGATAGACAGGAAGCCCAACTTAATGTATCATGCTTCTAGAGAGTGGGCGAGTGCTACTTATCTCTCCATGAAAATAGGTCATCATCAGAATCAAATACTCCAGCAACAGACACATCTGACATATCAGATATCGAGCTGGTGTCCAAGAGGGATTCCTCAAATTCACTTTTTCTGATACTAAAAACCTCGTCTGAATCAGACGATCCAGATGAGCTGTCAATCTTCCTGGTCAGTCTTCTTGTACTCTTTCTCCTGGCTCTTCTGGACGGGCGAATCCAGCTATCGCTGTCGCTACTAAGAAGTGAACTGTGAAGTGAACTGTGAAGTGAACTGTGAAGTGAACTGTGAAGTGAACTGTGAAGTGAACTGTGAAGTGAACTGTGAAGTGAAAAGTCACTGTCTTCGGAGCTACCGTCTTCTGGACTTTCACTGTCGCTGATGTAGTTTGAAGAATTCTTGCTACGATTAGAGTTGACTGAACTAACATCTTCATTTAGCGCTGCGTTGCCCTCGTTATCAGAAACATTCTCTGGTGGAATCTCCGTTTCATCATGTTCCATTAAAACCTTGTCAGCGTTTTCATCAAAATCAGCTAAAATTCTGGGATTAAGGGCACGTAGCCTACTTGAAGTAACAACAATGTTTCGTGCGGGCGTTAGATTTCGTAGCTCGTCCCAGAATTCAAACGGCTCGTACGGGATTTCGCGGTAAGTTACAAACTCCCACTCGGAAGGCGACATTTCAGCCCTGTTAGTAGTCAAAGATGGCGAAGATGTAGAGCTTGGACCTGCAGTGCGAGAGTCGTCTTGCTTGTTCCATTCAAAGGTTGTTTCCTGTGGGGCCTTGTTCTCAGAAGAAATAGAATCCATTTCGCTAACTAGTTTTTCTGGATTTTCCATTTTCCAAAATTTTCTTTTTTTTTTACGTTTAGAATTGGAGCTGGTAATAATCAAAATCAATAGCAATGTCTCCTTAAATCGAACATGAAGTAACTGCTCAAATTCATTGCGGTGTTTAGGTGACGCGTTCAAGTGCGGCGCGCGCGAACACATTTGTATGGCAACCATTGAATACGCGCGCGCTCAAACCATGTGGACACAGGTAGCCCAAGAATAGACTTACGACTGTAGGTGCGCTTGCAATAAAGTTTTTTAATTTTAAAATGTAGCGCAGGATATGCCATTTAAAGGTTCAGAGGTAGCGCACGTTTATCATTAATTTAAAGATGTGAGAAGATTTCGTGACTATAATAGTGACGGTACAGAATTGACGACAATCAATGAAACAAAAACCTAGAAAACTGAGGTCACTGAGGATCATGGTAAGCAATTTATTTCAAACAAGAAAAGCTTTGTTGATACAAACTGCAGCTTGAGGATGCTCAGGGGAGGTGTGGGACTGTAACTGGCAAAAAATGGGCACGTCCATAGACAGTTATCAAGCACTTAAAGCATGTAAAATGTATCTACCTATAATCCTAGTCGGCCTCAGCTTTATAGATTTTTAGGTGACTAACTTTATTGAACTAAGTACAGACACATCCACAAACAAAAGCTTGTTGCAATTAACGCCAGCGTTAAAGTGAGCAGGAAAACATCGGATGTGACGTCATCGAAATCTTCACGTGGAAAACATGTCACTGTGTTGTCAGTTTCCCAGAAAAACACTAATGTCGATATAATGAAAGAAAATATTTCATTATGAATACAATTGATAAAATTAAATCAGTACATATTCGTGTTTTCCTTTAGACTTTCGCAAAGTCTTTCGTCGCTGTATTTCTTCATACACATGAGAATGATAACGCACGGGCAGCCAAACCAGAATATGTACTTATTGACTGAGGTCTAGCATCCTTCGAAGCCGTTTTTAGGGTAAACGTTACGTGACGACCCTAAGAACGGCTGCGAAGGAGACTAAGCTAGGTCGGGCCGTACGGGAACATATTTGGCTCGAGGTGATGCCGTACGGACCTCACTGCGTTCGGTCCGTACAAACGACCGAGAGTCAAATATTTTCCCGTACGGCCCGACCTTTCCTTTCTGGACTAAGGAAAAGCTTTTTGGGGGGTCAAAGTGTTGTGTTACTATTCCACTAGTCCTTCTGAGAAACGGAAAGAAATCGCGTTATTCGATTTCGAGAAATATGATTTCAAGCCTAGTTAGTAAAGTTGTGCCTTTTGATATCTTGTCAAAGATTTCACTTGTCTTTACTAAAAACGGTCAAAATCAGTAATCCGAAGATGATTTTCAGTTTAAATGAATATAAGGTTGGTTTACCAGCGTCTCGTTCACATGGACTGGATTCGCGTCGGTGCCACGAATCACGCGCTACTATGAGTACGAACTTTTCAGGTGAAGCACTTTTCCAAGCCGTCAAGTCGATGGATTGCTCCCCGTTCTGTCAACACTGATTGAAATTATTTTCTACCACGTGATCTCTATTCAGCCAATGCGAGTTCCAGTCTGTATTATTTTTGGGCATGAGACGTAAGGGGCAACTCACTTTCGTTTTATTCATCTAGCTACCGCACTCGTAAGTGAACTACGTTCTGGACATGGCAGAAAGCAGTGAAATAATTCAACTGTTGATTATATCCAAATCAACGTATGGAACACAACGCTGGTGTTACTTGGGATTATATAGAAGCGGTCAAGGCAGAATCTGTAGGCCCATCCCTCAGCAAGGATTTGGACAACCTAACGAAATAGATTTCTTTTGGCCATTACAATATGACTTCCAAGTCGGTGAGACACACGAGTTTGAAATCGTTTCAATGAGCAATCAAGATAATGATCCTTTGCCTCATCGTAACGATGATATTCAAGTAATTCACAAGAGACACGTCACAGACGTTGCCGTGGTCAAAATGGCTGGTATGTTCCAAATTCTGAGTCCATACGCAAAAGAAACAGTCGAGGAAGCGCTTGGTTCTCAAGGAATGATGCTAACCTCTGATAATGGGAGACAATATGTAGAAGAGGGTAAAAACTGCTCTTCTTGTGGCATCTATAAGTTTACAAGACAAGTAGACGGCTTACAACCTGTACCTGTCCTACAACCTGTCTTAGTCATTATTGAGCTAGCAAGACCCTTGTCTGGTAATAATAAGTTTGTTCCTAGAAGATGCTTCCAGAGTGATCCAGTGAGAGTGGTTTCCCCTTCCTAAACCAACCACACAGAGTAAATCTGGCCAAGAAACGTAACATAAAGAGTTATTAACAGTACGAACGCAATATTTTCACTATAGTAACATTTCAGTTTACCAATATGTAACTCGAACGTAGTACAAGGGACATCAGTGTATTCGACTGAGATTGAATAGAAAGATTAAAACTATAGGAGCATCTCACAACCCCCAAACAAGGTTGGTAAGATTTTAACTTTTTTCTATTGAATCTTGTATCTCGTCTGACACGTGTAATGTATTATATGTGGTATACTCTGTCGAAGCTCAGACTAGTTTCAGTACTCGCCACAAGTTCATCGCTGCATCACTGTTATGTGTTTTACCATCATAAGAAAATCTATTAAGATTTGCATATTAGGATTAATACACTCGCTAGTTATCGTCTTACCTATAACCTATCATAATAATTATGTCTTTATTAGTGTGTATATATATTCAGAAAACAGCTGAGGAAGAACAAATGCCGATAGAAATGTCAGTTTCTAGAAAGTTTTTACAGTTATAAAAACATGATATTGTGATTCACACAAAAATCCATCGTTCCCAAGTTGATAGGAATATGATATACATTTATATACATATATTTCTTAGTTGTATGTAAGTCTATATGTTTGTAGCCGTGTTTCTTAGAATTAAAGGCTGGATTCTCCTTACTTCGATCATTTCTTGGAAATAAAACCAGTAAAAAAATAACACTTACCACAGGGAGCCCAAAATGATTGTGCCTCAGTTATTGTCCCCTAATTAGTGTGCGTGATTCGTTTTTTACCCACCACAAATACAAGTTTTCTACATGAAATAAAAACGATTCAGTGAGCTTGCAGCTTTTACAATTACTTCCGCTTTAACGAGGTGAGACTCCATCCAACCTCGATAAAGAAGTTACCTAGTAATAATACTGGTTTCGACATCAATAGTGAATAGGAACTTCCGTCTTGACAATGTTAGACCCCATCCAATCGAGTGCCTCTATCTCCTCGATAAAGGAATTACCTAGTAATAAGACTGGTTTCGACATCGATAGTGAATAATGACTTCCGTCTTCACAATGTGAGACCCCATCCAATCGAGTGCCTCTATCTCCTCGATAAAGGAAGTACCTAGTAATAAGACTGTCAAAAGTGAATTGAGCAATGACTTCCTTATTGACAATGGGAGGTCCCATCCATAATATGATTAATGCAAGGGCACTAGGACACCGAATGTGGTTGGATTTCTATAGGATTTTTTCCTTTCGATTATTGGAATTAAATTAACGTTATACTCGTTTGACTTATCTTGTGTTAGTGTTCCTTCGTTCGCTGTCGTAACGCAGACGTTTTCATTCCAAAGGTCAAACGGTATGAATAGCCTATGAGCCTTACTTCTTTAACGGCCGTTCCGTACTTGACTCTGTTTGTACTATACCAACAACAACGCGACCGCGCGATGCTCCTCACGTCAGTAATATTCAACCGTCCAGAATTAATATGGTTAATCAAATTCACCTTAAGTTCCAGCATATAGTTTATCGTTTATAAGGGAATTTATGGGCAGAATATTAGATTTTTGAACATTTTTTTCGCTTTACGTTATTCACTTAAAAGCCCGATTTTCTTTCTCATATTCGATAGTGGATCAATTTTGGATAATTGAAATTGAGGTGGGAAAGTCAGAATTTAATTTTTTAATGACCCCCTTCATAGCCCTTCTGTACACAATCGAACAAGAAATATGGCAGACAAAAGGCTAACAAGTACCAGAAACAACGGATTTATACTCTTTCATTTCTGTGGTTATCAGCAATCTAGCTATTGATGAAAGTTGAATAACCTTTTTAATTTATGCCTTTAGTGGATGTACGGGCAGAGATATTCAAGATTTCGTGGTACAATTCCTTCCCTGTCCTGCAAAGATCGTTTATAAGGGAATGTATATGGGCAGAATACTGGAATTTTACCATTTTTTCCGGCTTAAGTTATTTACTTAAAAACACGATTTTCTTTATCGTATTCCATAGTGCATCGATTTTGGACAAGGAAATTTGAGATGGGAAAGATAGAACTTAATTTGTCATTAACCCCCTTCATTGGCCCTCTGTACTCAATCGAACAAGAAATATGGCAGACAAAAGGCTAACAAGTACCAGAAACAACGGATTTATCCTCTTTCGTTTCTATGGTTATGAGCAAACTATCTATCTGATAATGATAGTAGATGATGAAAATTGAATAACCTTTTTAATTTATGCCTTTAGTGGATGTACAGGCAGAGATATTCAAGATTTCGTGGTACAATTCCTTTTCTGTCCTGCAAAGTTCGTTTATAAGAGAATGTATGGTCAGAATACTGGATTTTTGACTATTTTTTCCGCTTTACGTTATTTATTTAAAAACACGATTTTCTTTATCGTATTCGATAGAGGATCGATTTTCGACAAGGGAATTTGAGGTGCGAAAGTCAGAACTTAATTTTTCATTGGCCCCCTTTATTGGCCCTCTGTACTCAATCGAAGAAGAAATATGGCAGACAACTGGATAACAAGTACCAGAAACAACGGATTTATACTCTTTCGTTTCTATGGTTATCATCAATCTAGCTATCTGACAATGATGCTAGATGATGAAAGTTGAATAACCTTTTTAATTTATGCCTTTAGTGGATGTACAGGCAGAGATATTCAAGATTTCGTGGTACAATTCCTTCCCTGTCCTGCAAAGATCGTTTATAAGGGAATGTATAATGGCAGAATACTGGAATTTTACCATTGTTTCCGTTTTACGTTATTTACTTAAAAACACGATTTTCTTTATCGTATTCCATAGTGCATCGATTTTGGACAAGTGAATTTGAAGTGCGAAAGTCAGAACTTAATTTTTCATTGACCCCCTTCATTGGCCCTCTGCACTCAATCGAACAAGAAATATGGCAGACAAAAGGCTAACAAGTACCAGAAACAACGGATTTATACTCTTTCGTTTCTCAGGTTATCAGCAATCTATCTATCTGATAATGATGCTAGATGATGAAAATTGAATAAACCTTTTAATTTATGCCTCTAGTGGATGTACAGGCAGAGATATTCAAGATTTCGTGGCACAATTCCTTTCCTGTTCTGCAAAGATCGTTTATACGGGAATGTATGGTCAGAATACTTGATTTTTGACTATTTTTTCCGCTTTACGTTATTTATTTAAAAACACGATTTTCTTTATCGTATTCGATAGAGGATCGATTTTGGACAAGGGAATTTGAGATGGGAAAGTCAGAACTTAATTTCTCAATGACCCCCTTCATTGGCCCTCTGTACTCAGTCGAACAAGAAATAAGGCAGACAAAAGGCTAACAAGTACCAGAAACAACGGATTTATACTCTTTCATTTCTATGGTTATCAGCAATCTAGCTATCTGACAATGATGCTCGATGATGAAAGTTGAATAACTATTTTAATTTATGCCTTTAGTGGATGTACGGGCAGAGATATTCAAGATTTCGTGGTACAATTCCTTTCCTGTCCTGCAAAGATCGTTTATAAGAGAATGTATAATGGCAGAATACTGGATTTTTGACTATTTTTTCCGCTTTACGTTATTTATTTAAAAACACGATTTTCTTTATCGTATTCGATAGAGGATCGATTTTGGACAAGGGAATTTGAGGTGCGAAAGTCAGAACTTAATTTTTCATTGACCCCCTTCATAGGCACTGTGTACTCAATCGAACAAGAAATATGGCAGACAAAAGGCTAACAAGTACCAGAAACAACGGATTTATCCTCTTTCGTTTCTATGGTTATCATCAATCTAGCTATCTGACAATGATGCTAGATGATGAAAGTTGAATAACCTTTTTAATTTATGCCTCTAGTGGATGTACAGGCAGAGATATTCAAGATTTCGTGGTACAATTCCTTCCCTGTCCTGCAAAGATCGTTTATAAGGGAATGTATAATGCAGAATACTGGAATTTTACCATGTTTTCCGTTTTACGTTATTTACTTAAAAACACGATTTTCTTCATCGTATTCCATAGTGCATCGATTTTGGACAAGTGAATTTGAAGTGCGAAAGTCAGAACTTAATTTTTCATTGACCCCCTTCATTGGCCCTCTGTACTCAATCGAACAAGAAATATGGCAGACAAAAGGCTAACAAGTACCAGAAACAACGGATTTATACTCTTTCGTTTCTCAGGTTATCAGCAATCTATCTATCTGATAATGATGCTAGATGATGAAAATTGAATAAACTTTTTAATTTATGCCTCTAGTGGATGTACAGGCAGAGATATTCAAGATTTCGTGGCACAATTCCTTTCCTGTTCTGCAAAGATCGTTTATACGGGAATGTATGGTCAGAATACTTGATTTTTGACTATTTTTTCCGCTTTACGTTATTTATTTAAAAACACGATTTTCTTTATCGTATTCGATAGAGGATCGATTTTGGACAAGGGAATTTGAGATGGGAAAGTCAGAACTTAATTTCTCAATGACCCCCTTCATAGGCACTGTGTACTCAATCGAACAAGAAATATGGCAGACAAAAGGCTAACAAGTACCATAAACAACGGATTTATCCTCTTTTGTTTCTGTAGTTATGAGTAAACTATCTATGTGATAATGATGGTAGATGATGAAAATTGAATAACCTTTTTAATTTATGCCTTTAGTGGATGTACAGGCAGAGATATTCAAGATTTCGTGGTACAATTCCTTTTCTGTCCCGCAAAGATCGTTTATAAGAGAATGTATGGTCAGAATACTGGATTTTGACTATTTTTCCCGCTTTACGTTATTTATTTAAAAACACGATTTTCTTTATCGTATTCGATAGAGGATCGATTTTGGACAAGTGAATTTGAGGTACGAAATTCAGAACTTCATTTTTCAATGACCCCCTTCATAGGTCCTCTGTAATCAATCGAACAAGAGAATATGGCAGACAAAAGGCTAACAAGTCCCAGAAACAACGGATTTATTCTCTTTCGTTTCTCTGGTCATTAGCAATCTAGTTATGTGAATAAGATGCTAGATGATGAAAGTTGAATAAATGTTTTAATTCACATGACTCTAGTGGATGTACAGGTAGAGGTATTCAAGATTTCGTGATACAATTCCTTCTGTCTCCTGCAAAGATCGTTTATAAGGGAATGTATGGGCAGAATATCCAAATCAACGCATGGATGACAACGCCGGTGTTACTTGGGATTGGATAGAAGTAAAGGCAGAATCTGTAGGCCCAAACCTCAGCAAGGGTTAGGACAACCTAACGAAAGAGATTTCTTTTGGCCATTACAACATGACTTCAAAGTCGGTGAGACACACGAGTTTGAAATCGTTTCTTCGCAAAATCCAATTAGCAATCAAGATAATGATCCCTTGCATCATCGTAACAATGATATCCAAGTAATTCACAGGAGACTCGTCGCAGAAGCTGGCATGGTCAATATTGCTGGCATGTTTCAAATTCTGAGTTCATACGCAAAAGAAACAGTCGAGGAAGCGTTTGGTTCTCAAGGAATGATGCTAATCTCTGATAATGGGAGACTATATGTAGAAGAGGGTACAAATTGCTCTTCCTGTGGCATCTACAAGTCTACAAGACAAGAAGACTCACAGCTTCCCCCTGTACCCGTCTTAGTCATTATTAATCTAGGAAGACCCTTCGCTGGTACGACTGAGGATTTTGATCCAAGAAGATGTTTTATGAAAGAGGTGGGAGTGGTTTCCCCTTCCTAAACCGACCACACAGAGTAAATCTGGCCAAGACACGTAACATAAAGAGTTATTAACAGTACGAACGCAATATTTTCAATATAGTAACATTTCAGTTTACCAACATGTAACTCGAACGTAGTACAAGGGACATCAGTGTATTCGACTGAGATTGAATAGAAAGATTAAGACTATAGGAGCATCTCACCACCCCCTAAAAAGGTTTGTAAGATTTTAACTTTTTTCTATTGAATCTTGTATCTCGTCTGACACGTGTAATGCAATATATGTAGTATACTCTGTCGAAGCTCAGACTAGTTTCAGTACTCGCCACAAGCTAGTTCATCGCTGCACCACTGTTGTGAGAAATAATCTATTAAAAGTTTCATATTAGGATTAATACGCTCGCTAGTTATCGTCTTACCTATAACCTATCACAATAATAATGTCTTTATTAGAGTATATATGAATATATTCAGAAAACAGCTGAGGAAGAACAAAGGCCGATAGAAATGTCAGTAAAAACATGATATTGTGATTCACACAAAAATCCATCGTTCCCAAATTGATAGGAATATGATATACATTTATATAAATATATTTCTTAGTTGTATGTAAGTCTATATGTTTGTAGCCGTGTTTCTTAGAATTAAAGGCTGGATTCTCCTTACTTTTCGATCATTTCTTGGAAATAAAACCTGCATAACGAGCCACAGCGAAAAAACTTTGCGAACAGCAGGGGTACCAGTTGCTAAGGTGCGACGTCATAATCGGGTTACATTGTGGTTTCAATATTTCACGATATAATTTGGCGCGAATTACGAAGCAGAACGTAGGTCAAGAATTCAACTACTACCAATGTGGCGTACTGTTCGAAAGCCTGCTGCTTGCTTGATGGAAGGCTGTTATCCAAGGAAAAAGAGATTTCCGCAACCTGCCGGAGTTTTTGCAGCAATTTTAAGACAAAGGAAGGAAATACACCTTAAAATACAATAGATATCAACGAGAATAGCAGACTTTTCGATTTCCCGCCAAACTGTGTTTATGTCCTAGTCAGGCACAACATAGTCAAGGCATTTTGATAATTTGCTGTAAGACACAGCGCAAAGGCCTGATAAACGCTCATGTTTAAATCTATAGCTTACTTTAGGTAGAACAACCCAGAGGTAAGTTTCTAATTCGCGGTTCTCATGACTTTAAAGGTCAAATTTGATTTTATTCAGCATTAATTTTACTTCAGCATACATCTGTGCCTGAGTGCTTCGGGTATATTGAACGTAACTGTTCACTATGCTAAGGTGGTTCATCCAGCATGAAGTCCTGGTCAACTTATTAGATGATTTGTCAGAGCCTGAGTGCTTCGGGTATATTGAACTTAACAGTTCTCTATACTTAGCTGGTTCATACAGCATGAAGTCCTGGTCAATTTTGATTTGTCAGAGCCTGAGTGCTTCGGGTATATTGAACTTAACTGTTCTCTATACTTAGCTGGTTCATACAGCATGAAGTCCTGGTCAACTTATTAGATGATTTGTCAGAGCCTGAGTGCTTCGGGTATATTGAACTTAACAGTTCTCTATTCTTAGCTGGTTCATCCAGCGTGAAGTCCTAGTCAACTTAATAGATGATTTGTCAGAGCCTGAGTGCTTCGGGTATATTGAACGTAACTGTTCTCTATGCTTAGCTGGTTCATCCAGCGTGAAGTCCTAGTCAACTTAATAGATGATTTGTCAGAGCCTGAGTGCTTCGGGTATATTGAACGTAACTGTTCTCTATGCTTAGCTGGTTCATCCAGTATGAAGTCCTGGTCAACTTTTGATGATTTGTCAGAGCCTGAGTGCTTCGGGTATATTGAACGTAACTGTTCTCTATGCTTAGCTGGTTCATCCAGTATGAAGTCCTGGTCAACTTATTTGATGATTTGTCAGAGGCTGAGTGCTTCGGGTATATTGAACGTAACTGTTCTCTATACTTAGCTGGTTCATCCAGTATGAAGTCCTGGTCAACTTATTTGATGATTTGTCAGAGGCTGAGTGCTTCGGGTAGATTGAACTTAACTGTTCTCTATACTTAGCTGGTTCATACAGCATGAAGTCCTGGTCAACTTATTAGATGATTTGTCAGAGCCTGAGTGCTTCGGGTATATTGAACTTAACAGTTCTCTATTCTATACACACCGAACGCATAATTTATTACTACTTTACTATGTCTATTATCTGCATACATATTTACGGTGTTCAACTTATCTATAGAGAAAAAATATCGCTCTGGGATCCTCACGAATACCCTACATTTCATATTCTGGCTGCGTTACCAGCGTGGTTGGTCCTTGTAGTGTAGTGGTTAACACATCGGACTAGAATACCGAAGACGTGGGTTCGAATCCTGCCAAGGGCATTTGATATTTTTCTCTTATTCTCTCTACTTCATTGTATACACACCGAACGCATAATCTATTACTACTTTACTAGTTCTCTATTCTTAGCTGGTTCATACAGCAGGAAGTCCTGGCGAATTTTGATTTTTCTTCTTTTCTGATACTTCCGTATCGGCAATGCGAGGCCTCATCCACAATATGATTAATGCGCTTGAAAACACATAGCTTTCGAAGCAGGAACTGATTCAAAAACGCTGTCCAGACTGGGGTCATTGGAAATTTAAAACGGAGGCCTATCTTCATTCATAGTGTGGACAGGCGAAAACAAGGGCTATTCATTGGAGGTGAAATGGTGTGTAATTCTGTCATAATTTTCAATGAAATTTTGATAACAACAGCGCTGCCAATTTACGTAAGCATCCCATGTAGGAATAGCGTGAATATAACTCGATCTATACTATTCACCCTTACGAACCCTTTGCGGACCAAAAATGAAACTTCTTTATTCTAGTAATTTGTGCCATTTTTACAAAGAAAAAAGTAAATACTACTACTAAATACTACTAAAATACAAACGAATTAAGACAAGTAAACACATTAAAAACACAAAGTTTCTTTCCAAGTTTGCATGGCTGGAGCGAAAAAAAGCCCTACATCTGGTGAAATACATTACTTTATGCTGAGGAATGAAACATTTTTAAGGAGGCTCTGGGTAGTTTTGGTCTGGCACACCTAGCCGCATTGAAACGGCTACAACTTCGTTTTGAATAACTCCATCTGCAAGCAGTTTTCACACAATATCATCAGGAAAGGATTAAAGGTTTCAAAAATGATAATTTAGTTTAAGGTGTTTCGATACAGTTTTGTGATCACCAAACAGAATTCTTTCAATCGTTGCGTTGACAATGTTCAAACCATGTGGACACAGGTAGTCCAAGCATAGACCTATGACTTTAGGTGCGCGTGCAATAAAGTTTTTGAATTTTAAAATATGCGGGATATAGCATTTAAAGGATCAGCCGTGAGAAGATTAAGTCACTGTACAGAATTGACGACAATCATTGAACCAATTATTAACCAACTAGATCGACATACTTTGTTTAAAATTTAGACATAAAAAATTATGATGATCTTAGATTAATTCGACGGTCATATAATGGGAGTTTCTTATATAGCGCATTTGAAATATCTAAATGTGGTGCGAAGATATTATAAAGTTTATCTTCGATCGAGTGGTGAAAATATTTAACAGGAGAAAATAAACTTCATATCTTAAAGACGTGTCATTTTTACTTTACTATATATACTACTTATTTCAATAAATTTATAGTCACCAAAAACCTAGAAAGTTGAGATCACTGAGGAACAGTTTACAACAGTTTACAACAGTTTATTATTTCCACAAAAAAAAAATATATATACATACATAAATTGAATAAGTTACAAATATTGTGGGGGGTGCAAGAGAACAACCTCATCAGAGGTTAAAACAAGCTCTTACACCCTTAAGACGAAAATAAGTAATATTTACATATGTGTAAGATAGGAAGAATCATATATAGTACAGTAGTTTTCGTAGTTGAACAACTAGAAATTTCATGAGACGAAATAAACGAACAGGAAAAAAGAAAAAAAGAAGAAAAAGGAAAAAAAAATCAGTAGTTTGATATAGGAGGTCATTATAACGTTACGGACTCTTGATTATGATTATTCGACATAGTATCGACAATTGCTTAACATATCATTGACATTTGCAAACACGTTTTCGTCCGGGTCACAGAAGTTATCTACAAAATTTGCTTTGGACCTGGCGAATGTGTTTTGGAAAGGTTGGAATGAAAGTCCATTGAGCCGAACAAAGTTGTGAAACGGGCTCCAGCCGTATTGTAATTCAAGCAAGGCTGAATGGAACTCGTCGTCATCTAATGATGCAAACGGCAAGGCGTCACTTATGCAATGAGAGCAAATGTGTGATTTTGATAAATGAGATAGGTCGTTAACGTCGGTACAATCAGGTGCCTTGTTAAGACACTTCAGGTTTAGAGCAAACTGAACAATTAACTGTTCTAGAATTTGAATTTAGGCGTTTTAGGCATATTGTGCATACATTATTTTTTTGTTTACGCATAAAGATTCAGGAATGAATATATTGAAGAAAAGTTAGATATATAACTATATAATATTCACTTATCTTTTAAAAAGTAATGTTCAGTTTGTTGAGACATGTCGGTACATCAAGCAAATCGTGCAAATTTCAGGTTTGATCTTGGGATGATTTCGGTGAATTTGATCCTGCGTTGATCCTGCTTCCATTTTGTATTGCGTCTCTGTAGGATCCAAAGCTTGCAGTAGCGCCAAGAGAGCCAAAAGGTTGCTCTGAATTAAAGGCCATTGGTCTTGGTTTTATGACCAATCGATCCATACTGAAATATGCGATCTTCCCTTCTTTGCGTGCTTGTTGCAGCTTCTCCTGTTGATCCTGTCTTCTTTTGACAACTATCGAGGAAAGATCTTCGTTGATGTAAATACCTGTTCCTTTAAGTTTCTTGCTAGATTGAAGAACAGCTTCTTTATCTTTGTATCGGAGGAACTTAGCGACGATTTGTCTTGGCTTCTCGCTGCGTCTACCGGTTCTATGAGCTCTTTCTATTTCAAAGCCGTCTTCGGGATAGATCTGCAGCTTCTCATTCAAGAGATCTTTAACCTTCTGTTCCGTTGTTGCCCAGCTTTCGTTTTTGTCCTCTTTCAACCCACTGATCCTCACGTTGAGGAACTTGGGAAACAATTCATTTCGAACAAGTAAAGCTTTTTTGATACAAACTGCAGCTTGAGGATGCTCAGGAGAGGTGAGACTGTAACTGGTAAAAGATGAGCAAGTCCATCGACAGTTATCAAGCGGTTGCAAAGTGTAAAATGTATCTACCTATAATCCTTGTCGGCCTCAGCTTTATTGAACTAAGTACAGACACATCCACAAACAAAAGCTTGTTGCAACGCGCGCGTTCAAGTGAGAAAACATGTCACTGAGGTCCTGGATGTAGTTCATATTGTGAAAAATACACAAGTGTTGTCATAATGTCGATATAATAAAAGGAAATATATTTCATTATGAATACGATTGATAAAATTAAGTACATATTCTGTTGTGATTTTGGTCGCAAAATATAGTAAAAGACGCAAGATAAACTCAACTCGATTTTACTGAAGCCATTACTTCTTCGGCTCGCACGTGTGTGTTTACAATTTATCCGCGGGGGGTCCCTAACCCTGAGCATACATAATAACTACGTAACCTCTATACATATCATATTCGTGTTTTCCTTTTGACTTTCGCAAAGTCCTTCGTCGCTGTATTTCTTCATACATGCGAATTGTGGAGAACTCAATCTAACTTCTTTATTTCACTGATAATAAAACAACATGGCGTATCTCAACGCTGATCAAGAAAGTTCATTAATATGCCATGCGGTTGTGAAACCGCTGGCCACGCATACGTTCATGCTCAATCTATTACACGAATGATAACGCACGAGGTCTGTTTGGAGCAAGTCTAGTTTTTGCTTTTGTCAGATTGGTTAATAGCCTGTAAATACCCGTTTTGTCGACGTTGAAATTAGTCTCTACCATGCGATCTCTGATCAACCAATGGGAGTGCCAGCAGACCCGACTGAGTCACTCTATAGCTATTTTTAGGCATGTGTTGTAAGGGATCCTAATTTACATAAAGTGATGTCCCACCTGGTGTCCTTTGTAGTGCTTCACTTTCGTTTTCATCCATCTTTGTAAAGCAGTCGCGAGTGAGCAGTCGTAGAGAGGGCAATCACTTCACACAGCAGTAACCAAATTAGATTGTTGATTGTATCCAAATCACGGGAAAAGCTAATAAATGCAAAATACAAAATACAAACACCGTATGATCCAAAAAGCCCCTATTCACGATGGTGATATTTGGGATTGGATAGAAGCGGTCAAGGCAGAATCTGTAGGCCCATCCCTCAGCAAGGATTTGGACAACCTAACGAAAAAGAATTATTTTGGCAATTACAATATGCTAACCTCTTATAGTGGGGGACAATATGTAGAAGAGGATACAAATTGCTCTTCCTGTGGCATCTACAAGTTTACAAGAAGAGTAGCCGTACAGCATCCCCCTGTACCTGCCTTAGTCATTATTGAGCTATCAAACGCCGTACGAAGGCCGCGGATCGAAACGTTGTCTAAAATTGTTAGTGCAGTTATATATACATGCATGATATTGTGATTCACCCAAAATTCCATCGTTCTCAAATTAATAGCAATAGGATTTATTTCGAGTTATAGACATATATTTCTGAGTTGTTTATGCATAAATATGTATGTACATATACATATCTTTTTAGTCGTGCTTCTTGGGAATGAAAGGATGCATTCTCCCTACTTCATTAGTTGGAAATAATAAAAGCCATTAAAAAAAGGACAATGATCACAGGGATCCCAAAATGTTCCTAACGCTGTAATTCTCTGCTGTTTTGCGGGTTTCTTTTTTGTCCTAAAATACAATCTTTCCAGTAACATGATAGGGGTTAATTCCTAACACACCTCATCCAGTTTTTATTCATTTGGAGCACCTTTATCTCCTTGATATATATATATGGGAGGTACGTAATAATGATAAGACTGTTATTTTTTGTTAAAAATGAAATGAATAGAAGGTCACAATGGTCGCAATATGTTTTGGTAGAAGAAAAGAGTCAATCTTAGATTTCAAACACCATTTCCCCAGCACTTGGTGGCTATAATATAAGGTTGATTTGCCAGCCTCTCGTTCACATGGACTGGATTCGCGATCGTGCCACAAACCACGCGCTACCATGAGTACGAACTGATCACGTGAAGTACTTTTCCAAGCGGTCAAGTCGATAGATTGTTCCTCATTCTGTCAACATTGAAATTAGTTTTTTACCACGTGATCTCTAATCAGCCAATGGGAGTGCCAGTCTGTAGTATTTTTGGGCATGTGACGTAAGGGGCAACTCTCTCTTTTACATCATAAAGCAATGCTGCCACCAACTGATCTCCATATATTGTAGCCTTTCGAAGGATTCACTTTCATTTTCATCCATCTAGCTACCGCACTCGTAAGTGAATTACGTTCTGGACATGGCAGAAAGCAGTAAAATAATTCAACTGTTGATTATATCCAAATCAAAGTATGATCCACAAAGCCCCGATTCACGCTGGTGTTACTTGGGATTATATAGAAGCGGTCAAGGCAGAATCTGTAGGCCCATCCCTCAGCAAGGATTTGGACAACCTAACGAAAAAGATTTCTTTTGGCCATTAAAATATGACTTCCAAGTCGGTGAGACACACGAGTTTGAAATCGCCGTTTCTTCGCAAAATCCAATAAGCAACCAAGATAATGATCCCTTTCCTCATCGTAACGATGATATCCAAGTAATTCACAAGAGACACGTCACAGAAGCTGCCGTGGTCAATATGGCTGATATGTTCAAAATTCTGAGTCCATACGCAAAAACAACTATCGAGGAAGCGCTTGGTTCTCAAGGAATGATGCTAACCTCTGATAATGGGAGACAATATGTAGAAGAGGGTAAAAACTGCTCTTCTTGTGGCATCTGCAAGTTTACAAAACAAGAAGACTTAAAGCTTCCCCCTGTACCTGTCTTAGTCATTATTGAGCTAGCAAGACCCTTGTCTGGTAAAAAGAAGTTTGATCCTAGAAGATGCTTCCAGAGTGATCCAGTGGGAGTGGTTTCCCCTTCCTAAACCGACCACACAGAGTAAATCTGGCCAAGAAACGTAACATAAAGAGTTATTAACAGTACGAACGCAATATTTTCACTATAGTAACATTTCAGTTTACCAATATGTAACTCGAACGTAGTACAAGGGACATCAGTGTATTCGACTGAGATTGAATAGAAAGATTAAAACTATAGGAGCATCTCATAACCCCCAAACAAGGTTGGTAAGATTTTAACTTTTTTTTATTGAATCTTGTATCTCGTCTGACACGTGTAATGTAATATATGTGGTATACTCTGTCGAAGCTCAGACTAGTTTCAGTACTCGCCACAAGTTCATCGCTGCATCACTGTTATGTGTTTTACCATCATAAGAAAATCTATTAAGAGTTGCATATTAGGATTAATACACTCGCTAGTTATCGTCTTACCTATAACCTATCATAATAATTATGTCTTTATTAGTGTGTATATATATTCAGAAAACAGCTGAGGAAGAACAAAGGCCGATAGAAATGTCAGTAAAAACATGATATTGTGATTCACACAGAAATCCATCGTTCCCAAGTTGATAGGAATATGATATACATTTATATACATATATTTCTTAGTTGTATGTAAGTCTATATATTTGTAGCCGTGTTTCTTAGAATTAAAGGCTGGATTCTCCTTACTTCGATCATTTCTTGGAAATAAAACCAGTAAAAAACACTTACCACAGGGAGCCCAAAAATGATTTTGCCGCAGTTATTACCCGCTAATTAGTGCGCGTGATTCGTTTTTTACCGAACACAAATACAATCTTTCTATGTGGAAAAAAAAAAGATTCAGTTTTAATTCATTTGGAGTAGCTCTATCTCCTTGATATAGACGGTTGGGTTATTTCCATGTGGAAAGTGAGCTTGCAGCTTGTACAATTACTTCCGCTTTAACGAGGTGAGACTCCATCCAACCTCGATAAAGAAATTACCTAGTAATAAGACTGGTTTCGACATCAATAGTGAATAGGGACTTCCGTCTTGACAATGTGAGACCCCATCCAATCGAGTACATCTATCTCCTCGATAAAGGGATTACTTAGTAATAAGACTGGTTTCGACATCAATAGTGAATAATGACTTCCGTCTTCACAATCTGAGACCCCATCCAATCGAGTGCCTCTATCTCCTCGATAAAGGAAGTACCTAGTAATAAGACTGTCAAAAGTGAATTGAACAATGACTTCCTTATTGACAATGGGAGGTCCCATCCATAATATGATTAATGCAAGGGCACTAGGACACCGAATGTAGTTGGATTTCTATAGGTTTTTTTCCTTTCGATTATTGGAATTAAATTAACGTTATACTCGTTTGACTTATCTTGTGTTAGTGTTCCATCGTTCGCCGTTGCAATGCAGACGTTTTCATTCCAAAGGTCAAACGGTTTGAATAGCCTATGAGCGTTACCTCTTTAACGGCCGTTTAGTACTTGACTCTGTTTGTACTATACCAACAACAACGCGACCGCGCGATTCTCCTCACGTCAGTAATATTCAACCGTCCAGAATTAATATGGTTAATCAAATTCACCTTAAGTTCCATATAGTTTATCGTTTATAAGGGAATTTATGGGCAGAATAGCAGATTTTTGAACATTTTTTTCGCTTTTTCGCATAAACAACGGATTATACTCTTTCGTTTCTCTGGTCATTAGCAATCTAGTTATGTGAATAAGATGCTAGATGATGAAAGTTGAATAAATGTTTTAATTCATGACTCTAGTGGAAGTACAGGTAGAGGTATTCAAGATTTCTTGGTACAATTCCTTCTGTCTCCTGCAAAGATCGTTCATAAGGGAATGTATTTGCAAAATACTAGATTTTTGACCATTTTTCCGCTTTACTTTATTCACTTAAGAATACGATTTTCTTTATCGTATTCCATAGTGGATCGATATTGAATAAGTGAATTTGAGGTGGGAAAGTCAGAACTTCATTTTTCAATGACCCCCTTGATAGGCCCTGTGTACTCAATCGAACAAGAAATATGGCAGACAAAAGGCAAGGAAGTTCCATAAACAACGGATTTATCCTCTTTCGTTTCTATGGTTATCATCAATCTAGCTATCTGACAATGATGCTAGATGATGAAAGTTGAATAAACTTTTTAATTTATGCCTCTAGTGGATGTACAGGCAGAGATATTCAAGATTTCGTGGTACAATCCTTCCCTGTCCTGCAAAGGTCGTTTATAAGGGAATGTATGGGCAGAATATTCGATTTTTGACAATTTTTAACATAAACATCGGATTATACTCTTTCGTTTCTATGGTTATGAACAATCTATCTATCTGATAATGATGCTAGATGATGAAAATTGAATAAACGTTTTATTTTATGCCTTTAGTGGATGTACGTGCAGAGATATTCAAGATTTCGTGGTACGATTCCTTCCCTGTCCTGCAAAGGTCGTTTATAAGGGAATGTATGGGCAGAATATTCGATTTTTGACAATTTTTTCCACTTTATATTACTTACTTTAAAACACGATTTTCTTTATCGAAATCGATAGTAGATCGATTTTGGATAATTGAATTTGAGGTGGGAAAGTCAGAACTTCATTTTTCAATGACCCCCTTGATAGGCCCTGTGTACTCAATCGAACAAGAAATATGGCAGACAAAAGGCAAGGAAGTACCATAAACAACGGATTTATCCTCTTTCGTTTATATGGTTATGAGCAATCTGTCTATCTGATAATGATGCTACATAATGAAAATTGAATAAACTTTTTAATTTATGCCTCTAGTGGATGTACAGACAGAGATATTCAAGATTTCGTGGTACAATTCCTTCCCTGTCCTGCAAATGTCGCTTATAAGGGAATGTATGGGCAGAATATTCGATTTTTGACAACTTTTTTCACTTTATATTATTTACTTAAAAACACGATTTTCTTTATCGTATTCGATAGTAGATCGATTTTCGATAATTGAATTTGAGGTGGGAAAGTCAGAACTTCATTTTTCAATGACCCCCTTCATAGGCCCTGTGTACTCAATCGAACAAGAAATATGGCAGACAAAAGGCTAGGAAGTACCATAAACAACGGATTTATCCTCTTTCGTTTCTATGCTTATCAGCAATCTATCTATCTGATAATGATGCTACATAATGAAAGTTGAATAAACTTTTTAATTTATGCCTCTAGTGGATGTACAGGCAGAGATATTCAAGATTTCGTGGTACAATTCCTTCCCTGTACTGCAAAGCTCGTTTATAAGGGAATGTATGGGCAGAATATTCGATTTTTGACAACTTTTTTCACTTTATATTATTTACTTAAAAACCCGATTTTCTTTATCGTATTCTAGAGTGGATCGATTTTGGATAATTGATTTTGAGGTGGGAAAGTCAGAACTTAATTTTTCAATGACCCCCTTCATAGGCCCTGTGTACTCAATCGAACAAGAAATATGGCAGACAAAAGGCTAGGAAGTACCATAAACAACGAATTATACTCTTTCGTTTCTATGGTTATGAGCAATCTATCTATCTGATAATGATGCTAGATGATGAAAATTGAAAAAACTTTTTATTTTATGCCTTTAGTGGATGTACAGGCAGAGATATTCAAGATTTCGTGGTACAATTCCTTTCCTATCCTGCAAAGCTCGCTTATAAGGGAATGTATGGGCAGAATATTAGATTTTTGACAATTTTTTCCACTTCATATTATTTACTTAAAAACCCGATTTTCTTTATCGTATTCGATAGTGGATCGATTTTGGATAAGTGAATTTGAGGTGGGAAAGTCAGAACTTCATTTTTCAATGACCCCCTTCATAGGCCCTGTGTACTCAATCGAACAAGAAATATGGCAGACAAAAGGCTAGCAAGTACCACAAACAACGGGTTTATACTCTTTCGTTTCCTTGGATATCAGCAATCTATCTATCTGATAATGATGCTAGATGATGAAAATTGGATAAACTTTTTAATTTATGCCTCTAGTGGATGTACAGGCAGAGATATTCAAGATTTCGTGGTACAATTCCTTTCCTGTTCTGCAAAGATCGTTTATAAGGGAATGTTTGGGTAGAATACTGGATTTTTGACCATTTTTTCCGCTTTACGTTATTTAACTAAGAAAAAACACGATTTTCTTTATCGTATTCGATAGAGGATCGATTTTGGACGAGTGAATTTGAGGTGCGAAAGTCAGAGCTTCATTTTTCAATGACCCTCTTCGTAGGCCCTCTGTACTCAGTCGAACAAGAAATATGGCAGACAAAAGGCTAGGAAGTACCATAAACAACGAATTATACTCTTTCGTTTCTATGGTTATGAGCAATCTATCTATCTGATAATGATGCTAGATGATGAAAATTGAAAAAACTTTTTATTTTATGCCTTTAGTGGATGTACAGGCAGAGATATTCAAGATTTCGTGGTACAATTCCTTTCCTATCCTGCAAAGCTCGCTTATAAGGGAATGTATGGGCAGAATATTAGATTTTTGACAATTTTTTCCACTTCATATTATTTACTTAAAAACCCGATTTTCTTTATCGTATTCGATAGTGGATCGATTTTGGATAAGTGAATTTGAGGTGGGAAAGTCAGAACTTCATTTTTCAATGACCCCCTTCATAGGCCCTGTGTACTCAATCGAACAAGAAATATGGCAGACAAAAGGCTAGCAAGTACCACAAACAACGGGTTTATACTCTTTCGTTTCCTTGGATATCAGCAATCTATCTATCTGATAATGATGCTAGATGATGAAAATTGGATAAACTTTTTAATTTATGCCTCTAGTGGATGTACAGGCAGAGATATTCAAGATTTCGTGGTACAATTCCTTTCCTGTTCTGCAAAGATCGTTTATAAGGGAATGTTTGGGTAGAATACTGGATTTTTGACCATTTTTTCCGCTTTACGTTATTTAACTAAGAAAAAACACGATTTTCTTTATCGTATTCGATAGAGGATCGAACAAGTCGAACAAGAAATATGGCAGACAAAAGGCTAGCACGTACCACAAACAACGGATTTATCCTTTTTCGTTTCTCTGGTTATTAGCAATCTAGCTATCTATAGAAGATGCTAGATGATGAACAGTTTACTACTTGCCGGTTATAAATACTTTATGCTGATGAATGAAACATTTTTAAAGTGAGAAAATGTTAATTTTCTTTGTGAAAAGTTATTGAAAATCTAATCTTGAGAAAATTAAATATTTTACGACAAAAAAACGATTTGAAATTACTTGAGGTTACTGGAGACCTTCAGGGCTATGTTTCTCTTAAACTCTCTTTACGCAACATGTTCAACAAAATCCCCTAATACTCTTTATCGTTTTAAAGGTCTTAATTAAAATTAAGAAAAGGAACTGGCTGTGTCAAGTGCGATTAAAATCTTTGGCCTTGCCCAATGACTGACCGCCGGCCGCCAATGACCTACATAACTGAATTAGCAAACACCAATTAACAAAACCCACTCCTATTATAAGTTGGAGGGAAGGATAGTAAGAGAAATAGAGAGAGAGAGAGAGAGAGAGAGAGAGAGAGAGAGAGAAAGAGAGAGAGAGAGAGATAGAAGTTTGGTCTTGAACATTTACCTCAGAAAGGAAATATGACGAAAAACGTATCTCTTTCCCCTACGCTCCTTAGCAATTTTACCTTCCCCCCCCGTTTTAATTCTGAAATAATAAATAGATTCTGCTCGGAAAATCCTAGCAATATTGCGAGATGATCTGGAACACTGTCGAAGTTTAATTTAGGTAAATAACAGTTTCAGTAATTTTGCACCGTCAGTAGCTGAAGCACAGAAGCACAGAAACACAAAACAGCTGTCCTATTGTCTCGACACGAACTGAATGAAACAAATATTTACAGATTTGACGTTTGAATCCTGTGAAGTCCGGCTTACTTATAATTGGCGTATTGTTAAATGAACGTATGGAGATATCGATCTCAAAGTATCATTTGATTACTAGTTGGACGCAGAAAGAGGTTGTCAGAGCAAGATGTCGAATCATTCAAACGACTATACAAGTTCACCTTATTTTCGCGAAGCGTTTGAAATTCAAATACAAGTTTTCTTTTTAATAATAATTTTGATAACTACAGTCGCTGGAAATACTCTGGTTATCATAATTATTTGGTTGGACCATCGTCTCCATACTCCTGGATTTTATTTTCTTGCGAATTTATCCATCGCGGACGTTCTCCTTGGGATTGTGTACAGCCCTTTTTATATCTCTTCAACTTTGCATGAAAAATGGCTTTTTTCAGAGACTTGGTGTAAACTTCATGCTGTATCGATAAGCACTTGTTTTAATGCCTCTTTGGTGACACTGAGTTTTGTGAGTTTAGACCGACTTATGGCAATCACCAAACCACTTAGGTAAGTGTTCCTTTCTAAGAAAAAAATCGTTCCACTGAAATAAGATTTGTCTTGAGTTCAATCTTGCCGCTTTCGTTAGAGATAATTTTCAAGGAATTAAAGACATAGGATTATCGTATTCTCTAGTTTATAAGGTTTAAAATGATATACGGTTTGTTAATCTTTAATGAAACGAGACGCGGAAAACAGGTTTTAACTGAGCATATCCC
Source organism: Actinia equina (assembly GCA_011057435.1). NCBI lineage: Eukaryota > Metazoa > Cnidaria > Anthozoa > Actiniaria > Actiniidae > Actinia > Actinia equina. Next base: position 257,162 of record WHPX01000314.1, on the reverse strand, counting down.
TGGAGTTCCCCGTGAAGGTTGACAGTATGTAACCTTAAATCAAAAGGCAAGCGAACAGAACTGTCACTTTATTCTCTCGACTCCTTTTGTTTGAAATATATATATGCATAAACGTTGACCCTTTCGTACATATATACGAGTGTCAAAAATAATTAATGACAAATAATTCCTTACTTTTTAAATCCCGCGGGTCTAATGCCCATGGATAATGCACCCCATATATTAATATCCTGGATACTTGTTTGGATAAAAATGTATGCATATGGCTGTATATATATGTCTTTTGTTATTGCGTATTCGTCTTCAATGATTTTGGGGAATCGGGGGGGGGGGGGGGGGGGGGGTTCGTACAAAAATACTGCGGTTCTTTTGACAAAGAAATACTGGAAAATAAAATCGGAAACGTTCCTTTGCGGTTTGGACTTAAAAACGCTATATGTCAACAAAAAATCAGAATGGAAACCTAATTTGAAAAATCAATTTGCAAAAAAAATAAGGAAGCGTGTAGATAAGTCCTGAACACAATTTTCACCACAATCGAAAATTTTCACTTTAGATCGAGCGATATTAAGCTAAATGATAAAAGGCATTTCAGTAATTATACGATAAATGTGAGAAAATTTTTACAATTTGCAGTTGTATAAGATCAACTTTATTGGAATCGTAAATTGAACTTAAAGCTTTGAAGGAAAAATCGCCCAAGATTTCCATTTGAACAAATTCAACAAATTGACAGAAGAAACTGTAGTTATATTTTCGTTAAGGTTTGTGTAGTCGTTTGTTTACTTTTGTTTTGTGACATATTAGTTCTCTCCTTACTTCATTCTGTCCTATAAAAAAAGTTAAATTGCTTGAAACCATCGTAAAGCAAAATTCAAGCATTTTAGGTGGGAAAGAGCTTCTAGTTTAAACAAATAAAGATTTCAAATGTAGAGAATGAAGCGTCCGTTATGTACTATGTAGCCATTAGAGAAGTAGAGAACAATTAGAGTTACAATTAACTCAAAACCGACTTCTACATGAAAACGACTCAGACTTTTGAGATTCCGATTATGATTATAAAAAGAAAATTCAAGTCCAAGAAAGTTCAAGAAAGAAAAAGAAAAAGAATTGAACCTACGTACAGTATTCTTTGTAATAAACAGCCGGAAACCGCTAGTCGAGTTCATATTACAAATTGCATATTAGAAAAAGGAAGATATCGGCAATTAGTGCCTTAACTCAAATTAATTCAGTATTGCATCTATTGCTTTTTTCTATTAAAAAAAACCATTATTTTTTTCAACGCATTTTATAGACGGATATTTCAAAATAAGTCTCTTTTAAACCCCTTTTTAAAGTAAAAATATCGTCCACACCCAACGTATCGATAAGTTTTCACCCGTCCACACGTTATTATTGAATAATTATTTTTGTCAAATCCCTTTTTAAAGAAAAAAGAAATCGTTTACACGCAGCGTTTTCGATTAGTTTTCATCCCGGCCACACGTTATTATTGAATAATTATTTTTCAAATCCCTTTTTAAAGATAAAAAGAAATCGTTTACACGCAGCTATTTCGATTAGTTTTCACCCGGCCACACGTATCTGTTTTTGAAAAGTTGCGTTGTCAAGACCAATCTGCAGAGCAAATATTCCATTTTCAAACATATTCGAGTATGAATGTACAGCAACTTTAATTGAAAATTTTGTAGCTCGTAAATGAATTCTGCTTTAGGATCAAACGATTAAGAACAATAAGAAATTAGATTGATCTGCTAAAAAGCCAATTCTAGTATTAGAGGCGTTTGTATGAGATTTCACATTTCCTTTGTCTCGGAAGCCAAAAGAAGCGTGGTATTTTGGATTGAGTATTAGAAAAATCTTTTGAACGCGGTTAGAACCCTTCAGGACATCAAATTTTATCGAACCCTGAAACAACCTCTGGGCTGTTCTAAGTCAGGGCATGGCTAACCCACAGATTGAACCCTGAAACAACCTATGGGCTGACCTAAGTCAGGCATGGCTAACTCACAGATCGAACCCTGAAACAACCTATGAGCTGAACAAAGACAGGGCACGGCTAACTCACAGATTGAACCCTGAAACAACCTATGGGCTGACCTAAGTCAGGCATGGCTAACTCACAGATCGAACCCTGAAACAACCTATGGGCTGACCTAAGTCAGGGCATGGGTAACACACAGATTGAACCCTGAGACAACCTCTGGGCTGATCAAAGTCAGGGCATTGATAACTCACAGATCGAACCCTGAAACAACCTCAAATTGAAATTTAGCTTGCTAAATGTTGCGAGGGCAGAAAAAATAGGAGACCCCGGAGAAAAAAACCCTCGAATTAAGCGCGGAGAGACTCCACTTGAAACTTGATGCTAAGGCCGGGGTAGTCTACCGCCATATAACACCTTCCCTGTAGGGGTACTGTGAGGGGTCAGGGTAGGAAAAAGGGGTTTCTGGCAACAAATCACATGTACAGTTACTGTACTGCATGTTATAGGTATCAAAGCCTTTTGACGACAAGACGAAGTATGGTGTTAATAGCACTTGGCTGGGTTCATTCGATCTTCTGGGCCGCAGCACCGTTAGTTGGTTGGGGCGAAATCACCCTGGATCTAAAGACCAACACCTGTCGACCAAACTGGAATGCTAAGGGCTTCCTTTCCAAGATGTACGCCAATCTTTTAGCAGTGTTCACCTTTGCTCTTCCCTCCGCGATCATGGTTTATTGTTATTTCCGTATCTTTAAAGTTGCTCGACATCAAGTGAAGCTTATCAAGAGAAATTCTATTGGCTCCTCGCAAAATGGAACCCAAAACTCTAGGCCGACGGAGACGAGAGCATTGAGGACTGTGCTAATGGTGTTAGGCGCGTTTGTTCTGGCCTGGCTACCGTATACTATTGTATCAACAGGCAAACTTTTCATGAAAACTGGATGGGATGTTGGGACATCAACGGCTAACGCTGTCTTGACAACAACGCTAGTCAATGGTTGTTTTAACCCGATTATTTATGCAATGAGAGACAGACAATTCAAAAGTGGATTGCAGAAACTCATTTGTCTATTTGCGAGGACAAACCCACTGGACTTGAGTAGCTATGTATCTAGTGCGCAAGTCACGGCACATGTATTGAGGCAAAAAGAGTCAGGAGTGGAAAATGTTATTCAGTCTTCTAGTGTTTAAGTTTACGCAGACGTTCTTAGTGTCTGTCACACAACGATTCCCTCCGTGACAGACACTAAGAACGTCTGCATATGAGACTACGGTTTGCTCTATCTTCAAAAGCTAGGTAACCAGGTCTTACTTCCTGCAGATGATTCCTGGAGACTAATAAAGTGTGACAACAAGGTATAGCGCGGTTACAAATTACGTTATCGTCGCCATGTTGGACGTATGTAACGAAAAACATTGGATAAGGATTCATCCACCCTTCGCGCTATCCACCCTTGGTAAAACCGGACCCTGTAGGAAAGTGATTAATATTGATAATTGTAGTTTCATAATATTGATGCTCTATTATTCGACTGTGGCAGAATAGACCTTATTCGTGGTGTGACAATGTTTTCCCAATTCAGCGTGACACACCTCTGGGGGAATGAAGAGCTATTAGAGAGTTATTAGATTGACTTTTTTTCTCTCCGCAAGCGGCAAACGTGACCACGTTTTCATCGTTTTCCTGTATTTTACTTTACCTTTTACAAACCTTCTCACCAAGCGCAAATACTCTTTTGTTTTTCTACTACTTGGACTTTTTTGCGATTCTTTTTAAGATATTCAAAATATATTTTTAATGGTCAACTGACGTTTCACGTTTGCCGTGAACGTAGATCTAAAACTCTCTATTGTTTTGAAACTCGTCGGGATACCATCGTTATTCCTTTCGTATCCTTTGGGATGCTCATGAATTTTTGTAAAAACAAAAGAAAATGAATCCTTTGGAGGTTCGTCACGCTGAATTGGGAAAACATTGTCACACCACGAATAAGGTCTATTGAAAAGTAAAAGTATAGCAACGTTGTGGCATTTATATGCTTAGCTTTTACTAGGTTGCTATAAATATAAAATTACACGCTTAATGAAATGTTTGAAATTTCTAATTATATCCATAAACGGTAGCCGTGCCTTTGCATCGAAGCGAGACAAACGGTGAGCTTGCAATGATTAAGACCTTTTTTAACACCTTGAACAATTATTCACGTCTTTATGATTGCAAGCTCACCGTTCGTGTCGCTTCGATGCAAAGGCACGGCTACCTTTCAAGACGGCGCCTGGACCGGTGAAGGGGACTATTAGAAACTGTAGTAATAAGACGTCTGCCTGATGGCGTCATTTCACTCCCATTTCCAAGATGCATAGCAAATTTTCTTTTTTATTTCAATTTGTATTCCCTCATGAGAATACTAAGGCAATGAGTGCTTATTAAATTAACAAAAGAAAGTGTACAGGGGAGTCTGGTAATAGAGGTCAATGACGTCATCGTGCAAATTCCTGTTTTCCAATTTCCATACATCGTTTTAATACTGAAATACAAAGCATACAATCGAAGCTAGGAGGTAGTTTCAAAGGATTATTCAAATCTTAACCTTGCAGTCTTGATTAAATGCTTTGTGTTTGACCAGTGAACTGATGCCTGGAAAGTGACGACTTATAACTCGCATATATAATGTATTCATTATTTACAACATATTACAATGCAAAGCTGCTGTTAAAAAATGCGTTCTCTCTCAACAAGATAAAACCTTTTTTTGTTTTGAAAATATATTTGTAAAAAGTGTGAATATAAAATGGAGTCAAGCCGTTTCTTTAAATATCTTGCACTTCTTGAGGTGTCCTATCGTAATTACGTCACGTGGACGTCACGTGCTTATCATGTAACAACCCTTTTAAAAATTCAACCAATGTTACATATCACGTGATTATTGGAAAGCTTCCATTCTTTCGTGACAGTCTTAGCTACTTCGAAAGGTTCTCATTGATGTCACGTAACTTGTTCCCATACTAGTACTTGTCTCCCATCATCTTCATTTTTTCGAAATGTTTTTCCATAGCATGTCACGTGACTGCTAGCACGCACTGTTCGATCTTACCAATGATTCTCCATCTCACGTGACAATTATGAGTAGCCGAGTCTCCTATCGAGTTCTTTATCTACAGCTTCCCATAGGTTTCCTATTGGTTGATCCTCGTCCTCAGCCCAAGCAGCCACCATGCGCCGCTTTTTTGGCCCTTTTTCACTCGGTGCCTTATCGGGCTCTTTAACACAATTTGTTGTGACATCCACATATGGGTCCTCATAAGAAATTGGACCATTATTTGTAGGCTGCATGCCAGCACCATTATCATTTGGGACCTCAGGGTCATTGGGAGGTGGATCACTAGGGGGAGGTGGAAAATTGAATTCAGACACATTGGTCCACGTTCGCTCCAAAGGTGGAAGGTCCTCCTCTGGATATGGGACCTCAGATATGTCTTCTTCATCTATATTATCGCCATGGTCAAATTCAATAGGGGGATAGTGCTCAAGCGACCCATCACTACTCGTTTTCCTGTTCTTCTTTTTCATCGACATATCGACCTGCGCATAGACAGGGATTCCAACATCAGGCTTATCTAGGTTACTACTGACAGGGGCTCTCTCATGAACATCGATAGTGTCCCTTCCGCTCGCATCCACTCTTTCATTGGTCTTTTTATTATTTACTGCCAGATCTGGACCCCTGGTGTCAATATTGTTCCCTTCTGTATGCGAAGGGCCATTTCTTGGTAGGTTAGTATAGACCGCCTCAGACGAGTCTCCTCGAGAGCCTATATCAACATCGGGCTGCGAAGAGGCCAAATACTGGATGGCCCTCTCGTTTCTGTACGAGGTAGAGATAGGAATAACGTTCCCATCATCGGAGAACATGTCTATGTCTAGATTATGGTCCAGCTCATAGTTGTATGCCACGTTATAGGTTCCCTCTACTGTCCCGTCGCTTTCAACGGAGCTAATTGACGAAAATAAAGTTAAACACGTGGTTTGGAGGGTTTCACATCTATAACTTAAGGAGGCTCGAAACGGTATTCCTCGAACGTTCATGCACTCTAGGCACGATGTTGGCATTGACAAACTAATGGCGAGTAGAAACTGGTAGTTTCAATAGTATATGTGTTTTATATTGTTACCAAATTTGCAAAAAGAATGTAACGTTTTTTAAAAAAATGTTAAATTCTTACGATTTACCTCTTCCAAATTTATGTAAGATTACGATTACGTTTAAATATCTATAGTTGTTTCGATGTTTAGGTTACAGAGACAAAACAAATCAAAAGAAAACAAACCGGATTTGGGAAAAGTTAGTAAAATGTAAAGTAAAGTTATTCGCACCACAGCTAGCCCAAGCGAATAACACATGTCTGTTGTTCAATATAGCCAACACCTACCTTGGAGCAAAATCAGAATGCGTCCCCCTACGTCTCGTCGACACACGCAATGTTTGATCTGAGGAAAACAAATTGTGAAGCATGAGGAAGAGAGTCTGTCTGTCAGTCTGTCAAATCTGTCAATGATACGCCGCTTTAACTTGGCCATATTTAATTCCCATTTGTGACCATATCTCGAGTATAGAAAACTGTCTGTCTGTGTCTGTCAGTCAGACAGGCGGACAGACATAAGAAGACAGACGGACATATGAAGAAAGACAGACATATTATATTTCAAGATATGGTCACAAGTGGGAAATAAATACCGCCAGGGTTTAATGCAGGACCCATAAATCCTTGGTTATAAATTACTTGGTCTAATACCACAGGTAACCCAAGAACTTACTTGATTGTTGAGATCGTCTCCTCAAACACCAGATAATACCAATCACAATGAGCAGGAGGAGAAGACCACTGACCAAACCACCGACGGCTATCTCCCAATTTGCTCCTTTGTCTTCTTGATTTTGCCCAGCCATAAAAGAATCTGAATAGCAAAACAAAAAAATGAGTATCAAAAAACGTCACCATTATCCTTTTAATACTGCCATTCAAGTCCCCTTTGCTCCATCCAACGTCCATTGTCTAGTAATGAATGCACGTACTATGGAACAATACGAGTTGATTAAAATGCCTCAAGTTTTAGTTGAATAGCTGAATATTATAACGCACAACCGAGACTAAGGCTGAGCAAAGAGAGCTCGAAACTGGACTATTAGATGAGCAACTGGTCGATAATGATAATCGGCCGGTCCATCCGACCAGCCTATGTGTATGCATGCCTTATTAAAGGTTGTGTTTGCGCGTCTCTCTCCGTAGGTCAATCGGTCCAACCAACAATCCGTCCGTTCAACTGTTTGTCCTTCTTCCGTCTGTCTGCATAGTTTGTCTGTCTACTTGCTCGTTTGGCCGCTTTTGCCTTTTTATTTGCTTGTCTGTCTGTCTTTGTCTGTTTGTTTGCCTGTCTGTGTATCCTTCTGTCTGTTTGTCCGTCTGTTTTTCCGTCTGTTTGTCCGTCTGTTTGTCCGTCTGTCTGTTTGTCCGTCTGTGTGTTTGTCCGTCTGTTTGTCCGTCTGTTTGCCCCTCTGTTTGTCCGTCTGTTTGTGCGTTTGTTTGTCCGTCTGTTTGTCCGTCTGTTTGCCCGTCTGTTTGCCCGTCTGTTTGTCCGTCTGTTTGTGCGTTTGTTTGTCCGTCTGTTTGTCCGTCTGTTTGTCCGTCTGTCTGTTTGTCCGTCTGTTTGTCCGTCTGTTTGTCCGTCTGTTTGCATTTGTCTGTCTGTCCTTCGTCTGTCTCTTACATTAGTTATTTGTTTACCAAATATTACCTATTGAAGTGCGCACATCATAATATCTCGAAAAAGGGCCTTCCCCAACGTTACTGTACATCTTGACCTTCACTTGGTACTCCGTATTCTCTTCTAGGCTCGTAATTAGATAGGTGGTCGCAGAACCATCAGGAATATGGACCTTCATATGAGTCATCCCGGGCTTATTTTGTCTGTACCAAATATTGTACCCGCTGACCGAATAAGGAGGTTTCTGAAGCATTGAATAAGTTAGTACCAAATTTAGTTAATACTAGTATCTTATACAGGTGGGCCACCTGTGGTTTTCGCCTGGTATCCATCCAAAACCGCAATGTATCATGGGAAACGTGAAAAGGGCGAAAATGACGACGCACTGTCCTGGCAATCGTTATCAACTAACCGACTACGAGCTTGTATCATTGCCTACCTTCCATTTTACCAGTATTCGATTTGGACCGCTTGCCTCCACAATGAGTCCTATGGGGGGTGATGTAGGTACTAGAAAAATGTGAAAGGAAAAAACCAGCCGTTAGCAATCCCAAGAATTTGTTCTCAAATGGTTTTTGAATTCTTTTTCTTACTCAAATGTTTTAACCAAAAGGAACTACGAAACTGATTCTGCTAGTATTGATATAAAGGCACAATATGGGACTTGGAAAAACCACGCGCTCTGCTAAGTAATATCCCTTCGAATGCCTTACGATTTAAGACCCCGTGTCATTCCCTAGAGAGTCATTTCTTTGTTTAACGGTTGCGCATGAGAAAGCAATGAATATGGATTCAATTCAAACGAAGAATCTTATTCTCAATGGAATGACACCTGGTCTGAAATGGGAAAACAATACGACCAAGGTAAAAAAAAATTACTTATCGACTCTAACAATTTGAAAACGCTCACTAGACTTATAAGATAGAGCTCAGTTCGGAATATGAGAATAGCCGAAAGTAATTTCATCAATAACTACCTAATTGCAATGTCCTGGCTGACGCGCCAGCTCTGTTACTTTGAAGTTTGGTTCCATCACTTCTTCGTCTCCAAGCAACGACGTGTACGGTGTACCTCAGGTCCGGTTCTAGGTCCACCAGAATATAATGCTGTGTCCCGACATTTGGATCATGTGTGACGTCATACTTGTTAGTGAAGTTAGGTGACTTTGGTTCATAAATCAAGTGATACTGTAAGTCATCCAAAGGACCATTCAGGATTCGAGGGACAGACCACGTGACGTTGATGGCATAAGCGCTTTGAACTGTCAGCCCGAGGTCACGTGGAGCGGAAGGTTCTAAAAAACGAAACATTGCTTTAGTTTATCCAAACATTTTCTCTCTACTTCATCTCTTATTGTGGTAAATTCATGTATTTTCGCTCTTTTCTCGATTCTAAGTAGCGAAAACTACGACTTATTGAATCAGTCTGATATTTTCCTGTGTCCATGATGTGTCAATAAAATTGATAAAAAATTTGATTTTATCTTACTGTACGACAAAGTTGTGACGTTCTCCGACGTAAGCCATATTTTACTCGTCCCCAGGCCATTCGCAGCTTTTACGCGAAACTTGTACGTCGTAAAAGGAAGCAGCTGAGTGACGTCATAAAATGTTTCCTCTATACTACTGTTGAATGACTGCCATGTAGAAGATACTGCTGACCACACTTCAAGGAGGTAGTGTTTGATGAGAAATTCAGGAGGACTGGGGCGGACCCACGTGGTACGAAGCGAATGTGACGTCACTTCAGTTATTGATAAAGAAGATAGAGGTTCTGGAACTGAGAATGAAATTAAAAACAATTGGGAGTTCTTTTTATGACATTTCTATTTTCATGCTTGCTTGATTTTTTCTTTCTTTCTTTCTTTCCTTCTTTTTTTCCTTCCTTCCTTCCTTCTATCCATCCATCCCTCATCTTCCTTTGTTTTTGTTTTTTCTTCCTTTTTCTTTTTTTTCCTCCTCTCTCCTCCCCTTACTTCTTTTCTCTTTTTCTTTTGTTCCCTTCTCTTTCTTTCTCTCCGCTTCGATTTCCGTATTAACCTTATACGAGGACAGTGGCATCAGTATGTTTCAATATCGTTATTAACTAACATGATCAATAACAAGATATCAAGGCCTTACTTCTTATAATTGAGCTAACCACAGTGGCGGAAATTTTAGGGACTTTAAAAAAATCATACTCTCTTTAACGCTTTTCCAGTACCTTTAGCAAAGTAGACAACAGAACCTTGTGAATTACTTGCGTTACACAAAAATGTTTTATTCTCCAAAGAGCCAATAGGAACAACCAGCTTGTTGTCACGCGTCACGGCATAGTTATTTAGAGGAAGACGCTTTTTCTCCAAGTACCATTTGACGGTGGGGGTCGGTGTTCCCTCCACTTTGCAAGTTACTGTTGTCTCGGAGTTTTGCTCTTGTTTTAACAGATTTACGATCACGGGTTTTGCTGAAGGAAAATAGAATAATGAGCATGATCTTGAATACGATTCGAAAATCATAGGTACAAGTGATGTATTGCAAGTTTTCAAAATATACCTTTTCGGCTCTGACGTAATGTTTTCCCATATCAAACCATATGTCATTCCCTAGAGTATCATTTCTTTGTTTAAGTATTGCGCTCGGTTGCACATGAGAAGACACATGAATATGAATACAGCTCAAACAAAGAATCTTATTCTCAAGCGATGACACGTTGTCTGAAGGGTCGGTGTCCACTGGTAGAACGAAGCTTGGGATTGGACAAAATAACAAAAACAAAGAAAGCATGGATTATGGTGAACAATGTGTATTATTCTACATGAAAGCTGCGTTCTTTGTTTCATCTCACCATTCATTGTTTGTTCATCCACTCCCAGGCTTCGTTCTGTCAGTTGTGGATTACCCTGTCTGAAATGGGAAAACATTACGCCCAAGACGAAGAGGTCTACTGCTTGCTACGTAGGCTCTCCCGTTTCTAAAGTGACCAATAAAAACTTACTCTGTATCTCTAGTTTGATCTTGACTTCAACAGTATCGCCATACGGATTGGACGCTTTACAAGTATATTCACCCGTATCACCGGGCTGAACATTACGTATGGTCTGCTCATATCCAGTCCCTTCCATTATATCTCTGTTTGGCCTTCGCCAAGTGATTTGTGCTTTGGGACTGGAGTCGGGTTCGCATTTGAGCACAGCGTCCTGGCCTTGTAGAACGCCGACGTCTGTTGGGGGGACTAGGAAGGCGGGACCATCTAAAAAAAAATAAATAATAATAATAAAATAATAAAATAAGAAAGGAACCGTCTTTTAAAATCGATTTTATCGTAAGCCTACTATATTTATCTTTAAAAAATCTAATAAGCTTTATATGTTGTATCACAGCGTGGGACAATCACAACAGAGCTAGGCTCCAGCTAGGTGAAAGCCCAAAGATCGAATTGGAATTTAGAAGTTGATTTTTGAGGAGGAAGGAAAACCGGAGTAACCCAGAGAAAAACCCTCGAAGCAAAAAAAGGGAACCAACAAACAACTCTACTCAAATACGACACAGAGACCAGCAGGACTCGTACCCGGTGCCGCCTTGTTGAGAGGCGACGCATTAGCACCGCACGCCACCATTGGTTCTCTTCCTTTATGCCACCAACAACATGGCTGCTTTGTCTTTGTCATTGTCTCTCTTGAAAAGTTTGCAAACTATCAATACGATTTTTTTTACTTACATAAAACATTCAACATAACGTTGGGAGTAGTATTACAGCCAGCGGCATTACAAGCACGACATGCGTACATCGATCTATCAGCTCTTTGGACAGAACTAAAACTTAGATATCCGCTGGGCAGAGTGACAGCAGACGTGACTTGATGAAGCGTGCCATCATTGGCTACCTTGTACCACATGATACTCGGAGTATCCTGGGCAACGGCTCTACATCGAAGGGTAACGCTTGTCCCGACACTTACGGTTTTGTTACTAGGCAGCTCTGTGAAATTTGGCGGGTCTGACAATTTAAATATATATATATATTAGACTTTCAAAGAGAAATATAAGAAAAAAGGAAAAGTAAAGAAGGATTGGTGAAATGAAAAAGGGAAAGGATGACCTAAAGGGAACGAGTGAAGAAGGAAGTAAGGAGGGATGGAAGAAAGGAAGAGATGGAAGAAAGGAAGGGATGGAAGAAAGGAAGGGATGGAAGAAAGGAAGGGATGGAAGAAAGGAAGGGATGGAAGAAAGGAAGGGATGGAAGAAAGGAAGGGATGGAAGAAGAAGGGATGGAAGAGGAGGATGGAAGAAAGGAAGGATGGAAGAAAGGAAGGGATGGAAGGTAGGAAGAAAGGAGAGAAGGGGAAGGATGGGTGGATGGATGGATGATGGGTTCAAGGGGAGTGAGGATTGGGAAAAAGAGGGGAGATGGGGGAGAGAAGATAGAGATTGAATACCAGAATACTAGTGGTTTGTAAGGTAAAATTGTTGATTGTTTGAAGCACTAATTTCATTCTTAAACCAACATACCAGTAACCACAAGATAAGCCTTCCTTTCATCTCGACCAGCAGCATTCTGTGCTCGGCATGAAAACAACCCTTGGTCACTGACAGTTGCCATGGTGATAGAAAGCGTCCCATTGGAAAGAACAGAGTAGCGACCACTTGAGCCAATCACAACATCGGATTTTAACCACGTGACCGAAGGGGTTGGGTCTCCCTGTGCTTGACAGTGAAAGTTAGACGTTGAGCCGATAGCGACAGTGACGTTGGTTGGTGCGGTGATGATATTTGGTAGAGCTATGAGATAAAGGATAGCAATAATAAAAGTCGATGGCACACTTCAGAGGAACTAAAAATATTTATGGGGTATAGTAATGGTAAAAAGGTAAATTATACACCGTGAAAAGATGAAAAACTTACTGATGTTTCGGATGCTAGTTCTATGTCCGAACCGTCAGTAAGTTTTTTTATCTTTTCACGGTGTATAATTTACCTTTTTATCATTGCTGTTTCATTAGAAACACTGACGCAGCTCATGTTAGGTTTTAGCTAGTTCTCTCTTCTTTATGGGGTATATCCTAATGGGAGGTTCTTATATAGCGCAATTTATACATCGTCTCAATGCGCTTTACATAGATTTACTATGAACCAGTGGAGGACTTAACGGGCTGCATATTAAGGCGCTATTAGTAGCCGTGCAACTTACAATCATGAGTGACTTGATAGTTATGACATTAGTGTTTTCCATATTGGGATAGGCTTCTGAACTGGGAGACAATCCCCTACTCTTATACGAATAATTCAACAGGTTCTTTTATGTCCCCCATTTACTGTAGGTTAGGAAGGGTTGGAAGACAGGGCCTACGGTTTTAAGTCATGATCCGAGAAGCCTTGAAGGTATAACCATTTGCAGATGTAATTACAAAGGAAGCACCTTCTCCTCAGTTATTTTAAGACCCTGAGTGTTGGTCCAGCTGCGGCTTGAACTTCGACCTCTCGCACCAAAAACTGACCACTATATGTGCTGTCAACCAGACATAGTTCTATTGTTGGGTTTCAATCAGCTGATAAAAGTCTTTGAATGTCACTATCTGCTCCAAATGGTGGTCAAACACTGACCACTATATGTGCTGTCAACCAGACAGAATTCTATTGTTGGGTTTCAATCAGCTGATAAAAGTCTTTGAATGTCACTATCTGCTCCAAATGGTGGTCAAACACTGACCACCATGCGCTGTCAACCAGACATAGTTCTATTGTTGGGTTTCAATCAGCTGATAAAAGTCTTTGAATGTCACTATCTGCTCCAAATGGTGGTCAAACACTGACCACCATGTGCTGTCAACCAGACAGAATTCTATTGTTGGGTTTCAATCAGCTGATAAAAGTCTTTGAATGTCACTATCTGCTCCAAATGGTGGTCAAACACTGACCACCATGTGCTGTCAGCCAGAAAGACTTCTAATGAAAACGTGTGTTTCGGCTGATGACAATTCCGCATGAGAATGGAACTGGCGTCAAGTGAAACCAAGTAATTGCTACAAAAAATGCTATACACAAAACCATAAACACCATACTTACTGTAAACTCGCAAATAAAAAGTGCTACTGGCAACGCCCATGCTGTTATTTACTCGACAACCATAATCTCCTTGGTTACCGACTGTCAGTGCTGGTATGACTAACGTCTGTTGATTCTCAATGACATTCCCGCCAAAAATCCATTGGAATTTAGGCGTGGGGTTACCACGTGCTGGACACGTGAAAGTCAATTCTTGACCACGTGTTTTGGTTAAGTTTTGCAGGTGGGATGCAAATCTTGGAGCGACTATAAACATGCAATAATATGAAGTTAATCTAAATTGCATGCATATCAAATATAGCTTGTCTTTTAGGAAGCGAAGTGGACAAATTGGTGATGCCATTTGGGATGACAATGCACGCGGTCTTTTGCTTAGCAAAAACCTTTTACTTCTACTTTTCAAAATCATCACCATCCTCATAACATATCATAACACAATATATATATATATACATACATAACACTGACAAAACAGCTTTGTGTTGCTTGCTGCCCAAAGAGTTTGTTGCTACACATTTGTAAATCCCTCCATGGTCTTCAGCGACTTTATCAATAACTAGAGTATTGTTTGATAGGACCCGAACATTCCCAGAAGGCATTGAGTGCGATGTGATGGAAGTTCCATTGGGTAGAAGCCATTGTATAGTTGGTGAGGGATCACTTGTGGCTGCACAGTTGAAGGTTACTGATTGGTTCTCTTTGACTACCTTGTTGGAGGGAGAGATTGTAAACCTTGGAAAACCTGGTGGAAATAGAAAAATGAATGGATGGAGGAATGGATAAATGGATGGATAAACAAGTAAACAAAGATAATGAAGGAATAAAAAATTAATGAAAGGATTGCTTAAAGTGGTAATCGTAGGGGGTATAATAACGGAAGATGGAGGGAAAGAAAGAAAAGAGGAGAAAAAAATTAAAGGGATGGAAAGGAAGGTGGTTGGGCGCCGACACAAAGGAAAATGAAGGAATGGGTGGAAAATTTTTTAATGAACTTACAAACAAATCAACAATAAATCAAAGAGAAAGAAAGAAAAAAAAACAAAAAAGGGAGGATGGAATGAAGAAAAAAGTTTGTGTTTAACAAATTATAATAATAATTTAACACTTTCAAAGAAGCAAGCAAACAAGAAAAGAAAAAAAAAATGATCAATATAAAAACCTGTCACCTTCAATCCTGAGGTATACAACTGCCCTTCTCTCTCCCTGGGTATTATTTACCACACAAGCATAAACCCCATCATCTGAAAGCACAAGTCCAAACAATCTTAGTGCTCCTGGGCGTGGCTGGCTCCTTCTATCACTTGGTATAACACCATCTAACCGAATCCATATTAGTGTTGGTTTAGGACTTCCAGATGCTTCGCAATAAAATGTGACCTCATGATTTTCTTTTGCTGTCTTGTTTTGAGGAATCGTGGTGAAGTATGGAACTGAGGGGGGATCTGGAGGGGGAAATATTGTTAGAATTAAAATGAAAAATCAATGAAAATATGAAAGCCAGTTGGCTCAGTTCATAGTTATTAACTATGCTCAGTTGTTTGAGCATCAGCAAGTCCAAGCATTGGTCGGTTTGTGCTTCAGTCTGTTGTATGTTATTATGTTATATATTTTTCATTATTTTTTCATTTCAATATTGAATGTAAAGTTCAAAATAAAAAGGGATCCCCCCCCCCCCAAAAAATAAAAACCATCTTCAGTTAAAATTGTTCTGGATTCACCATTGAACCCTAGAGGTTGTCTCACAGTAAAAAAAATGATGGTTTTTATGTGTAGGATATATATAGACCTGCTTTCCCAAATTCGCTTGACTGACCACAAAACAATGGTTTCAAGTCTAGGCTGAACTTGATGAATAAAATGTTTTGAATTTTTTCAAACTGAACTTTTTAAATAAATTACTCATACCTATAAATTCCTAATTGTACTTGAGACCATGAGATTTTCTATACAAGTATATATTATATAAAGTATCTTACCCAGAACAGTCAACTCCACAGAAGCATACGTAACACCTAAGTCATTTTTTGCTTCAAGCTTGTATTGTCCTGCATCAGACTTCCTTACGCTACCAATCATTAAAGTTCCATTATCAAATATCTTTATTCCTCCCTCCATTTGATAGTACAGCACCTTTGTAGTACCATACTACAGTTGGCAAAGGATTTCCAATAACTTTGCAAGTGAATGATGCTGACTGGCCAACATGTGGAGATTTAGCTGAAGGTGGTTGAACTACTTCTGGAGATCCTTTAACCAAAACAAACAATATTACTAAAATTTATTAAATAATCTGTTGATTAAGCTTAGTAGTATAACATTTTTAAAAAAATACCCAGGCAGGACTACACCCTCGTCTCTCAACCAAGCGACCCAGTTTCAAGTCCCACCAGGTTTGGCGTCGTATATGTGAGTATAGAGATGTTTGTTGGTTCTCTCCTGTGCTTCGAGGGTTTTTCTCCTGGTTCTCTAGCTTTCCTCCCTCCACAAAAACCAACTACTAAATCCTAATTGGAATTCAGTGGAAGAAGAGCCACTCTGTGGAAATGCCACCTGTTAAATCCTTTTTTATTTTATTTTATTCTTTATCTTATTTATCCCATAACACAAGAGTTAGAGGCTAAAAAGCAACAAACATCAAGAATAATATATAAGTCATAATATAATGTGTGAAATGGTGAAATAGTTAAAGACTATCTAATTAATAGATCCAGGTTAACTAGTAAATCTTAGGTTTAACTTAACCCATAAAAAAGTTAATTCTCATACTACTTATTTGATGATGCAATTTATCGTCAATAAGAGGACAGACACATATGATGCCTATTTGTTTTTTACAATAACAATTAAACGATAAAAACTTCTCATTTTTAGTGAAAAGAAAGAGTGCGCGCAGTTGATGTCACCTTTATCTGCCTGTCCTCTTATTAATGATTAAAAAAACAATCAGCGCGTGAGAAATTTGTAAGTTATTGTAAAACTCGCAGTTGAGTAAAAAAACTTGGTTGAGTGCATCACAGTGCTATTGTGGGCTGTGGAACTCTCTTAGTGGATAAATTTCCAAGATGGCATTTATTTTGTGCCGTTAAACAGTCCCACACAATGCACTGCAATCCCAACTCAACCAAGTTTTTCTCAACCTCGGAATGGATAATATATCTCAAAGACTAACCTTCCACAGTAAGTCTTGCTTGATTACTCGTGATAGTGACTTTATTACTACTGGCACGGCAGGAATAAAGCCCAGCATCGTCAAAGGTCACGCTGGTTATAGTTAGGTATGCCTTGCTACTAACATAAGAGTTACCCCGAGTCACATTACCACCATCTTTCAGCCAATAATAGGTTGGGTTAACTAAACCTGTTGCTTGGCAACTGAATGTTACTGTAGCACCTTTGATTTCGAGATCATCTTGTGGATGTTCGATGAAACTCTGGCTTGATGAGAAACCAAAATTATGTAGAAAAACTACAAAAAAAAATACTGCATAAGTTGAAGCCTAGCTATACTAGTCTGCATAGAGCAAAGTCAAGCGCCAATAATACAGTAGATAGCTCCTTATCTAGGGGGGGGGGGGGTCCACACATCCTGCACCCCTTCCCTGGATCTGTGTCTGTTATGTTTAAGGCAAACAGAACCTTAATGAAATATGAGACATGGTTTCAACTAGTTTACAACAGTGTACTATTGTAAAACAGTGGAATATTGCTAATATACCCATGGTAGAGTTACCAATCAGAATTCACAATTTGAATATATAAATTATAGTCTACTAAAAACAGCTAGAAAAAGTCAGAATGAACTGAAAGTGCGCATGTGTGCTGCATGCTCTCGTAAAGTTTGCCCTTCCAACCAATCAGAACGGAGATCAATAACAGTTATTTTATAACAAGCATTATGCCCAAGCCAAGAGGCCAAAAGTTTTGTTAATTCCTACCTGCTACTGCAGTGAATATTATAGCTGGAATGAATCCCATGGTAAATTAAGAACTGGTGAATAAAACCTTTCAAAAAGGTTTAGAAAATCTATAAATTCAAGAACAAAAATAAGAGAATCACTTATACAAAAAAATTAAAACTTGGCATTTAATCAACTAAATAACAACATATATACTGTTACGAACTCAAACATCTTTTTAAATTTCTGTTGTTAATAGTGTTTAATCTTCGGATAAAATAGTCAAAAAAGGTTCGTAATAAGCAAAGTTGTCTTACACTTTTAATAATTAATCGTATCGTACTTGAATTCTTAAGAATACGGCACTTAAATTGTTAAATTTTTTTGAGAATTCAACCGAGAATATTTCCTTAGCAACTGAGTTAATAGCAGTGGCGACATCTGAAGTAGCCACATACGAAACGACTGTGTATTTATGCAGTCACGCTTGAATTTACAAAAATACTACTCCAATTTTAACAGTAATGAAAAATAAGGAAATTGTGTTAACTGGTTTACGATTTTTGAGGTTTAAAAGGGAGTTGGATTTATGTTTTGATAGACAAACAAGTTCAGGAATATCAAAGAATAGAACGAATCAAATGTCTTGGTATTTTGAGGTTGGACATTAGGAGGAAATATCACTTTCATTTACGTACTCAACCACAACTGTATCAAACAAATCACTTTATTTTGTATGGATAAGGTTTAGTATTTAAAAACATACCTTGTATTTTGGTTTTTAAGGTATTTTGAGGTCCATGAATTCGATCCGTGCTGAACTTTGTGCGAGTCTAGTCGTCGAAGTAAAGCTTTGCGTGGTCGGAGAGAATTCTTCTTTGAATAAACGCTTCACTAATACTTTCAGTTTTAAGTGCTTACAATGATATTTAGATGAACACTTTTGATTTCATTGAGGGTTTAAGAACATAGCTTTGTTTTGTATCCTGTGATGGAATCCATCCACGATCAGATCGGCTTCTCTTTAGTGTCACGCGACTAAGTGTGTAGTGCGTGACAAGTATGTCCCTTATGGGCCACCTTACATATTTAGGGACATGCAAATTTTGCTACTTTTTTTCTTTGTTGGTTTTATTTCAGAAAGTTTCTAAATTTTTTTAATATCCCAACTCAAGATTTTTAGTTGTTACAACACGAAATATCTAGTTGTCAAGGCAATAATTTCGAGATGCCAACAAAATTTCGGGGTGACCTACATCAGCATGCATTGCGGTAAAGGTGGCGATGCTTAGAATAACTACTTTTAAAAGTTTCCAGTTTGTAAGGATATATAGTAAAACAGTAGTAAAACTGATCATTATATACCTTTAAGATCAGATAAAATCCTACTGAATAAATAAATGCTATTTCATTCGCTGTAATACGGATGCCTTGAACACCTTTTACTGTTTGTCATTGGGGATGTGTCATTCATATCAGACTCCCCCTGACCTCCATAACTAAAAAAATTGAAAATTGCAATCGATGCTGTTTAAATAGAACGTTTACATTTTGTATACTGCAGCTCATTTCCCTCCAAAAACGCAAGGCATTGTGGGGGTGTGAAAGTCGAGAATATAATTATTACAAAACTAGGCTTAAAAACTCTCTACTGAAGAAAAGCGCCTGCTCTTTCATCCATCGGCCTCCACTAAGGAATGTAGGCACAAGCAAATCCCGCTACCTCGCGATCCGATTAAATATATCCTTCATATAATTGTTACAAAACTAGGCTTAAAAACTATCCCTATTCTTTATCCATCGGCCTCCACTAAGGACTGTAGGCACAAGCAAATCCCGCTGCCTCGCGGTTCGACGTTGTTAACACATCACGCTGATATCCAGTGCCGTATTTCAGTTGGAATGTTTGGACGATATATGACAGGCAATTGACACCAATCACGAATATATGGGCTAGCAAATGACTACAGTACCAGATCATGGACTTTATACTTTGATAGACTTTGAACATCATGTCATGCGTAGTGAGACAAATCAGCAAGGATAAGCTTTTGGCGTAGCCGTTCTCTTTACTACGTAAAGATAGGACATCCACGTCTTACTTCAGCATAAATGCTCAATTGCACGGAGCAATTTCCTCTGCAACTTATCTTGCAACAGCATTGCGACACAAATTGCAAGTCTCTACACGGTGCAACGGAGACGCAATCGTTGCCAAAAGTAGAAACGAATTCTACTTTTTGCAACAATTGCTGGCAACTTGTCTCGCAACATTTTTCAAATTGCAAGGTAGGTACACGCTGCAATGCTCAATGTTCCAGAGAAAATTGCTTGGTGTAATCGTACCATAAGACGGCAATGATGCACAGTATTTCGTACATTCCAACGAGTGTCTATTGAATAGCACTAATTGCTATAGTAGGCTTGCCGTCGTCGTCGACGTCCTGCAGCTTAAGATCCCTATTATTGCATTGAAGGCTGCAACAGGGCCCGGTTGTAAGAAAGCCTCGATAGCGCTATCCAGCGGATAAATCCAGTGGATGTCGATGCTTTTCCCAATAAATTTATCCACTGGATAAGATTTATCTGTCGGATAGCGCTATCCAGGCTTCATACAACCGGGCCCAGGACGGCTGCTGTGAACATACAATGTGCAACTATTGCTTTGCATGTTACAAAATAGCTGTACTTTATGCAAAGGGAATTATGAGCAACTTTGCGCAGCCCAAGAATGTTGAGTAATAAGGCTGTAAATGTTTTTGGATGTGTGTGTGTCATAGGCAGGGGAGAGCCTCCCCTCTTTCTTCTTCACCCCATCACACCCAGTTTTTCCAATGACCAAAACTGAAAAAGGCTTTTTTCTTTCAGAAGCCAAAAAAGGTGGTTTACGAGTTCTTCCCTGAAGTATGTAATAAAAATCAAGCGAGGCTTTGCTAATGTGATGTGAATCGATCGCCTTTTAATGAGAAACTCGGGACAAATTGGACTCGTTTAACAATAACAGGCTCGATAACGCGAAGTGCTCCCCCGTGATCAAAAACAAACTTGCCGACAATCAATCAAATCCCATCTAATCCAGAATGACATCAACACAAATTACCTTCAGGCGATTGATCTAAGAATCAATAAATTAAGTAGGAAATAACCAAACCTAGGTTGGGGTAGTGTGGGGGTAGAGTATCAAAGGTAGTCTCCAAGGTGAGTTGAGGAAGAAAATGATCTATTGTTGTGGGTAGTAATAATAGTAGCCCCCTGGGTAGTAGACTTGTTGGGCGTAGGTCACGTGGTTTACGTATGGTCCCTGTTGAGCTCCAAATGGGAACTGTTCAACGTGGTTGGACGAGTTGGCCGGAAAGACCTGTGCACTACTTAGGTTCCCGGAAGCCGAGTGAGGCCTGGGCGGCAGCCCTCCACCATATTCGTTGTGATTTTGATTCTGATGGGTGCTGTGCGAGGATTGGTGGACTCCTCGACCTGGTGACATAAGCGACAACAAGGGTTGGTTCCCATGGTTACTATGGGTTATTTGCTGGTGTTGCCGTTGCTCAAAGTCTTGTTTTTGGACAGCTTTTTTCAAAGCCAAGGGTGTCAAGCCTGGTTCAGTATGGGCGTGCACGTGGTTGTGATTTTCCAGGATACTTGGGCATGGCTTCACCTTGTTGCTGGGTTGAGGGGCGATGTTTGATTGGTGGTCCACTGTCTTGATGTACCCATTACCAGGACTTGAGAAGGTGTTACTCATTGTTGGCCATGTTGACGAACGAGTACCTGAGGCAAAGATGATGTAGGTAAGCAAATATATCGTAAGAAAGAAGCACGCAAGCAAGCAGACAGACAGACGGATGAGCAGACAAAGCAGATGGAGAGATAGAAATGTCATGAGAACAGCTTACCGTGAATCGCATGTAACAACTTTAACCGTGGGCCCTGAAAAAAGAGGGGGACAAAAGTGACAAAATTAACTTAAAACAAACAAACAAACAAATACAACAACAAAAGAGAAAGAAAGAAGAAGAAGAAGAAGAAAAAAAAGAATAAAATATGACAATCATTTGATGTGAAATCTTCAGAAAGCGACTTTATTTAAATTTCTTAACTGATGTCTTACCTTTGGAATACCAAGATTTTCAAGGTCTTTCTCATTCATTTGT
Source organism: Actinia equina (assembly GCA_011057435.1). Classification (NCBI taxonomy): domain Eukaryota; kingdom Metazoa; phylum Cnidaria; class Anthozoa; order Actiniaria; family Actiniidae; genus Actinia; species Actinia equina. The sequence goes on along the minus strand of WHPX01000314.1, from coordinate 235,316 downwards.
GCTAACCTGTTGCCATTGATTTTGTTTTCCTATGATAACGAAAGTAAAACAGTACAGTTAGTGAAACAATAAGGCCGACAGGGACACGAGTACTAAACTTCTGCGCATGCTCTGAATCCCTATGCAAATTAAGTCAAAACATATGTAAATTTGACTTTCAAACATGCCTGATAAATTGGACTTCACAAAATTCCAAAACTTAGTGTCCATGTTTGAAACGATTTCGATATATTTTGGCACCGTAAAACGATTGAAAACGCTCATCGGAAAGCATATAATTGAGAGCTCGCTCATCAGAATAGAGACATTTTAAAAACGGAGGCCTATAGAGCGTTTTACGTGACGTCACAGCGGCCATTATGGGGTACCAAAACAATACATTTTCTATTCACCCGGAATAGGCCATTTGCATTATGGCGTCATTTTACTACCACTACCAGAATGCTTCGTGAATTTTCTTTCTTATTCAAATTTGTAGTTCCTCATGGGAATAGTGAGACAATTGGTGCTAATTAACATAACAAAAGACAGTGTGCAATGTAGTCTGGTAGTGGTAGTAAATGACGCCATAATGCAAATGGCCTATTGAACTCTATTATTTTCATGCAAATACTGTGTAGAAATTTTCTATTGTTTATGGCTGCCTTTTCGCGTGAGTGAAAACGCTTTATTAGCCATTCCTAGGTTGAGGGAAAATGGGCCGGCTTGGCCTTGCATTTTGAGGTTCTTCAGAGTAGAGACATTTGAAAACGGAGGTCCAATAGAAATTCCTAGGCAGAGGTGCAAGGAATGGATCGAGCTGGTATTGCAGTGCATTTTGGGGCTTTTTTAAGGGACGAAATGGACGCCATCTTGGAAATATGTACCATAAACAGCCCCACAATGCACTGCAATGTCAACGCCACCCAGTTTTTTAAATTAAACTAGGAATGTCTAATCGTACTAGTGTAAACAGCGAAAATATAGAAACTTGATTTTTTTCTGAGCATCCGATTTTGGCATGAGCAGTTGATAACATTGCTTCATTTTCATTGCGTTTTCAATCGTTTTAGCCGTGGACGACAGTTTGACCTGGTTTCGAGTCCCGCTGGGCTTGGTATGGTATGTGAGTACAGTTTCTAGTTGGTTCTCTCCTGTGCTTCGAAGGCTTTTTCTCTCTCCACGAAGATCAAATCTTAAATTACAATTCATCTTTTCGGCGCTAGCCGTCAGGGGGTATAAATTGTTTTAGATTAGGTTACAGGTCACCAAAAGGTTCGGACATTGTTCTCGGATTTCCGTATAAAGTGTACTGACTCTAAATGAACTGTTTACTTGGTTATGTTCAGTTAGTTCTCTAAATACAAGTAAATGATATTTTTCTAGCTTGATTGAAGCTTTTCTTGCTGCTGTTAAGAGAGCTAGCTAAAGAAATCTACCTAAATTTTCTTTTTAAAGTCAGTGCATTTGTATGGAAATCCGAGAACGATGTCCTGAACTTTTTGGTGACCGTAACACAATCCAAGCTAGCGCCGAAAAGGTGAATTGGATTCATGGAACGAGGGAAACAAGTTTGTTAGCAGGTGTAGGTACCTGTTTGACGGGTAAGTAGCACAGGGTTCCCAAACGGAAGTAGGTCTTATGATAATGATTATTTGCCGCAGGCGAGCATGGTTGTTTCAGGTCCCACACCCCACACCCACACCCCAAACCCTCACCCCCCCCCCCCCCCCTCCCATTTCCACCACTGGTTAGCCTCTGGCTATGAAGTGTCACCCTTGTAAAAAAAAAACATTTATACAACACCTACCTCGAATACATGCAAGTATTTATCCAGTGTCAGTCTCTTTAAGATACCCGATATGTCGACTGATGAAGTCGCAAGATGTGAATCATTCCACTGCTTCTCTTCCTGGAAAACCATGCTGTTGGTACATGTCTTGGCGTTGTGAAGTATACTGCCAGGGATTGTTAGAAATACTCGTCTCATTAGTAAAGGATTGCGACATGTCGACACTAGACCGCCTTGCATTCTCCCATCCACTCCGCTGGTCACTACTGCTCTGAGATCGTGGGCTCTTATGTTTGGTGTTCCAGGTTCGCACAGCGCTGTCGTCCACCGATGGCCGCGCCACTGAGTTAGAACTTGGGTCGGGTTGACTTTGCGAGCGAGGAAGTGACGGCGATGAAGGCGCGCTGAACGCCCCTCGGTTTGAACTCCATTGATTATTCTGGTCAGGGTGGGGCAAGCTAGAGCTGCTGTGTGTAGTGTGGGGGGTAGGGGTGAGGTTGTTGTCATTGAAGCTGGAAGAATTCCACACTCCACTGTTGTTCGCTGGTCCATCATTATCCATGATACTGTTAAGTTCTTGTCGACTACTGCTCTGGCTGCTACTAGTGCTGTCCGAGTTATTCCATGCTTGTTTATCAGGGGGGTCATCGTCACACACAACTGATAACGCAGTTGGGAGGGCCTTGGGTTGTGCTTGACCCCAGTTATTCCATGAGCTTGATAAAGGTCTTTGATCTGTTGGAAGATCTGCTCCCATCCCGATAGAACTGTCTGGTCCTGATTGATGATTCTGGGATAAGGACTTGTCTTTTGAAAGGTTTAGTGCGCTGATCCCGTTATTTTCAAAATCACCCTGGAACAGCATCAAATTGAAATTAGCCTTTCCCAGTTGTAGAAGTGCGTTGCATTGTGGGCTGTTTTGAGTCATGCATTCATCAGTCACTTGACATTTGAAGCATCAAGAAACTGAGAGAAATTTAAAAATTACCTGTCCTGACCAGCTGATGCTGCGTGCGCGATCCAACTGATCAGCTTCTTCACCACTAGACCAGGGATAAGGTGGTAATTGCCTGAAGAACGACAAACATTTATCAATAGCGGCTTTGCACCATCACGTGACGGCAGCCATGAGAAAGAAATTAATTCTCAAGAGCAATGGGATTTTATTGTTCTGCCATCTAACTACAGGCAGTCCAAGCTGTATTATGAGCATGGGCACGAAAATGGTGCAAAGCTTCTATAAAGAAAAAACGTGCATGTAAGAGATAATACAGTGGATTAGAAATAGACGATGGTTGTGAGAGGAGAGGGCGAGAGCCAAGGCAATTAGAAAAGAAAGGAAGCCAGAAAAGAGCGAAGGACATGACAATGAAGGAAAGGAAAGGAAAAGAAACCAAAGCAAAAGAAAACCAAGGAATGGAAAGGAAAGGAATGAAAAGACAAGGGAAAGAGAGCAAAGCAAAGGAAAGGAAGGAAATGAAAAGAAAGCAAAGGAATGGAAAGGAAGGAAAGCGAAAAGAAAGGAATGAAAAGAGATGGAAAGAAAAGGAAACCAAAGCAAAGCAAAGAAATGGAAATGAAGGAAAAGGAGAGAAAGGGAATGGAAGGGAAAAGGAAGCACTTACCCACTAAACAAGCTGTTTGAACCAGTGAACAACTCCATGCCAGGTAATGGCTGCTGTAACAAACCAATCACACATTTAACTGAATTAATTAGCAAGGAAAAAGCCACTCAGGAAAAGTTTGGAAATTGGATACTGAATGTCGTTACAGATTTCAGAATCAGAAGCATCTAAAATTGGGAGGGAAAAGGGAGGGGGAGGGGAGGGGAAGAGGGTAAAGTAACAGGGGAGAGGGGAGAGGGGAGAGGGGAGGGGGGAGGGGGAAGAGTGCAAGAATGTTTCATGGAAATTTCTAAACTTTACCTGATATTTATCATTAGTTGAGAAGGCATTTTCCCTACCAATATCAGAAATACCTAAACAAAATATTAATATTAAAAATAATATTGGTTATGACATGTCATCGCAATTCACTATCGCAAGTACATAGTGGTGTGTCTGCCGAGCCACAGGCTTGAAGCACACGTGGTCAAAGCACGTGTTATCAGTTTTGTGGATGCCTTTTACCTTACTCCTACAACTACATAGTTGTGATGGTTCATGGATGTGTTTTACCTTACTCCTGACAAGACTACATAGTTGTGATGGTTCATGGATGCCATACTTACTAGTTGGTTGCGTAGACCACGGGCTGTAAAACTTTGTCGCCCTCGCTGTAGGAGGTGAGGAAAGTGTTGTGGTACTCGTACAGTTGACAGGGGGTTCTGAAAGTAATGGTTCTTTCCGTGATGGGGTGGAAAAGCTGCAACTTGATTCTACTAAAAGGGTGTAAAATAATTATTAATATATCGTAAACGTGTCATTCCCTAGAGTATCATTTCTTTGTTTCACGGTAATCTAATCTAATCCTAATCCAGTCCACGTGTCATTCCCTAGAGTATCATTTCTTTGTTTCACGGTAATCTAATCTAATCCTAATCCAGACCACGTGTCATTCCCTAGAGTATCATTTCTTTGTTTCACGGTAATCTAATCTAATCCTAATCTAGACCACGTGTCATTCCCTAGAGTATCATTTCTTTGTTTCACGGTAATCTAATCTAATCCTAATCCAATATAAGTGTCATTTCCTAGAGTATCAATTCTTTGTTTCACGGTAATCTAATCTAATCCTAATCCAGTCCACCTGTCATTCCCTAGACTGTAGAGCATTAGTTTTTCTTTAACGGTTGTGATGAAAAGACACAAATATGAATACAACTTAAATATAATTTCATACCTTGAAATACCGAGTTAGTAGATGGAATATCTCCTATAGCTCCAAACGGCCCCGATACTAATGATTCAGAATTCGCTTGGTGAGGTCTTTTATTGGACCAGACGGTACCATAGCAGACGCTATTAGGTACGGAATCTAAGGGCCGTCCTGGTCCTACCACGTCCCTTTGTGCTGTGGTTGTTTCAGCACATGTGCTTGCCGCTACAGTAGAAACTGTGACCTGGAATAGAGAGATTCAATAATATTAATATTTCATTAGGAGTAAAAACTATATTAGCGCTTGAAGCTTTTGACAAATTATGTTTTGGCAATAATCGACGATGACCGAGTTCTTGTTGTCTACTTCTTTTTTGTGTTTGTTTGTTCTGTTGCCTGTTTTTGTTGATGTTACTATACTGTTTGTTTGTTAGTTAGTTTTTTCTTGATTTCCGATTTCGTGATCATTTTACGCTATTTTTTCGTTTTTAAACTTGTTCCTTGTTTCGTTTGCTTAGTGTTTTTCGTTTGCTCGTTCATTTATTCATTCGTTTATCCAATCATCCTTTCGTCTGTCCGTCCAATCGTTGTTTTTTTTCCTCTTGATTTTTCTCCCTCCCTTCCTTTCTTTAACCAGTAAGGACGTCAAATGAAATAATAACAATAAGAAATTTATATAGCGCATTAAATACAATATTCTAAAGTGCTCTACATTATTAACATACATAAAACAAATATATGTATATATGAATAAAATAAAATGAAAAAATAATTATAATAATTGACTAAAATAAAGTCCTAAATTAAAAGAAAGAACCATCACATCCACATACCTTCCCATGAGTATTGCTGTAGCTAGAACCCACCATCTCAGCCTTCACATTGCTCGTTGTGCTATTCGTGTACCCCCCACTATTCCTATTAACAGCCCTCCCGTGTACAGACGCCTCGTGGCTATAACTACTCGACATCTGAGTACCCCCATCAGTCGGTCCATTACTCATGGCATAAGTACTACTACTAACTCCCGTAGTCACTGCGCTAGTCGATACACCCACACTCTGAGTCACGGGAGGGCGGTTCGGTTTCCATGCAGATTGAGTTGCCCACGCTGCCGTTGTCTTGGTAACAGCTTGAGCGCCCTTAACATTAAGCCCACTGTCCGAGCTCCCCGATGATAACGACCTAGTATGTGTCTGTCGTGGCTCTTGACTGACAGTTTCAGAGTTAACTGTCTCACTCGATGTCTTGTCTTCACTGCCCATAGACTTAAGAGTCGGTTTAGAAGTAGCGGTGGTTGTCGTCATGGTGTTGGCTTGGGCAATGGTTGGCCATTCTGAGGACGCCGACGCAATAGCGGCGAAGTTCCCTCTGACGCCTGTTACACTTGAGGTGTTGCAATATTCTGATGGACCATTGGCTGTTGTTGTCGTAGAGGAGGGTGTAGCCGCTGTTGTCTGCGCGATGGTGCTCGGGGTATTTAACGCCTGTGTGACGAGGAACTTTGCACGCTGGACAGATTTTGTTGATCCCTTTCATTGATAGAAAATAAAGAAAAAAAGTTAACAAATAAGAAAAATAAGTAAGGATTAGTTTGGTTGGATTTTAGCGTTTCAACCATTTCCATGTCAGATTGACCTACATAGCTTATCGCCTTTGACAATGACAAACGTTTATTGAAATAGATGTATACAGTTAAGTGGGAATAAAGAGGACTTCCACATAAGAAATGCCTACTGCTCTTGGGATAAGATTCTAGAGGGGTGAGAGATCGTTGCGATAAAAGTTACCTTGATGGTGATGACTCGGTCGGTAGGTGCCTTGGGTTCAGGTTTACCGATTGTTATCTGTGCCCCTGACTCTTCCTGTGAACAAGATAAAAACATAACGTTGAACAACACTTCGAAAAACATAACGAAGACTGCGTGGCTCAGAAGACGAATGCGTGACCATTCTTAAGATTGCGTGACTCCTCATTAAGTTGGTCGATTAACGGATCTTGAACAGCATCCCATGCATATTAATATATATATATATATATATTATATATTTCATACCACAATTTACATCACGTAGTAGGAAACGCCAAGCGTATGTGTTTATAAAAAGGCACAAAAAAACCCTGTATGGACAAGGTGCCATGTTTATTCCCATAAAAATAACCTTTGTTTAACCACACGCAACCTCATCTTGAAGCGCTTGAAAGTGAGGCTGGCACAGGGGTGAAAATCTTTTTTATTACAGCCAACGTGGCTGTTGCGTGAAAAAGGTCTTTTCACAAGTGAAAATGATTGAAGAATAAAACTGTGGACGAGACAAACTGCGTATCGACAAAGGCTGGTATAACGTACCGTTATGGAGTTAATCTTGGTTCCTCCTCTACCTATTACACGTCCACACAGAGCATTAGGAGCCGTCAACTGTACTACCATCGTCCTACAAATAGCAATGTTTATACGTTAGTCGACTAGCTAGTAGTTACTTCCCATAACTTGCAAGCATGTCCCAACACATCGAGAACAGTGGAAACCATAACTGTAATAACCTGTTGTTGGGACAGTACGTGGGCTTTCATTTATTAGCACATGGGTTTGGAGGGGGGTTTGAATATTACATGGAAAGCTTTAAAAACATAATCCAATCCCCGTCCAACAATTACATAACTCCTTTCATCACCCTACAACAGTAAAAAAGCTTCTCAATAACCCTCTAACCACTTTCTTAAAATAACGCAACCCCTACAAGTTTGCTACCCCCCTCCCCTCCCATGTCCTGATAAATAAAAGCCCCCTAATGATACAGATGAAGGCAATTCACGTACTTTGAATTAGTCGATCTCGTAACTTCTTTCCAACTGTCTTCCTTTAATGACTGTTGTATCGGTTTGGACCTTGGCGAGTGTACTAAAATATAAAACATTCTAATCAACTCTTTCAAGTTTTCATAATAACTGCCTTGCTAATTGTCGTTGCTGATGATGCATGGATAAACGTGTCCTTTCTAAAAAAACCCGAAATAGGCAACTTGCACTAAGAGTCACTTGTCACGTGTTCAAATCGGCCATTGTGGTTGGCTTTCTACTGGATCTTAGCTATGCGAGAATGTAAAAAGATGGTGGATTTGGGTAGTTTTTTGGCGATAAAAGGTAAGTTAGCGCACTAAATAACGATAAAAATCCCCTTTTCTTGCAAGAAATATATTCTTAGTAGATATTTAAAGTAGTTTTTTTTTGCTATTAACTCGCCAAAAAGAGAAAAAATGTGGTATTTTTCGAGCAAGGATGTGAAGACTTACGAAGTGCTTAGTCTTGTTTCGCCGGCTACATGAGGTGAATGAATAGCAAAAATCTACTTTAGATATCTACTAAGGATATACTTCTTGCAAGAAAAGGGGAAACACAAAGATCACTGTTAATCTTTATTGTGCGGACAAACTAAACGGGATCACTTGAAGGAAGTTAAACAATCACGAAAAAGAGTGAAAACAAAAGAATCAAACTAAAGTCAAACTTGAACCAATCAGGATCAAGCAACAAACCCTAGATATCTGAGAAAACACTTCGATGTCACCAACAACAGAGGGAATGAGTGATTGTGATTGGCTGAGCTCTAGATATTGATTTTGCTCTCTCCTGATTGGCTGAAGTTTTATCTTAAATTTTATTCAAATGGTCCCGCTTAGTATGTCCGCAGAGTGAATTATAGATTTCACTTACGTGGCTTTTGTTCTTTGTCATTATCATTCTGCGTAGCCTTAGCAACCGTCGATGACTGTCCAGTAGTAGTACTCCCCCTGGATACGGTCTTGTGTTTGCCATACTCCCCAGGGGAACCCCCCTCACTTCCATCACTCGAATCTTTAGACCTTCTCTTAAAACTTCTGTCTCCTTCAGAAACTCGATCTGCTTCGGGCGAAGACTTTGGCGACGCACTCGCTCTGCTTCTCTCCCTCGGTGACACAGGGTGACCAGTACTAGAATTTATTGTACTTGAAGAATCGATCTTGTCGAGCTCAGAAATCCTATTAGGTGATGGTATTTGATACATGTGAGTTACTCGTGTTCTTGGTAGTATTTACGTTCGTGTTTTGTTTGTGAGAAGAATCGCGTTTTTGTTTCTCCTGCTTCGAGTCCATGTTAATCGAACTTATCGTAATCCCATGATTTACATTTCTCTCCTCTTTAGTTTTGTTATTCTGACCACTCGGTTTCTTTTTCTCTTCTTTCGCCGTACTCAAATCCTCGGATTTCTTTTTCGTGTTCTTAACCTTTTCAGCGGATTTTTTATCTTCGTAATCGTTCGGCGAAGTCTTGATTCTGATGGTGTTGTCTGTCGTTCGACCCAACGACATTCTTCGATACTTCATCTTCTATATTCAACTTCCCTCGTCCCCTCGATGAATCGACAATTTCTCTCGAATCTTGTCCGTTATTTTGCTTCGGGTTGCTTTCTTTTCTATTCTTGTTCTTTTGAGGAATGATTTCAGCATCGTCGTTATCTTTGCTCTTTTTTTCTTGTGTGTTTTGCTTGGTGCAGTCATCGTCTTCGTTGTCGCTCGAGTCTCCTTCGGATTCGGGTGGTTCTGCTACTTCCTGAGGTCTGTTTTCTAGCGGCGTTTCTTCTTTAGTTTCTTTTGCTTGTTCGCCTTCTTTAGCAGCTTTTCGCCTGCGTCGTTTGTCTCTTCTTTTCGCTGCTGCCTTCTTTTTGCGATTATTTTCTCTTTCTTTTTCATTTTCAAGCTCCTGTAGTAAGAACAGTAAATACACTGTTATTATTCTCGTTTCCAGACTGTCGTTCTCCACCATCATAATAAAGACCTTTAGCATCAGATTTACCCCCAGAGATCAGGCCCAGAAACATGAAGGCGAACACGGACAAACACTAAGCATCAATGAAATTCAATAGAGCGGCTCTTCTCCAAACCTGAAGCCAGGCAAATAGACCTTATTATGGTGTGACAATGTTTTTCCAATTCAGCGTGACAAACCCCTGGGGGAATGACGAGCTATTGTTTTGAAGCTCGTCGGGTTATCATCGTTATTCCTTTCGTATCCTTTGGGATACTCATGATTTTTTTTGCAGAGTAAAAACAAAAGAAAATGAATCCCCTGGAGGTTCGTAGCGCTGAATTGGGAAAACACGTGTGACGTCGAACTGCAGTTTGAGGTTTGCGTTACGTAGCAAGAAAATCGTGCTAAAGGTCTCTAATGTGTGATCTTACGCGCGCGTTTGAGAGCTGTAGAGTAATGGAAAACACATTGTGCGTCTAGTGTGTTGTGGTGTATTTATTTTCTAGCTAGCTGTGAAACAAGAGAGAAGACCAGGAGTTCTTTTACTGTGATACAAACACGCATGAGACTTCTGAGAGCATAAGTGTTGGCCGAGCGCGCCTGTACTGTGATATAAACACGCATGAGACTTCTGAGAGCATAAGTGTTGGCCGAGCGCGCCTGTACTGTGACACAAGGGGGCAGGCATGTCCTCTAGAGCACAAGGAAGGCAGCTTGTGCCTGTACTCTGATATAAACCAATGCAAAATTTAGAACATTAAGAGACAAACTAACCTTGAGAAGCAATTCCGTATTGCGCTGAACTTTTTGCTCTTTTGCTTTTTTACACTGAAAAAAAAATAAAGAAAATGAACTCACTTTTTTTTTCAACTGTCATTTCAGTACAGGAAATCAGTACTGGGAATTTATAGGTACGAGTGATGTCTTGAAAGTTTTCAAAATTGGACGAGGTTTTAGTCGAGAACTTTCAAAACAACACGAGTATCTATAAATCGTACGAGAAGATTGTGTGTGTTTTTGTTTATAATACGCTCAAAGAAAAGAGCGGAAAACCGGAGAAAAACCCTCATGAAAAGGGAGAGAACAACACATCAAACAAAGTTAACCACGACCCCACCTGATCTGAGAGAAAATGTTAGCCAATCAGGATCGAGAAAATTTGAAAAACTGAGGTGTATTCATTCATTCAATATCAGATCAGCTGGACAGTGGTAAGAAAATTTGCAACGTAGCAGTGCATACCTTGAGAATCAGATCGTAGCATTTTGTTCTTCCCAGCATCAGTTCCTCATATCTGTCTTTGTCATCGATTGGTGCAACAAGGCATTTTTGACACTGTTCTTCTGATGGGAGGTGATCCACTACGTTGAGAAGCCATTCAAGTACTTCCACGTGACCATTCTTCATTGCTGATACCAGGGGCGAGTTGTTACGGTAGTCTGAGGCCTTGGAAGACAAACAGGATAAGAGATTAGGAATCTTAAAAATTGTAAAATCTACGACGGCGAGGTCAACCGGAAGCGTCAATAATTTCTCTTTGACGTTCTGTTCATTGGAGATTTCATTCAAGATATTGTCAGTAAGACTTTGAGGACGCGAAACCCTGAAGTGAAGTTATGTACACTTGCGGATGACGTCGCCGGCTTCAATTGTTGTGCAATACGCAACACCAACCTTTCTTGAGAAAGCTGCATTAAAGATTTAAAAGTGACTAACACGTGAAGGTAGTACCATTCTTTTAGCTACATGAAGTACAATATCGACGTATATACCTCATGTGTATGAGAATATTTGTACTGCGGATGTAATGTACCTCAATGTCAGCTCCTCTAACGTGTAGTGCAATAGCGATAGCCAGGTGACCTTCTTTGCAGGACAAGTGGAATGGTGTGCAGCCTTTCTTGGTGTGACATTCTATATTGGCACTCCTAGAAAATATTCAAGCTCATTTGATATAGTGAAATTTCATACGAGTCCAATAACGGACACACTAAGGGTCAACTTAATAATTTGTTCAATTTCTTACGAAGATCTTAATAATAATAATAATAATAACAACAACAATAACAATAATAATAATAATAACAACAACAATAATAATAATAATAACAACAACAATAATAATAATGATAATAACAACAACAATACAATAACAATAATAATAATAATAATAATAACAACAACAACAATAACAATAATAATAATAATAATAATAATAATAACAACAACAACAATAATAATAACAATAACAATAATAATAATAACAATAACAATAATAATAATAACAATACAATAATAACAATTAATAACAACAATAATAATAATTTAATATTTACAATGTGCATATTTCATGTCACGGACACAGAGTGCTGTCATGAATGGATGCAAAGGAACAAAAATAACAGATAAACAGTCAAGATACCTTCTTAGCAACAATGATACTAATTCAGCATGACCTTTCTCACAAGCCAAGGTTAAAGGGTTTTCTCTGGAAAACAATGATATTCGAGATAAGTGATATTCGTCACTTAAAGACAATTGGCAGAAACATGTAAAACAAGCTGTCCAATTGAATGCAATAAATGTTTCACTAGAATAAAATGGGTGATCTTTTTCGAAATCAAGGGTGGTGTGGTGATTGTGCACTCAACTCTCACCTCTGGGGTCTCAGGTTTGAATACTAGACTCATTATCAGGTGTAAGTAGTAGTTACTTTGGTCTTCTCTCTTTGATTGGAGGGGTTTTCTCTGGGTTCTCTGGTTTTCCTCCCATTGCAAAATCTAACAAGCTCAAGTCAAATTTGATCTGTGTGTTACCCATGCCCTGACTTAGATCATTCCAGAGGTTGTTTCAGGGTTCTATCTGTGAGTTAGCCATGCCCTGACTTAGATCAGCCAAGAGGTTGTTTCAGGGTTCTATCTGTGAGTTAGCCATGCCCTGACTTAGATCAACCCAGAGGTTGTTTCAGGGTTCTATCTGTGAGTTAGTCATGCCCTGACTTAGATCAGCCCAGAGGTAGTTTCAGGGTTTGATCTGTGAGTTAGCCATGCCCTGACTTAGATCAGCCCAGGAGTTGATTCAGGGTTTCCTAAAACATGAAGTTTGAAAGAAAAAAAAAAGCCAAGGCCCATCACTGACTGACAAATGTTAGAGGGGAGAAAGAGCTGTGCATCATATCAAGGTACTTTATCATGTTAATTTATAGAATTAATTTGAGGAAATGTCCTTTACGACCAGTAGTATTTGAAGGTTATTCTCTTAGTCTATACCTGCTGTTGGGAAAGGTTGCGTTGACACTAGCACCATAATCCAATAACAGTTTTACGACTTCCACATGGTTCTCTCTACAGGCCTAGAGAAAAAAAAGCAGTTGATGTGAACCACTGGAATGATCTAGGATGGACATTCTCGTACCCAAAGCCTTCTCAGCTTTCTAACAAAAAATTAAGGCTCTTGTAACACACAAATCGAAGATTAATTCGATTGGTTTATTTTTCTGCACAATCAACTGTTTCTGGGTTGGCTGATTTTTAAGTCAACGGTTGAAATTTGCATACATTACTGTAAACATCTAGGGTGTCACTAAATTGCTTATTTTTCGGAATGTTAATCAAAGGCAAATAAACTGTGCCATAAACAATGCATAAATAAGCAACAAGAATGCATAAAATTGTTTTTCTTTTGAAGAAAAAAAAGACGTTTGAATTCTTACCGCAAGTCAGAATCTGTAATGCATGCACATATCTGACAACCTAGAATCTGGGTCTTCCGGTTTGTGTGTTACCAAATATTTTTTGGTGAGAAAGGTCTGGGCACGACAATGAAAGATGAGGTACTGTAATTTTGTTCTTTGCTTTGAACCCAAAGTTTTAAATATAATGGCTCGGAAAATAAAATAAAAATGGCTTGACAGTCTTTTTATATTTTTGACAAGACAAACAGTTTTGGGGGAGCAAAACTTCCCTGCCATTTATTTTTTCTATTTTGTATTTTAAAATTATATTAGCCTGCCAGTAGTAAAATGTAACCTGCATTTTGGCCTTTAGCAGGCAGCTATTTCTAGCCCTGACAAAAGAAAACTTTGCAATTTATAGTTTGTTAGGTTAAGTCTTTTTGACCCTTTCACTACTAGAGCGGCCAAAAATGGCCACCAGAAAAATTTCAATATTGAGAAATAAAAAACACCCTAATTATGTTCCAGGAAGAGCCTGTGTTGGACCCTTTTAGCCTCTAGTAGTGTAAGGGTTAAAGGATGAAATGCTTACCTGGAAGAGAGGCGTTATGCCAGTCTTGGTTCTACAGTCTCTATTTGCAGTGTTTTCAAGTAACAGTTCTGCTACATCCCTGTGACCTGCAAAAACAGAATCATTATTATAACAGAAGAAAAAAAACAATACTCCAGCTTTGAGTTCTCTGTTACTCAGGGTTAGGCTCCATGTTGTGCTGAATATTCATGTGTTCCAGTGAAGGTCTGTATAATTTCAAAGTGTGTATCGTTGAAGTTCAGTGCATTCTTTACCTTACTGTTGGTATTTGTGAATATTTAGACACTGATACTAGACTAACCCTGAGTTAATGAGTCTGATTGATGAGCCAAATAATAGGAACCTAACGTAAGATACTTGTATACCTAGTAATAGGCTTCTGAATTAAGTAATGGCTGCACCCATTAATAAACATGGGCTAAATCAAGGAATGCAGCGCAAAATGGTTTATTATCATGACCACTGTGTAATCATTGCTACATGCTGGGATAGAGAGGAGAGCTCATTATCAGTTTGATATAATGAATCTAGAAGTTACCTTTCCAACATGCCATGAAAAGTGGGCTTTGACCATAGTTGTCTGGTAGTTCTACGTTGGCAGAGTGCTCAAGAAGAAGCTTAGCAACAGCAACATGCCCTTCCCTAAACAAAATAATGATCAAAAAAGACACCATCAGTCATCCATGAGAAACTCCTCAGACCCTCCCCACCCCTTGGAAATTCCAATCCCCCTCCATGGGGGAGGTATGGATATTTTCTGGTACTACACAATATACCCTCCTCAGACCCTCCCCACCCCTTGGAAATTCCAATCCCCCACCATGGGTGAGGTATGGATATTTTCTGGTACTACACAATATACCCTCCTCAGACCCTCCCCACCCTTGAAAATTCCAATCCCCCACCATGGGTGAGGTATGGATATTTTCTGGTACTACACAATATACCCTCCTCAGACCCTCCCCACCCCTTGGAAATTCCTATCCCCCTCCAGGTAAGGCTGTTAATTACCTTGTGGCCTCCATGAGGGGAGTACAACCAGTCTTTGTCTGGTGATCGACCTTTGAACTGTGTTTTAGAAGCAATTCCACAACACCAACATGGCCTGTGTAAAAGATGGTACATTAAACTATATTCTTGGTTTGCAATCAATCCCAAGAGAGCACAATAACAAAAGGGATGTCCGCCATGTTGGAAGGTATAACAAAAGAATTCATTAAAAAATATTTGTCAAATTCTTTCAACATGGCGGCTATGACGTCTAATGCAAACCAAGAATGCCACTCAATGAAGCCACCTATTGTTAACATGTCCCCTTAAGACTACATTATTCAGTTTATTGTTTCAATCTTTCGTTAATTAAATCAAACAAAATTCAAATTCAAATTTGATTGGCTAATTTTGCTCTGTTGTGACAGGTCATAATTTTTTATCGACTCAAACACGCCATAGAGGATTTAAAAAAAAGACATTAATGGAAGTTTCAAAACCAAGAATGATTTGAAAAACTCCGCGCTCCAAGCACAATATTTGCAAACAAATCGAATTGAGAAAAGTTTGCATTTCGAACACATTTAATCTACATACTCACCTTTCCAGCAGGCTAGTGTCAGGGGTGTGTCATCATTGCTCCCTGATGGCTTGTTGATTTCTGCTCCACGTGCAAGAAGAAGCTGTGTTGTTTCTACATGACCCTCCCTGAAGATAAAAGATGGAAAAAAAGAGATATAAGTGTATTTAATGAAAAGGGAGTTGAAGATATCTTGGGATGTAAAATATTTGTTGTTAATCTAATGCTGTTCCAGAGAAAGGAAACCACAGGGAGCCCAAGTTAGATTAAAGTGAATAGTGAAAATAAAATTGGAAAAATTAAATAATTAATTTTTTTAATAAAATCAAGGTCAAGACCATGTTCTCCATAATATGAAAGAGTAAAAAATCAATAAAAAATGGGCAAATTTTTGATGAAATTAAAACAAAAAATTTATCTTTAATTTTCCAATTTAATTTTCACAATCCATTTTAATCTAAATTGGGCTCCCTGTGAGAAAAATGTGCCCACTGTGCCCCTATGTCCTTGAAAAAGAAAAAAAAACAGGCCGGGGATCTCCTTGGTCGGTACTCTATATTTAAGTCCTCAAGCACAGTTTTCCTCTATTCAGGCATTCTTGCATATAAGTAGCCTCCAGCCTCCTTAATACTAGTAGACTAATAAAAACATTTGACTCACCTGGCTGCTAGCATTAAAGGGGTGCATCCAGCTTTATTGCGGTGTTCTATATTAGATTTATGGTCCAGTAACAGTTCTACGACCTTGGTATGTCCTTTCCAGCATGCTAGTGTCAAGGGGATGTTGTTTTCACTGCCTGATGGCTTGTTTACCTCTGCTCGGCTGTCTAGGATAAGCTTAGCCACACTATAATGTCCCTCTCTGAAAGAGATCAATGAAAAATAAGTTGAAAAATGAAAATGAACGAGAGTGAAAAAAAGTGCAAAGTGGAAAAATGAACTCTGATAGGAAATGAAAAAAATTAAAAAGAAAAACGAAAAATACCTTGGTCGTTCGGTTTCTCATTTCAGACCACATGTCATTCCCTAGAGTATTATTTCTTTGTTTAACATGTGCACACAAAAAGACACATGAATGACATGGTCTAAGATGAAAAGCATTTTACCCAAGGTACAGAGGTTATTACACATTTAGGGTCTATACCCATGAAATAAAGCCGTGATTGAAAACCATATCAGTGGAGTTATATGGCAACACTTTATGGTAACACTGTCCAAATAATCGCATGTAACCAGCCTGATATCGTTTTCATGCACTCGTTTTTCGTATAATTTTATTCACTCACGATATGATACGAAAAACAAGTGAATAAAAATGATATCAAGCTCTAAGCATGTGATAATCTTTATTAAATACTGAAGGCCCATAAAATATTTTGAATAAATCAATGAATATGAATTTAAATTTAAAACATTCATAATTTAATCAAGCCACTTTTCATTTTTCAACAAGACAAAATGCTTTTCTTATAAAATATTTTTTAATTTTAAAATCAATTAATGCAAAACATTTTTAACCAGAATTTTATATCTTCTTTTTTAAGTATGAGAGTTTCCCTACATGTAAGTATAATGACCTGACTTTTTTATCTAATTTTTAATTTAAATAAGAAAAGCAAGTTGGCTATTAAAAAAAAAGGGAAAAAAAAAACGAACGAAAAAAAAAGCACAAACACTTCTCTATGTGATGTAAAATTTCTAGTAAATTAAGGATCCATTTTTGTTATCTCAATCAAGGAAACTAGATACCATAAACCACAATTAGCTTCAATATTCTTTTCTACCTTTTGGCATAATCTTTTGCTACCTTGGTAACCAATACAATCAGATGTCAACAGCCTTATAAATTTTCTAAGTTTAGCATCCTATTGATTTTAATAAGAAAAACAGGAAGAAAGAAGAAAGCTGATAATTCACACCCGGATTACAGAGGATATCATTTATATATTTTAATAATAAGATTTTATCAGGGATTTTTACCAGTAAAACAGAAATAAGTTCAAAACTCTCAAAGATATGATTTTTTGTAAGAATGTTTTTTGTAAGAAAAAAAAAGTTAATAATCAGAGATTCACGTGTAGCTGTATAGTAAAGTCTAGGCGGGATAGAATTATTATCTAAGTTGCTGTATATATATAGTACTGCAACGGGGACCACTTTGATAAACTATTATCATTTGCCTATCATATTGTGACATTAATTTCAATACTTTTCACTAGCCAATCAGATGGCACATTGATTTAATAAGTGCGTAATAATCTGATTGGCTAATACTGCTATCAGTTCAATCTCTGTCTAGTTTACTGTTATTTGATCATTTTGGTAGTTGCTTGTTCAAGCATTCTTACCTAGTTTAAAGAATATTGATCCAAAACCAAAACGGAAAAACAAATCACTAGAATTTACTAGTATATATCATTCATATATTTCATTAGTGTAATTCATTTCATTCAATAGTTAGTTCGTTTATTCACATCTAGACAAAAGAAAGAATTAATTAAAAGAATTACGAAAATAATTATTATTCCAATTTGAAATAAGCTTAATAAGTAAATAAAGAAAAAAGTATCTTTTTGGTTGTTCATTCATTCATTTATAATAATAAATTTAAGAGAAATTTCAAGAGAATTGAATTTCATTTTCAACAGTTAACACTTTTAATTTGTTACATAAAATGAATGAATTTTGGTGTATTCTGTCAGTTCTTTTCGTTATTTTTTAGATATAAAAAAGAATTTTTTAGAGAAAATATTTTTTTAGACAAACATCAAAATCAGGGCACAGCTAACTCAAAGATTGAATCCTGAAACAACCTCTGGGCTGATCCAAGTCAGGGCATGGCTAACTCACAGATTGAACCCTAAACAACCTCTGGGCTGATCTAAGTCAGGGCACGGCTAACTCACAGATCAAACCCTGTAAAAACCTTTGGGCTGATCTAAGTCAGGGCATGGCTAACTCACAGATCAAACCCTGAAACAACCTCTGGGCTGATCTAAGTCAGGGCATGGCTAACTCAAAGATTAAACTCTAAAACAACCTCTGGGCCAATCAAAGTCAGGGCACAGCTAACTCATATTGAAACATAAAACAGCCTCTGGGCTGATCGATAGTAGGGATAACTACACTGTATACTGATTGAGCCACGAAATAACCTCTGGGCTGATCAAAGTCAGGGCACAGCTAAGTAAACTCACATATTGAAACCTAAAACAACCTCTGGGTTGATCAATATTAGGGGACACTTACAGTACAGTAACTTACAGATTGAACCATGAAATAACCTCCAGTCTGATCAAAGTCAAGACAAGGTTAACTCACAGATTGAACCCAGAAAGAACCTCTGGTTTAATCAATATCAGGTCAAGCCATTGCTGATATGTTATGAATAGCTTAAATTTAAAAATATCAACCCCATACAGCAACAATCCCCAGAGCTGTTCAATTCAGAGGCCAAAACAGTTGTCATGAAAGTCAAATTTTATCGTTTCTTCCTTTGAATAAAGATGCATTGGTAATATCCTACATGACCAAGAAATTATGGAACATTTCAAAGTTTTGTACAAGGATAATAAAGTATGAAAAATATATGAAATTTGCAAAATATAGAAGAGATAACTTAGCTAAAAACTAGTGTGAGCTGCGACAGTGTTTCTAATGAAACAGTAATGATAAAAAGGTAAATTATACACTGTGAAAAGATGAATGCGACTCCTCCACTGGAGTAAAAGAAGTTCTAATTTTTGTAATTCTTGAGAAATAAAAGAAAAATATAATTTATATGGTATAGGGCTTCAACATGGATGACACACATTTTAGAGCACTCATACCACATGAATTATATTTTTCATTTAAATATACTCTATAGCCTGTAAAATGCTACACAGTTTATTCTTAACTGGAAATTCATAATATAATACAGTACACATCTAGCAGTGCCTCGTATCTGTCAACCATGCGTTGAAGGTTAATAATATAATTAACACCTTACAGACAAAATTTCTCTTATGAAAATAAAATAGGACTTTTTTTAAAAAAAACGACGATTTATTCAAAATAAATGTATGGTCATACCAATTGAAATTATTATCTCAACATTCATAAATCATATTTAACTTATTATTTTATCCAAAAATAATAAAATATGAATATAAGAAAATTTATATACATGCTGTAATTTACCTTTAGTTTAAATGGTCCCCAAGGGTTTAAAGGAAAGAAAATCTATTCAAATTTCTTGAGGTAAAATACATTTGTCTTTTTACTAGCAAAAATATAATATTTTTGATTTTAGTACTATTAAAAATAGTTAAGATAATGTGAATGGATCCCTTTTATTTCTCAAGAATGATAAAAAATTGAATTTCTTTTTTCATTTCAGGAGATATAAGCCAAGGATAATAAAGTTTTTAATTTGCTTTTTCTTTTCAGGAAGTAAAGGCCAATCTTTAGCTGGTTAGAAAATTACACTATTTTTGTACAAGACATTCACTTTTTTTTTTACAATTATTTTTAAAAACTCCATATGGACATGTTTCAATTCATCCAAAAATATCTAAAAATACTATCTATGACAATATCTCTTAAGCTCTTGGAGTAAAAAAAACTGATGAATATAAAAAATGATGGAGAGAGATAATTTTGGTTAAATTTTTGGGCAATCTTTATAAAATGAAAATTATTGGGATGACTGGCGTAAATTGTTTTAGGTGATTTAAGAGATTTATCTAAGGAGAAATGCATGTGGTGGAATTGTACAAACAAACAGGTATTTAGAATAAATAAAAAAAAGATCACATTCAAATCTTAAGACACTTGAAAACATGTCACTGTAATATGTATGTACCACAATATATAGAAAAAATTCATTCTCCACAACATCAAAAAATTCAATTTGAATATTTTTAGATTGTGGTAAATGCCATATTGATAAATTATTCTAGAAATAAAAAGGGAAAAACAGAATGGTTGAAAATTATTTTAATAGATTCAAATGTAAAACATTAATAACTCAGATACCTGAAATTTTTATACTTTTATTTTGTGGGGAGAGGGGTAGGGGGTGGGGAGGGGAGGTCTTACCTTGCTGCCAACATCAATGGGGTACATCCATCCTTGGTGCGATGTTCAATATTAGAGTGGTACTCCAGTAGAAGTTTGACGACATCGTGATGCCCCTTCCAACAGGCGCTGGTGAGGGGTATATCGTTGTTACTACCACTGGGTACATTGACCTTGGCCTTTTTTTCCAGTAGCTTTGCCGCAACATCAGTATGCCCTCCAAGTGCGGCAAACATCAGGGGGGTAAAGCCCTCTTTCGTTCGATGTTCAATATTAGCACTCCTCAGCAATAAGAGTTCCACAACATCACAGTGCCCTTTCCAACAAGCAAAGGTCAGTGGACTGTCCTTGTTGCTATCAGATTCAACATTGATTTCAGCACCATGATCCAACAACATGGCTGCCACTTTAACATGGCCAGCCAGAGCAGCAAACATCAAGGCTGTACACCCATCCTTGGTCCGATGTTCCACATTAGCCTTCCTATCAAGAAGTAGAGAGACTATGGCTTCGTTTCCCAGAGTACAAGCCCACGTGAGAGCACTGTCTGAAGTCGTTTCTGTAGGCGAATCAATATTTGCTTGGTGATCCAGTAAATATCGAGCCACATCGACATGTCCTTGACTACAGGCTTCTAATAGCGGGGTATTGCCGGCTTTATTTCGATAATCAACATGAGCACCACTCTCTAATAGTAATTCTACGATGTCGAGTTTGCCCTGTCGACAAGCAAGACTCATCATCTCGTCTAAACTAACGTCGGCTTCAGCTACCGAACGAAATACTGGGTCAGATTCATCGATTTGAGCATTTTCGATGCCCTCCACGTTGTCTTCTTCTCCTGAACTCATTATACGAACAAATTAAAGCGTAAAGGCTCTATAACGCCGGGTCTAACCCAGGTATTTCTTGAGTAAAGCGAGGAAAAACGAGAAATCTTTGGCTCACTTTCGACTTGGAGCTTTCATTCTACTGTGATTCTAGAAACAAAACAATAGAACATTAAAATCAATATCACGTCAAATTTAAATGAAACCACTTCCTAAGGAAGGTTTCGTCTTTGGATTGAATATTCCGGGTTAAGACGTTTAGTTTTGAAAGAAGAACAAGACGTGTTGGACGTCCTTACGAGCCCCCACAACCATGCAACTGAATAATTCAAGAAATAAAATAAAAAATGGCGATACCTTGAACGACTCCAGCGCCCTTACGACGCGAATTGGAATGGTCTGTGACTGTGATTAACTAAAATGAAGATTATTGGAATGGGAAGTGATATTTTGGTCGTTTTTTGGGCTGTTTTTTTGAGGTTTTTTCCCTTGTCTTTGCGACAGCCTCTCTTTTCAGTCACCGCGCAGGACACAACACATGCACTTACACCACGCCACCAGGCCTCAAACCTCGACCTCGGGTCAACGGGAGTCCCGCGGGTTCGTTCCTCTAGTCTACCGAATTACATACGTAACCTTGGCATTCCTGCACTTCCGGTCACATTTTGGATTAAAAATATTAATTTTGTGAGTATTTTATTTTTAGAAAAATAGAAAGAAAGGACACGGTAAAGTGCTGTGGTAAAGAAACCCAAACATGATATATTTCCAAAAATAGGTTCATCAACTTTGATGAGATTTTTGAAAAAATAATTTAAACTGTTTTTAAATCATTTTTTTATATTTTTAAGGGACCTTTTATTTTTAATCGATGAGTTGGACAGTGGGATTCGCTTGTTAAGGCATACAGTAAACTTGCCGCTGCCTGTCATGTCACAAAATAAAATGGCCCCTCCATTGTTTGTGATACTCACAGTATTTTTATGGCTTTGTATTTTTATTGATCCCCCTTTCAAAACACATTCTGAAAATTGTGTGCTCCCCCTCTTGAGTGGCCTCCCCCCAAGAAAATTCCAGAACAGGAAAAGGAAAAGGAAAATACGGATTTAAAATAAGCCTGAAGCGAGATGAGGTTTCACCCCCGTCTCTAGACCATAATCCTTTTCACACTTCTTTTGTTCTTTAATTATGAGTATTGTTCTTGTATCCTCTAAGTAATCAGAAATTTTAATATGAAAGAATTTTAATAACTATTATGGTGTAGAGTCGGGGGTAAAACGTCATCTCTCTTCAGGCTTATTGAGCAATACGAAAATGATTCAAAGTCAAGTCCCCCAGCCCCAGTCCACCTCCTTCTCCTCCTAATCCAAAATTGGATCCAATGTCCAAGAGGCTTCAAATAGAAATCAAGGTAAAAGGAAACCTGTCATAGACGACCATTAAGATTAGTTATTTTTATTTGTGAATTTTCAGTTACATTTTTATTACAAAATTATTCTTATACATACTTTTAGAGTACAAACAATTATTCCATGAAACACTAATTACTTAATAGTACAAAATAGTGCTAATTAAACAATAGAAAACAATAGAATTTGCATGAAATTGTGCTATTTAGTATTACTAAAGTTTCACCATTATATTGTTTGTACTCCAATTGATTCATCATGCCAATACTATATTGTAAATATCCAAAACCTTTTAACACCGTTAGAATCTCCAAAATAAAAAAATTATGACTTTCATTTCACAATTTTGTGAAGCTGATCTGTGATTGATACATGAGTTAAAGTAAAAACACACAAGTAATATTGAGATAGGGGGCAGAGCGGTTTGAACAGGGAGGGTGCCTGATCATGATATTCCTCAAATATGGATCCATCTAAAAACATTCACCTTCCGTGAAGTAAACAGAGCTCTAGCAATTTTCAGTCAGAAGATTGCCATTGGTCATTCACTTTGACTGAGTTTTTTGCTATAATTCTTTTCTTGTTTGCATCATCTGTGTGCATCTAATTACATTCAGTTTCATTAAGAAATGTGAGGTTAGCCTTCCAAAATGTGAGGGTGCCATTGAATCCCCTAAGCACTCACGTCTGATAGAATGATATATAAAAATAAATTTCAATAGCCAATGTACACTCAACACTTTTTGGCAACCCCCCTTCCTCTTGCTCTTGTAGCACTTCATGAAGAGTAACCACCATCACTTATGCTAGAACTTTCAAAATGTACATCTCATGGGCCTTAGGCCACATATAAATAGTTAATATTCTTAACGCATTCTTTTTGTGAATTATCAGACATAGAACCTGTCAGTTCCTGATGAGCCCACTTGGTTTGCTGTAGTTGTTGATGTACAAGGACAGAACCACAGAAGATAACTACCTGAATAAAGATAACAACAATCATTCTATAAATAAGGAAACACGCAAGTTAAGCACTGAGTACACTTTAATCTGAGTGGACATACTCAAGGGTGGTGCATTCGGTATTCCACTAACCTCTCACTTCTAGGGTGTCAGGTTTGATTCCTGGACTTTCATCACATGCGACAAGTACTTCAGCTTTCTTCACCACAAAACTGGCCAAATTCATATTCAGTGAGTTAGCAGTGCCCTGACTTAGATCATCCCAGAGGTTGATCATTGAGTAAGCTGTGTCTGTGTTCTGACTTAGATCAGCCCATAGATTTTTTCAGGGTTAAATTTTGTGAGTTATGCAGCAATGTAGATCAGCCCTGAGGTTGTTTCAGGACTTGACCAGATGGAATGTTTTTACAGTGTTTTTAGCATACCTCTTCCAAACACTTCTGCTAACAGTGCTGTCCTGGGCTTTCTACTCGTTCTTACTTGCTTTTGGATATTCTCAATGGCTGTAAGGTCTTCTGTGATTGATGAAAACTACAACAACAAAAACGTCGTCATCATCATCATCATCATCATCATCATCATCATCATCATCATCATCATCATCATCATCATCATCATCATCATCATCATCATCATCATCATCATCATCATCATCATCATCATCATCATCATCATCATCATCATCATCATCACTACCATTATCATAAAATAGATTTCAAAAATGAAAATTTTAATCTAAGGGTCTAGTTACCACTACATTCAATATTCCATGCACACAACACTTGACTCACATGTTCATTTTCACAGAGGGAGGGCTCAAACTAGTGACCCGAACCTTTGGACTGGCAGTGGTGAAAGATAACATGTTAGCAGTGAATGTCACCCATGCTGTATATACATCCATCACAACAAATAATAATCATCATCAGCACATCTCCAGTGATACCATCATAATCATAATCATCATCACCATCACCAATCATCATCATCATCAGCATATCTCCAGTAATACCATCATAATCATCATCACCACCAATAATCATCATCATCAGCACATCTCTAGTAATACCATCATCATCATTATCATCATCGCCAATAATCATCATCATCAGCACGTCTCCAGTAATACCATCATAATCATCATCATCATCACCAATAATAATCATCATCAGCACATCTCCAGCAATACCATCATAAACATCATCATCATCACCAATAATCATCATCAGCACATCTCCAGTAATACCATCATCATCACCACCATCTCATCACCTCATCATCATCATTATCATCATCAACACCATCAATCATCATCATCAACATAATCACCAATAATCATTATCACCACTTTTTTATACTTATCATAATCATCAACATCATCAGCACATCATCAGCACATCATCAGCATCATTATCATCACTGTCACTATCATTACAATCAATACCATCCTGATGGTGATGGTGATCATTATTATCATTGATAGAAAAGGTAACACATGCCATAGACATAAACAGTAAAATAATAATAGTAATAGTAAAAGGTTAATGTGGAAAAATATTTGACTAATCTTACCTGGTCACACATCATTGCAATAACAAAAAGACCAAACAAGCAAGACTCAATCATCAAGATGATGGTGTAGATACTACTGATAGTAAATAAAGACACTCATTTATTGAATGATACACAGACAGACAGATGGACAGACTGACATTTGGAAATACAGACAGATGATCAAACAGATGTACAGACAGAAAGATGGACAGACTGACATTTGGAAATACAGACAGATGATCAACAGATGTACAGACAGAAAGATGGACAGACTGGCTGATGGAGAGAGAGGCAGATGGACAGACAGACAAGACTCAATCATCAAGATGATGGTGTATATACAACTGGTAGTAAATAAAGACACTCAGCTATTGAATGACACACAGACAGATGAACAAACAGACTGATGGACAGACAGATGGACAGACGGACTGATGGACAGACAGACAGGTGATCAGACAAGCAAGACTCAATCACCAAGATAATGGTGTATATACTACTGTTAGTAAATAAAGACACTCAGTTAATAAATGACACACAGAAAGACATATGGACAGACAGACAGATTGACAGACATAGATGATTGGGCACAAAAGACTCAATCTTCAAGATGATGATATATAGACACTCAGTTATTGACAGACAGACAGAAATGAGCAGACAGGATGTTGTTTCCCTTTTCATGCTTACAGTTCAACCCCATTGAGCTACACCACTGCTGTACTCATCAAGGTGATTAGAGATAACAAATAACAAGCTCCATAGGCAGCGGGTGAGTTCGGAAGATAGGGATAGTGGGGGGGGGGGGGGGGGGGGGGGTGGGTAGTGAATAATTTACAATCTTGCAATATTCTTTCGAGCACTGCACACACTCTTTTGTCAATGGCACAGCTATTTGGATAAAAGGCAGTGTGTGTGTAAGGGAGGGGTGGGCAGGGGAGTGGAGGGGAGGGGTGAATGACTTACAATCTTGTCCTCTTGTCATATTCTTTGGAACATTGCACACACTCTTTTGTCCATGACACAGCTACCAGGATAATAGCATATAAACTAAGTAAACCTGAGAAAGAATGAGGAAAGAACAGTAACTGTTAGTTGATTCAATCAAGGAAAGGACAGGTCGGGTGCACTGCTATTGTGTTGCCTCCAATCTGAGCTGGGTTGGGTTCCTGGGCTCAGTTTCATATGTGAGTAGAGTTGTTTGCTTCCTGTACTTCAAAGACTGTTCTCCACCTTTTCTTGTTTTCCTCCCTCCACAAAAATCAATTTCTAATTTCTAATTTTTAAAAAAACATTGACATATTTTTAGAATTATTAGTAATTAAAGTTTAACAATAGTGTTTATGGGTTTTTTTCTTACAAAGTCTTTGAAAAAAATAATAGGGATAAATAAAACAAAAAACCACTAAACTTATGACATTGTCTAGAATGGTTTGGTAGGTTTGACCATTATTTATGTATTTGTTTCTTCCACAATATTTGTTTTATAACCAAGCTTTTGTGCTACTAATGACATAATGAAAAAACAAGAATAACAAAAGTAACAACATATCAAAAGAAATGAAAGGAAATTGCATTGTCTTGGTCATAGATACCGAAACCTATTTAATTTTTATAAAGTGATTCCAAGTTTTGATTTCATATCATATTTTCATCTACAGTAGTATAGAGCCTAAGATTGTTAATTATTTTTTATTTTTTATTTTTTGAGAGTTTATGGATTTCTGTTAAGGCATTGAGACATCGTAATGCATATAAGACCTGTTATATTATTATTATTACTAGCTCTAAATTGTGATTGTTTCAAGAACGTTGTCACAATAGCCAAAGCTTACTAGATAGGTTTAACAATGTTAGGTTCAAAATTCTTTTTTTTTCCCCAATGGTATTTACTGTTGTATGAGTGTGAGTTACATACCTGTATAGAATAAGAATAAAAAAAAGTATTTTTGATTGCTTTCTCCAACACAGTTATTGATCCTGGAAAAAAATGAAATAGATTATTTAGACATTACATGCTGTGATAGCTACATGTTAGCATTGTAAGTTCATTATTATTTTTCACGTTCTTTGCAGTGAGACTACGCCAACCAAGGCACCCAGACAAATTTTCATACAAATTAGCCAATCAGGATTGAGTATTTAAACAAAACTATTCTCTGCAAATTTCCATATACAAGTGCGGTGTATGATCAACAGTGAAAAACAGTTTAAAATCCAGAATTCATCAATTCATCTGTTAACCAGTTCAAAAATATGTAATTTACGAATTAAAATCTGTTTTAAATTTTATTTGGTGGCCTTCGTTGATGTGACAACAGAAGTTTAACAGTTGATGGTAGCCATGACAGGAGGCACACAAATAGTCTCTTTCCCCTGGGAAACTGAATTCTTTCTCATGTCAATCAGATTAGACCAGATTCAATCATGTTTCTGCCTCCCGTCATGGTGCAAATACTCTGTAGGATTTGTTCGCTTGCATTTTTGCCAAAAATTGCATGGCTCCCATGCCTGCCCATGATCCTTTTGACCGTTATAATGACATCTCAAAATCCAACTACTGTCAGTCATAATGATTCATACCAGGGGCAGTGGTGGTCCATCTTCTTGATACACCTTCTACAAACCCTAAATAAAAACAAAGAGATTTATTTAGTACGTTTTGTGGATTCAAATTTTAATATCTTTAATTTCCTTTCAGTTTAATCTGTCTGTCTATCATTCATTTATTCATTTTCCTTGTCTGTCTGTCATTGATCAATGAAGTTCAATGTCTGGCTGTCTCCTTAGCTGTCTCCACTGGTAAAATGAGAGTATATATTCAAAATCAGTAGATTGTTTCTGAAAAACTTAAGCCAATTAGAATAAGTTATTCTCACGTCTCTCATGACCATTATCTTTGAAAACATTATAGATGGTAAATAAAAAACATGTGAAAGATTTTGAAAGCAAGTGGACCAAGAAAAAAGCAGCTGGGTGTCACAGTCTACTGGATTTCATAGTATAGCACTAATTATCTCTGTCGGTACCTGCAGTGGTGTGCTCTGGGTGGTCTATAAGCTTCGCATTTAGTACATGCTGTCCATTCTGACTCACCCTACAACAACAACCATAACAAAAATAAAACATTAACCATGTGAACTACAGGAAGCCCAACCAGGCTATGTGCAATACATTTTTAATATAAAATATTAACAAAATAAAATCAATTAATTTTTTAACTTACATTTTCAGTATTGCGAGCTTTATTTATTTCTGAAAAGTCCAGGCTTTCGGTCGGTAGGGGAACAACTCCTGAAAAATAATCATTTAAAGAAAGTGATACATACATATATACTTTAAAATTCATGAAGGAAACACAATAGAAATCATGACCGTGAAGGAGGTTTTATATCTGAAATAGATTCATCTTCATTTGCATAAACTTTAACTTGGATTTTCTCTATCAAACTTGGTTCATTTCATAACAATTCTGTACTGCAATATGAGAACTTAAATCATGAGTTTTTTAAGCCCTT
The DNA here is from genome assembly GCA_011057435.1 of Actinia equina. Lineage (NCBI taxonomy): Eukaryota > Metazoa > Cnidaria > Anthozoa > Actiniaria > Actiniidae > Actinia > Actinia equina. The sequence continues at coordinate 206,770 of WHPX01000314.1, read as the reverse complement.
TAATAAACTTGCAGATTGTGTTTTATTGGGTCTGAAACCACTCAGCTACGCCTCATGTTTTATACCCGATAAAATACTCCTGCTCGTTTATTTAACATTACAAACATACATAAACTTTATTTCCACACGATTTAAAGTAATTAAAACATATGCTTATGGTTGGTTGTTTCTGCACCAATGAGCATGATGTGAGGATGGATGGATAAATGGGATGGATGGAAAGATAAATGGATAATTCGAATAGCTGATAAATTAACAAACCATCCTCCACCCTGTCATCCTTACCTGGGTCTGAAAAAGAGGCCCGTGAATGTGAAAATAAGAGTAGAAATGCTATAATATTAAATATGATGACATGAATGGTACCCCATATGCTGGGAAAAAACAACAGAAAACAAACAATTAGTTACATAATTTTGCTAGGCTACGTTCATAATGTATGGCGGGGGGGGGGGGGGGGGGGGCAGGTGAAATTGAGGGGGATAGGGAAAATTTTGGTAGGAAAAAGGGGGGGATGGGCAAATTTTTATCAGAAAAATGGGGGGATGCACAATTTTTGGAAGAAGCTACAAGCCTTGCTTAGGGCAGGGGATCATATTTTTTGCATGTCTTTAAAGGGGGTGTTGAGAATTATTCTGGAAATTTCAAATTTTCAACTGCCCCCCTTCTGCCATACCTTAAGAACGCATCCTTAACGGCTATCGACATATTTAAAGTGCTTTCAGAACGATCGCGCTAAGATTTTTGTCCCTTTTTTAAAGTTCATACTATAAATAATCCCTTGAGCCAATCGATAGGAGTTAAGATTTATTTTGATCAGGTGTATTTGAAATCAGTGTTTCATTTTAAAGGGTTTGAAACAGGTCAAGATTCATGAAATGATAGCCGGAATAAAACTCAAAGTGTTCAAGGTACCGGTTCGAGTGCCTTCACTGTAACGTCGGCGAAACTTTCCGTACGATACTTGTTTATTACTCGAAGAAATTCTGACTAAAACGACTGAATAATGAATTAAATTTTAGTAATTGTTTTCTCAAGCTGAAGTAAATTTAAGGCGGCCCACAAAACAATTCAAGCTTAACTAAATAATAAGCTTATTAATCTTTATCCTAATATATCCAACTAAATTCATATGTAAATGCCATAAATGAGCGAAGAAGTGTCTGTTTTCGTAGGTAACCTATTTTAACCTTTATTTTCTTCGTTTTTGTTCAAGAAAAGTAAGACAGGAGCACTTTTTCATCGCATACCGACATTATTTAAAATGTCAGAATGAAAATAAAAGCTTCAAAGCTTCCGTCTTCGCCTGAAAAAAATATTTGTTTCGGTAAACAAAATATAAATTTTTCATACTTACTACCTGTCTGAGATAGTTGGGATGACAACATGGTTGACGATACAATAGTCGGCGTAAATAACAGCGGAATAAGTGAGGATTATGCAGCAAATGCCACAAGGATCTCGACGAAACACCGCCATCTTGGATTTTAAAGGAAAAACCACAGGAGGACCAGTTGGGGTGAAAAGAGCAACAGCCGGATATCGGAAAAACCGATTTTGCAACGAACCTTTACGATTGGTTTACGAGACACTTGGAACTACCGATGACACAGGGATTTGTGTTCCCCCGAGTTATGTGTTCCCCCGAACACTGAGCACTAGTGTTTTGTGTTCCCCCCTCCTCTCCCTATGAAACATCTTTTGACACGTTTCTCTCCCCCAGAACAAGGACATTTTAACTCTAAAATCGAAAAATAAATCAGTGGACTTTTTCTATCGTACATCTTTATCGTAAACCGTATAACCCCGTGATCCTCTACTGCCGTCGGTATTTTGAGAGATAAAATTGTATTTACCGAATGCAATAATTTAAGCGAGTTCTTTTCTTGGTCTCGGCAAAATTCATATGCAAAATTTCTTTGCTCAATATTATCTAGCCCTACATGGGCGCCGAAAATAGATGAATGGCACTCCTCAAAGAACCTAGCTTTGCTTCTCTTCACGTCCTCTGATTACCACTCTCTTTTTCCCTCCTTTTTCTACGTACCATAGTACGAGATGCTAATGAGTTTCTTCGTGTGCAATTATTTCGAGCAAGAACTTCTTGTAAAACACAAAATCACAAAATCTTCTTTATTCACAAAATCAAGAGGATGTTCCTTTCGGCCTAAATAGGTAAAGACATTATCATACTGTGAAGCTTTCATGATTTTTTGAATTCGTTCGTTGAATTTAGATTTGAAGAAAATTCTCAGATTTAGCCAGTTTGTCACAACCGAAAACCAATCATTTATAGAGATTCCTCGTTCTGGGGGAGAGAATCGTGTCAAAAGATGTTTCATAGGGAGAGGAGGGGGGAACACAAAACACTAGTGCCCAGTGTTCGGGGGAACACATAACTCGGGGGAACACAAATCCCTGTGACACCGAAACAAACCGCAACCGAGGCGAGAATCGACGAGAATAAATCCCAAGAATCAGGTAAAAGCGCGCGAATCAACATTGTACGGAAGACAAGCTCTTATTTAGTCGATGTTAGACCCTCTAAATCTTTATTGCTTAGTACTAAAATGCCATGTTAAGTTGATTTTCAGTTTCTTTCTTCATAAATAGCAAAAACTACGTTGAAACATTGGCACGTGCTAAAGCAAGTCAAACAAGGAGGGCATATCGAAGAGCAAGGAAAAACAGCATGTCAAACGACCTTCGAGGGAAAATGCGCTCAAAGTAATTATATACTGTAAAATGTCATGATAAGTTGAGTTTTAGGTTATGTGTTCGCCAAGTAGCAAGTTGCTGTGCATGAGACGGCGTATTTTAATACAAAATAATTAAAATATGGATACCACTTATTGAAGTGAAATGTGGTCTGTAATGGTGTCATTCTTTACACATATTCAGGGATGCCAACCCCCAAAGTGTGCAATCCTGGAGAATAGATACGGAAGGGCCGTAATGACAATACCTGGGGGAGGGGGGTGGGTACTCTCCTATATTTGGAGATTAGGCTACGCTGTCTGCCAACACAAAAACAAAACAAATGTAGCAAATATTGATTACAATCGATTGTAAAACCGTATTTGCTGTCTTGCTGTCTGGGATAGAGTGTACAAGTTTTAGTCTGGAAAAAGGTACATAAAATCAAAATTTTAGGTCTGGGATAGGGTCAGAGTTTTGAGGTCCTGGCGGCACACCCCTACCCAAGTTGGGGTGGTAGTACCCCCCACCCCTGTGGGTCAGTGTTTCACTCAAATCATAACTATATAAAAATCTTTTTCCATTCAACTATTTAATATATATGTAGGATAGATACTGAAATATTGAGTTAGGGGTCATATATATGCACTTTAACTTATCAGGTATTTTAGAATACTGAAATTTTGCTAAACAATAATGTTTTATCGATAGAAATACAGAATGAGCAACTTTGAAGAAAGTAGTTTATCCTTGGAATAAGAGTGCTCCTAACACTGGTTTTACTATGCAGAGAGGCCAGAGTTCATCCCCCAAAGGCAAAAGGTAGGATATACTACTACAGGAAGTATTTTTGGATGGTGGTTTTCAAGAACTCATCTTTTTTTTTTTCTAATTTTCCTTGCTCATATTGTAAGCTAAAATGATTAGCATATTAATTTTATAACTTTTTCCTGTTGGCTAAGTATTTTTTTATAATTTCTAGTCCAAAGAGAGGTACAGATCTCAACACAGGTATGTAGATTTGCTCTACAATTTCAGCACTTTTTACAATTCTGTGACCTACCAAACATGCAACTTCAGACATATGCAACTCACAATGGGCCGAGTTAAATTAGATTGTGAAAAAAACTTCTAGCGATTTGACAGCCACTTTGACACATTGTGGTAAACATGGCTACAAAGTGCCAATAGTTCTTCCTGATTGGGATAAAATCCTGAAGATCAAGCATGAAAACAAACAAAAACATATTTATGATTGGAATCAAAATACCTCAGTGACCATTTAAAGGTGTGGGAATGGTTGTCTCTGATTGGTTGAGGGGGAATGCTAAAATGGATTGTGCAGATTGGAATGAGCTTGGCCCATTGTAAATTTAATTGATGGAAGCCAAGATGCCAGACGTCTTGTGTTGGTAGGTTGCTGAATTATTAAGAATGTAAACATAGATTTAAGTTAATCTCAGATGAAATCGAGGTCAATCAATCAATCAATCAATGTTCATTTAGCACCTGGATTTTACAATTAAAAATAACAGTATTACTATGTACAATGTGTACAGTATATTATAAATATACAGATTTTCAGGTGCCATACTAGCTACACAATGCATGGTAAAATTTGAAGATTTCATTCCGTTTAGTTTTTATTTTTTTGTCTTAGGGTCTTCTAAGAGGAGAAAACACAATGAAATGGACAACAAGAACACAGCAATTGCTCGACAACCTGAATTACAATGTTATTCCTCTGAAATGTCCTCAACTGTACCCAACCCAGCTGAGAGAATGGACACCATTACTAAGGTTTCTGATAAACCATCTCAATATCCCATTGATCTTCAAGAATCGTTTGCAGAAAATGTTTTGTTGATAGATGTAGATTTCAGCAAAAAGGCGAGCAAGGAAGAAAATGGATTAAGCAAAGTTTTAGAGGCAGAAACTGCTATGAGAAATACTTGTGGTGGTGTCATCATACTTAACAACAAAGCAGCACAAGCAGAAAGTTTTGAAAATAGAGATAAATGGCTTTCAAAATTACAAGAAATGAGAAACAAGAAGTTATCGCAAGTAAAAGATCGAGATACTTTTGATGAGATCCTTGACTTTAAAGGATTGAACTTTATTTTCGTGAGGAAATCCTCAATTGTTCTGACTGAAGAATCAAAATGTCTTCTTCAACGCTGTGAAACTAGAAATCAGCGTGTTACAAGTTACCCCGAAATATGCAATATCCTTAAGAAAAAAAACACAGCATGCTGCTATGTATGCCATGAAATAAAGAAGACATACATTCTTAACGACAAAATGCCATTTCCAGAGTCAAAGACTGTAGAATTCAAGCATCTGACAGGAAACGATTTACCAACTTCTCTTCGCCATGAACTGAGGGAATACATATCAGCATTTGCCAATACTGCTGGTGGAACCATCTACTTTGGTGTAAAAGATGATGCATCCATTGTTGGTCAAAAAGTCACCATTGAAGTGAAGGAAAAAATTTGTCGTTATATTGAGGAATGTGTGACTTCAAAACTATGGATTCAAGATTCTGGTGAAAGGGTTAATCCTGTTAAAGATCAGCACTATAACTATGAATTCTTCCCTGTAGATAGAGCAGAGGACAACACTTTTGTCATAAGAATTTATATCTCTAAATTTGGAGGCAATGTGTTTCTAAATGAGCCAATTTCACATGTGCTGAATGAAGACAATAAAATAGTGCAGATGGATTTTGAAAAATGGATGGGTTTGCACAAGTCTAGTTTAACAGGTAAAAAATTGTCATTCCTGGTAGTGGGATTTTTTTATTATTATTATTATTATTGTAATAATATTAGTGATTTTATATTAGCACTATATTGCATATATATTCACTCAATTCACTTAATCATAAATTTAAATGTAAAATATTTTATTTTGTGGCAGTACCTGCAAATTTAGCAAAATATTTTTTTATATTGAAGTGTATTTTTAACCATGCTTGTAAGTTATTGTATTGTTTATTGTATTGTTGTATTCATATTTTCTGTTTACAATACAGTGTAACCTATTTTTATAGGACCCTTCTGTAAACCACTGAGATGAAATATCGATAATATGCCAAAATATCAATATCACAACTAAATTACAAAAAAAAACTTTAATAAAGAAGCTCAAAATTAGCTAAATACATTGTGAAAACTTAAAGAAAATAAATTTACATCAAATAGTTTCATTCAATATTTGAAGAAAATAATCAGCCTTCACTGACAAAGCTGCACACTATACTACTTGTCCAAGTTAAAGCTGTATTTTTGAACCCAAAATTTCATCATTTTTACCTTGAAAATCAACACTCCAATAATTTGTCTTTTCTTACTTCATGGTGTTGATTTATGAAAGATAGTTTCATCCTCTAAATCACTTTATCTTTCATTAACACATAATTTTTTATGTGTTGTCAACTAGCACAACTTTTATGCGTTATCCCCAGATAATAATACATATAAATTCCTCACAAGTTGCAAAGCATAATCTATGGATCTATTCAATTATTATTATCATCATCATCATCATCATATGATTATTCATTCTAATCACCATACATTTATGTATCTGTATCCAGGTAATAATTATTACCAACAGAGATTTGAGAAGAGGAAGCGGGGAACTTTCACATTACTATTCTGTAAAAGAAACGGTGGAAATGTTTGTTGCCGATTTAACATCAGGTAAATAAAAAATGGCCGCAAAATTGAGAAAGCTGAGGGTGCATGCATGCTATATTCACTGGTAATATTATGGGAGTTATGTACTTTTGGGTTGTTTTGCATTTAGCTTTAAGCTGTTTGCAAATCACAGATACCTAAAAAATGAACGTACTTTATAGTAGACATTTGGAAAATGAATTGTTTTTTGTTTTCTTGTTGTTGAACATATCAGTGATAGTTATAGGAAGTTTGTATGGAATGTTTCTCCTGAAGCACTTTAATCTTTTCAGCATCTCCAGGAAAGCTGAAACTGCATCCATCCCATGCTGTTGAGTGGATCAACATCAAGCCTTGGATATGTTTGTTGAAACCACAAAGGAAAAGTTCAAGGAAAACAAGTGGAAGTCTGGGATAGCATACATTGAAAGGTGCTGGGAGGTCAACTTAGGTCTTCCCAGCACAAAGCCAGATGATGTCATCTGTGATGTTTTGCTTTGTTGTCCACAAATGCCTCTTATTTTTGTGTCTCTAACTCAATCATACATTCCTGATGAGGCTAGCCGCTCGTACAATAGGAAAGTGGCTGCAAGGCTGAAGGCTACGATTGTCCAGGAAGCTGGCTGTCTGGAGAAATTTTATGTCAAGCCTGTGGTTGTTTCACACCGGCATTTAAAAGCCGAGGATGTGTCTTGGATTTACTCAGAGACCCCTCTCTATCCTGAAACCTACAGAATGAGTAATGACAAGTATTACAAGGTCTTAGAAGCACTTGTGCTGGTTTTGGCCAGGGCAAATGTGATGGCCTCCCATATTGTTGGCCAGGGTCTCTTCAATTTGCTGACCTTCGAGCAGTATAACATCCTTCATGAGTTCTATGGGGAAAGTGAAAAAGTGAAGATCACAGGGCCTCCTGGTAGTGGCAAGACAGTGCTAGCCCTGGAAAGAATAAATCGTCTGCGGAAAGGGGGTTGTACCCATGACCAAGTTCTTTTTCTCTGCTCATACAAACCCCTAAAAGCAAGGATAGAGTAAGTCTTTAGTTAACTATACATATATATTATACTATGTTGTATTGTGATATGATGTGTCATGTCGTGTTATGTTGTGCTGTGCTGTGTTAGCCTTAAAACTAAAACAGTAAATAGAAGAAAATAAGGGAATGAGAGAACAATAGTTGTAATGAAATAAGGAAAAGGAACGCAAGGAAGGAAGGAAACTGAGTAACGTATTAGTGCGCTTTTTGTTCTTATAGGAATATGACAATGTCTCATGACAGGCAACCACTCTGCATTGTGATGACGTATTATGAGTTTGCACCACTCGTTTCATCCGATGAAAACTTCCACCCCTATCTTGGTAATGTCAAACACATCTTGGCAGATGAAGCTCAAAACTTTGAAGCACAACCCGATGCAATTTCTTCCACCGACTGGTGGTACAAGTTCTTGAAGATGTGGGACGGCAAAGAGGAGGAGGACTCAAGCTTTTGGGTCTTCTTTGATTTCTCTCAGCGCATCAACAATAAAAGGTCAGTGAGCTTGAGAGGATTCTCTCAGAAGACGTTAAACACAATCATCAGGACTACTGGAAAGATATATGGATTTATATCTGATCATAAATATATGACCATGCCTTCAGATTTTAGATTAGGTCATGATTTTATGGGTGAAGGAGTGGAGGTCATGGTGCCTACACCAGATAGTTCTGAACAGCAAAAAGAGCACTTGCTGTACATTTTGATTTCTCTATTACATAGGCTAATTGTCGAGAATGGATTCGACAAAAATCGTATAACTGTTCTTTTTGCTAGTATGGAGAAAATGAAAATTTTTCAAGATATGTTTTTAAGTAAGACAAGTGGTTGTTTGATAAGAAATGGTGATGAGGTCTCAAAAGAGGGCGTAGTGTTTGATACAGCACGTAGATATTCAGGAGAAGAGAATGACATTGTTATTGTTTTTTGCCCCGAATTCTACTCCTCGGGAAAGCAAGACAATAATGCTCTGATGGTCAGTGTTTGTAGCAGGGCAAAACTGAGACTATTCTTAATTCTCGAAAGTAGAAAAATGGCATCTTCTTTCAAATTATCGAATTTTAGGGACGTAGAATACAGAAATGCTTCATATAATTTCAATCCGTAGAAAGTAAAAAATTGAGGCCATTGTGGATTTTTATAAACTTTTTAATACTTTTTATCAGCACAAGGAATATAGTTATAATTTTCTCAGTGTCGATAGCCAGTCGATATCTCTTGAACATCTTGAATCAAGGCCATCAAATACCTATTCTAATAAACGTTGTCATCGCCAAAGGCGATAGGTGATATGGTCATTCCAACATGGAAATGGTTTCGTTAAATACAAAGAATAATGAATCAGTCTCAACACTAACCACCATGTTCTTGACGAGAATAAGAAGCAGAAACTCAAGACATTGCAGCTATTCTTGGATCTTGGAATGACCTATTTCCTATCGCTTTTCGCCTATTGCCTTTGGCAACCTTTTTGAAATAGGCATTTATTGACATCGCTAGGCGCGATCCAGAAGAGGAACCAGGGCTATACCAACCAACTGCCTTTTGAGCTTATTGTTTTCTTTGGTTTCAACCGGTTTATGTGCATCTTTTTCTAATTCAATTCTGCAATTCCTACTACTAATACTAAGGTGCTACTTTAGCATTTGATGAAGACATGTTCGACTGATTTGGCAAAAACGTAAGTCAGTTGTAGGATCTGTACTGAACCTGAAAGTACCCCAGTATTTTAATGAGTATCTCTAAGTTTTCTTAAAGAATTTGGAAAATAAATATCGCTAAATGGTGACATACACTATACTTAAGAACAATGCATAATGGGATAACCCTGTATCCTTCTCTGGGCGCGATCTCTTTGGCTGAAAACTGTGCTGCATTACACAACTGTTATGTGTAATGTAATCTCGTCTTACGGTTTTTAACGTTGGTTTTCATAGACTTGTATATAATAATATTTGACTGCAGTTTTACTAGGTTTAAGGAAGGAGAAAAAGGGCGTTCCGCACTGAGTTAGTCAAGCCATTGAGTTGGAAACGTAGATAATGACAAACTGCCGTAACAGTGAAATGGCTTTTTGTTGTCATTTGGATGATTCATCCAATAACAACGCTTAGGTAAGGTAGAGCCACAATACGGCTACGAACTATCGTATTAAAAATCAACCACACCCTAAATCCATTGTTTGATGTAGGTTCTTAAATTCTTCGGAAAACCCAGATTCTTAAAGCCGGGGGCGGAATGGATATCAACAGGGGAGAACGGGGCTGAATTATAAACCTGAGATAGGTTTTTAATTACACGGATATATTGTAAGCACTATATTTCCAAAAGAACAAAGCAACAGTAATCTACCTCTCTGAATTCAATATAATTTCGTGTTTTGCATCGAAACATTGGAGTTTAGGGCTTAGTTGATATTTTAAACCAGTTCAAACGCACGGGCTCGGTTTTGCATTAGAATTCAAGACCTCGCCCTAGCGTTTGAACCTTTATATAAAGATCAAAAGGCAGTGATGATCAAGAGAATGGAATTTTAAATTATGTTCCCTAAAATTCTTGAAATGAGGCTGATGTAAAAGGCCATTGTCAACAAACAGTCACGTGCTGATATATCACTTTAATAACGAATCAATTCAGCCTCTGCTGGATGGTAAGCAAGTATAAAATGCTTCGTATCTTGAAATAAAAAGTATCTTATAGCCCCATTTGCACTGGCGATTTTTGTGGCAATTTTCGGAAATATGAAATCTTTTGTCTCATCCTTCAAAAGAGACATTCGTCTAGGAAAATCTTGGTATCCTGAAAAAAACTTACAAGTAAATTATTTACCATTGTTTATTATGGACAATATCGCAAAAAAAAATCGCAGCAAAAATCGCCGCAAAAATCGCTAGTGTAAATGAGGCTTATAAGGGAAAAAAGTATGTTGGAAAAAGGTTTTCGATACGACATGTGAATCCAGCAAAAGTTCTTAAAATAAATGGAGCCCGAATTTTTTTGCCATTCAGTGACAGTCATGTGATTATTTCCTACGAATGGCATATTGCTTCTCAAGTTAGACAAGCTCCCGACATGGGGGCTGTTTCATTGATATTAGTTATTTCCAAACTTTTTTGCCGCCCAGTAAGTCACGTGATTATGTCCTGCAAATGGCCTATCGTCAATGCCACGAGCGACGCAAGCATACATACACAGGGTGGAGTGGGTGAGAAGTTGGGCAATCCTGGGAAATTGACCCAAAGTTTACTAATTGGGTCAGTAATTTGACATTTCTTAGATTCCCCCTACCCCCATCCCAAGGCTTGTCATTGATAAGTGCATAAGACCAAAGAATTTTTTTTTTGGATGGATATTAGCGTCGTAAGCGTTGCAATCATGATCGTAACCGTAGGAAATTTACGATCTAGTGTATAAATTAATGCGTCGTAAGAAAAGCCGTAAGCGACGTTTTTTAGCATGGTGTGGAAGACAACCTTCTGAACGACACTTTATGATAACATTTTTTAGTCTGGTATCCGGGTCGGAAGTATCGGAAGGTTTCATATCCTTGGCTTGTGGTTTTAGTTTATGACGAGCGGTTTTTACTTGCAATTTCAAGCATGAACTGCTTCCGAATACGATTCTGTCGCAAGTAAAAACCGCTGGGTTGTTGCTTCTTGCGATTACGATTAATGAGGACGGCGGACTGGAAGAAAATCTTCTTTCAAGTATAATTATATATTTCGTATAATTATTTGACTGCGCCTCCAGCTTATCGTTAGACTTTGTTTCGTAACTTCAATAAAAATGTTGCCTTCATCAATCAGTAAATTTCTCATTGCCGAAGTAGCAAATTTATGATATATGGAAATTCGATAAGTTAAAAAAAACGAAATTGTTGAGGAACACTAACCCAGCATGTAGACTTGCCTGTAAACTAAAGTGACAGAAAAACTTGAAGTTAAATGATTCTTGTTCTTTTCTTAGAGTCTGGTCTCGGATAGCGATTTGCATGATGCAAATTAATATTATTATATACTACCACCACCAAAATGTTCCCTGCTAGCAGTCTCTCTTCTCTTTCTCTCCCTTCTTTTAGGCGGGGAGGATGGAGACTGCCGATGTAGAGCGTCTTCTTGTGATACAGCGCCGTCCCAATATCGTGGACAAACAAAACCAGTTTTAAAACCGGTTTTTAACCGATTACATGAAGTGCGCATGTAGTGGCGCCACACATTGTTTGACGAGAGCGGCTGTCAAAATAATGACAGCGTTGCTAAATTACGCCACACAGGCGCGACAGAAGTAACGTGCTACATCGACAGTCTACTTTTAACTCTAAACCAAAACAAAAGAAAAATAGGCTCTGCTAGCAGGGAACCAAAATGCTTCATACTATTCAAAATAATTAATTAGCACAGAACAGTATAAATGAACTCTACACACATGCCTTAATCCACGACGAGGTTCGGCGCGTCGGAAAGCGAATTTTGCCCCTCCCCTGGTGAAAGTGGTGTTAGTGTCCTTGTTCCTCGATGTTTACCTCATCACAAAAGTTGCGGATCTCACCTATAGCTTAATTACTGCGACGTGATGTATGCAGTGGGAATATCTATAATGCTATTCTTTATATGAAAAATACTGAGGCCCCGTCCACACTATGCCGGATAAATTTGAATCCGAATTTTTATTTATTCGGTTAGGCTTACCGTCCACACTAGTCCGGGCGAATCCGGAACAATACTTCACCGAAAACGATTTTTTTCGAATACGATGTGCAATGAAGCGTTTTTTGCCGCCTCTGATTGGACTAGTGTGGACGCGAAACATTTTATCCGTTTTCATATGTGGACGGAAAACTTTTTTTTCGGTTTCGGTGTGAAAGTTACGGATTCAAATTTATCCGGAATAGTGTGGACGGGGCATGAAAAGGAATTTATTACAGAGGTGCACCTCCTAAATGTTAGCGTCACAAACAACCCACAAAACCCCTAATAGCCTGTCTCGATTTTGGTTTGCAGTCTTTGACGTGTGGGAGCCTTTTTGGTTTAACTGCGCATGACAATGACGTACAAACCTCTATCGAATTTAAAAGTTCATGTTCACAACGTGCATGGCCGCTCTAGTTTGACCAAAGTTATGTGAAGTATTTTTGACTTTTTAAAGAATAACTACGAAACTTTTAATAACAATGGAAGCTTTATTGAGTAAAATATTATTCTACATATACAAACAGTAAATCTCACTCCTAATTTAAGATTGGCTACTTTAACCAGAACCAACTTCTACAAACAGCTACTAAAATTATTTACTGAATAAAATGTTTGGTTAGAACTCTGATAAGTCAGGGCTCGACCACACCTTATTTCTACAACAGATATAGCACGTTGATCATGTGGCAATGGCCCCATTCACTTATTATTGGTACTACATATTCCATACTTGACAGTTCTATTCTGAACTCGTACGCATAGCGTAAGGTAAAGACTACAAATAGATAAATAAATTGGTAAATATGTACAAAGTGAAATAACAAATATGAAAAACTACGCGGAGAAATCTGCAAAATCGATCAAGAAATAAGGGTAAAGAATAACTTGCATTTGTGTGTGACAGACGAACTGCGAGCACCAAAAGGCATACAAAAACTCCTAAGGGACTAGGCTAACAATGAAGAAGTACTTAGACTGTAACGAGCGAAACAAACGCCATTGAGCACTTATATAAATAGATCTAGAACAAAGAAAACTACACAAAAAAATCGTGATTGACTATTCAGATCTAACAGTTATGATGAAAGATATAATAGAATGTTTCAATTAAAGTGCCTGACACCTAAATCAATATTTATCACTGATTCTACATGAAGTCAATAGATGAATGGTAAAATGTTTTTACACGATTTGAGCGATCTATCTTGGAGATATCAAGGTTTACACTTCCAATATGTTAATGAGTGTGACTTCGTAGGAGACATTGGAGTATCTTTGTCATAATTTTAAATTTAAATCACTGATTACAATGAAGAAATAAATTTGCAATAACCTTTCTATAAAACCTGAGTAAGACGATGATGTTTTATAAAGGATGATTTAGTGCACCACAAAAGATTTATGTATTTGATAATCTTTTACTGTTTAACGTTTCTTATCAAACTCAATGACAGCACCCTTTTCCCACTAGATATCTGTTTCTTTCATGCAGTCTGCCAATCCAAAAGAATGTGCTACCCTTTCGTCCTTAAGGATCAATATGAGCTTGAGCTTTGCCCGACTGCATAACGAGATCATCAAAGCATCATTGTGCTGGAATCTATTTGACTCAGGATAAAAGTGGGGGCAGAACCCAATGATAACGTCTTTATCTGCCCCAGAGAAGACGCGGATAGTGTCAAACATGATACCATGTTCAGAGACAGCCTCTCCATCCTTGACTTGATAATGCCTTGTGCGTTCATCAAATAATTTTCGATACAAAGCCTTTTCCTTTTCATCTGTAAAAAGAACTCCAATGGTGTCTGGATCAACTCCCTTCTTAACCATGTCCTTAAGGAGGTTAATCAACATATTACCAAGTGCACTTCTCTACTAACACTTGATGATCGCTTTGGAACCAGAACTTCGACGTCCTCTCCTTCAAAATCATGTCCAAGATGAATCTGTGGGCCATTCTTCATGAATCTTTCACAAATGAATCTGTGTATTTTGCCAGTGGTCCTGATGACGGTACTCAGCTGCCTTTGGGAGAAACCATCTGGTAGCCTATCAAGTACACAGGGTTCTTTGAATATCTGCTGGGAGGAGTCACAAAATATCCAAAGACTCGGAGGATTCCTGTTATCACACCAATTCATTAATGTCTCCCACCAGTCGAATGAAATGTTGGGGGGGTTCCACTTAAAATGTTGGCATTCGTCAATCACAATATGCTTCACACCAGCAAGTGCACTATCATATTCATTTCTGAGACAAGAAATGATTCCAAAATAGTTGTATGTTAAACATAATGGCTCTGGTTTACCATCCAAATTGGTTACTTTAATGTACCTAAAAAGAAAGGCCTAAATATTAAATTCATATGTTATATTCATAAAACATAAAATGGAAAATGGTAACAAAACCACACTCTACATGAATTAATGAATTGGCAACAAATTTCGGTCTCTTAAGATTTGGACATTCCGGTTGTCGCTACACTCTAGCTTCTCAGTTAACCAGAAAAACTTTGACTCAAGGGAGAGACCCGACAAAATCTACTTCAATTTTTGGATCATCATCTTGTGTTAGTCAAGTTTTCATTATTTCTCTCCCTTGATTTTAGGGTTTCTCTCTCTCTCTCTCTCTTTTTCTACTCCGCAAAAAATCGTTAAAGTGCTAGTCTTACGAAAATGACACCATCCCTGGGAGTTGTACCATATAAAACTAGACATGTAATATAGCTGGCAACTTTGAGTGATTCGAATGACATCATACGCACGACCCTTCAAAATTCGTGGCTTTTCACAATGTGTAATTGCAACCAAATTTCATGAACTATTTTTGATCTAAAAACCGGCCTCAAACCAAGTCATGCCTTCTTACAGAGAATGCTGTAGAGTCAAAATCGCTGCTATAGAAATGGCGGACGAGCTTTTAACAATTTTCGGAAGTAGAATTCAGACAGGGAAAGTTTCTTTTTCGAACCAAATATTGTTTATTGGTAAACATTATAACCTATTTGAGAACATAGAAAATCGGGGATTTTTTTGCATCATTAATATTTTCGTAAGACTAGCACTTTAATCTCAAGTGAATCTTTGCTTTCAACTCGATAGAGGGCTCAGAGCCCAGAAGCATAAAAATCTCTCTTTAGATAGGTCTATTGTTTTTCAACAAAGGGTGCTCTCATCTTAAGAGAGCTCAATGTAACTAAGCCCCTGTCTCTAAATGAGGGAAATAGTGTCGTAAATCTAAGGCTTAGAGTGAAATTAAGCTATAATCCAGAGATGAATAATATAGAACATGCAAAACAAAATTAAGATAACAATCGAAATTGAATGTATACATATAAGGACATCATACCTGACTTCAGCCTCCAGCACCTTATTTGAGCACACAAATAAAACTTCTTTAGAAGAAAAGCCCTGTCTTCGTAGACGATGAATACGTTCAATCGCCAAAACAGTTTTCCCACTGCCAGGAGGGCCTGTTATCATCAATTTTGGCGATTCAAAATTTTCAAAGAGAATCTCATATTGCTCCTTGGTGAGCAAATGAAAAAGATGTTCACCAACAGCACCTTTAGCTGAGGAACTCACTCTGGCAAGTACAGGGACTAGGGCTTTAATGATGGCCTGATATTTCTCATTAGACATCTGATAGGCATCTGGATAGACATTAGTATTGTCAACCTTTTCAAGGCATGCAATTGTGATAGGCTTAACACAGAATTTTTCCATGCATCCTCCTTTTTGAGCCAGTATCCTCTTCAAAGTAGTTGCTAGCTTTATGTTGTACTTGTACATCTGATAGGCATCTGGATAGACATTAGTATTGTCAACCTTTTCAAGGCATGCAATTGTGATAGGCTTAACACAGAATTTTTCCATGCATCCTCCTTTTTGAGCCAGTATCCTCTTCAAAGTAGTTGCTAGCTTTATGTTGTACTTGATGCTTTCACTGGTAGCTTCTCCCTCACATAGACTAACCATCAAGAGAGGAATGCTTGGAGAACAAACCAAAATGTCCCGAATCACCTCTGCCGGCTTTGTGTACTTTTCAAGTCCCATATTGGCTTCCCAACATCTTTCAATGAATATGATGCCTTCCCATTCCTCGTCTTTGAACATCTTATTCAAACATTTAATAAATGTTCGCAAGCTTTTGTTACTTGAATGCATTGCATGTTTTGGCCGGATCTTTAGTCTCCCTGGTGAAGCTGCAATAGAATCAGTGACAAAAAAACTAATATTTTACAACCATCACTGCCCATGCGGGGCTCTGCTGTGAGGTTCCCTCCACACGCACTACTACTACTATATTATTTACAACAAACATTTAACTCACATGTTGATTTTAAGAGAGGGAGGAAAACGGAGAACCCAAAGAAAACCCTTGTGACAAGGGAGAGAACAACACATAAACAAACTGAACTCAAATATAATCCAGTCTGAGCCGGGGCTCAAACCCGGGCCACAGTGGTGAGATTCAAGAGGTAAACCACTACACCACCTGTGCACTTGAAGGCTCTTTTTGGTATACTGAAAAAATACAAGTGCTTCATGGGATATTCTATGGTGTACTATTCTGGTAATAATTTATTATGTATTACATGGCAATATTGAGAATGTTTGTCAAATACCTTCTATCAAATCACTGTAAATATCTTCGATAGTGTCTTCTACAGTGTAATAGACTGTTCTCCCACGTGTTTGACGCTTCAATTTTTTCTGGTCATTTTCATTTCCTGAATAAAACATTCACACAATAATGAATTAATTAAACCTTTGACTCCAGGGCCTTTTTTGAGGTTTTTTATCGTTTTCTGGACCTATTGTTTTTCTGGATTGCCATTGTCAGAGTTTTTTACCAATGAGGTACAAAGTTTACCAGTGGCCTGTTATTCCAGCGAAGGAATGTTTCTTTTACAAAGCAACTGCAGCTTGATTTGGAGGTATTCATAAAAATGAAGATTTTCAGAGTCATTTTGTTCATCTATGGAGTGCTGGGGGCATCATGAAGCCATAGGACAGCTTAAATCAGCATTATCTTGAAGAACTGAGATTATGCAAGGGATTTTAGTGTCAATAATAATTAAACATACATTAATGTGTTCAAGGTACATTTCGAATATTTAACTCATGGAGAATGCTGAGGCTGACATTTCGTTTGCAGGAACTAGTGCATCGACACTTATAAAAAAAATTTAAAAGATGAGCAAGGCAAGAATCCATGACGAAAATTTAACACTTCTCTCGTGTTCTGCCAACCCCCGCATGCTTTATGACAGCACACTGCAAGCGCACACATTTTCAAGGATTTTTTGTTAGAATTTGTGACATTTTTCCAGAGTATTTGATACAAAAAAATTTTCTGTTTGGTAGTAAAGAATCTAGGCTGGCATTCTGTCTGCCTTGCTCAAAATTGACGAAGGTTGAAATTTTCAAATAACATGCATTTTTGTACAGGCAGTTTCAGCATCGTAGGATTCAATGGGTTAATAAGAAAATCAAGAGAAAGGGTAGGTTGTTAACTTTAAGTTGGAAACGTATAATATCGCACTCTTACGTTTCTTACGTTGGGGGGAGGGGGGAGATAATACTTAACTGTATACCTTACCTACAGAAGAGAGCTTGTGTAGGGAAAGCCATTCCTTAAATTCCATATTGACTACTTTGTTTTCCTGATCCAGTACACTGCATTCCGGTTTTTTCCTAAACACACCAGCACCAGGGAAAGCACAAATATGGACTGCTATGACGTAAGTGTCATCACCAGCCCCATCTACTGGGAAGAACTTGATATGATAATCTTCACCTGCTTTAGGTTTAACTACTTCTCCAGAATCCAAAGCCCAAAGCTTTCGTTCCAAACATTCAACTATACTACGATGGATATTATCTTTCTCTTCATTATCTTTGATCTTTTGTCCTTTGATGAAGGAATGTTGATCTTCTATTCCGAAGTACACTGTCCCTCCCTGAGTGTTAGCAAATGCCACTACATTATCACTTAGCTTGTCGCAAAGGCGTTTGGCCAAGTTTTCATCCCTGTTGGGTTTGAGCAGCTTGTGTTCCTCGGTCATTGTTTCATAAGACAATGTTTCACCCAAACAAAATGATGGATGCAATTTTAGGTTGTTTCTACAGATACATCTTCTTTTCTTCCTATTTAGCAGCTCACAAATTCTGGAATACAAAAACACTTTGTAGTTTCTTTCTTCACTGCGCTGTCGTAGGTGAGAATCATTAGTTAGAATGGTAACTGATGACTTCCTTACAAATATGTAAATCATGGTTTCTTTGATTTTAATTATATCTAAAATGTCATCAATTGAATCTTTTTCACCACATTCACTGCCAAGTAAAGTCTTTCGTTTTTCGTACAATTCTTTCATCCAGTCATCTCTATCTTTCACTGCTGGTTTCTGTGTACTGTTAATTCTTATAACACCTCCACTTGTGTTTCTGAGTGCCATTTCTGCTCTAAGGACTTCTTCCACATCCAATTTTCTCTTGTATTTTGCCTCATTAAAATTGATATCAAAATCAATTACAACTTCTGCCAGCTTGGCTAGCTCATCTTGGCAAGGTGTACTTGCTGATTCTATTGATGCAGAGTCAGATTCACTCTCTAATGATGACACGTTATCAACGTCAACATAAATAGAAACATCATGTTGATGCAGATCCCTGTCTCTTGAACTCTCTTCAGCTTCTTTACTTTCATCCTTGTGGGCCTGCTTACTTTTCTTACTATTTTCTAGAACACGTTTTAAATAAGAACACAAATTTGAAATCTATGATCCTTTTACTGAGACTTTCAAGATCATTATTACAGTATAAATGAATTACTATAAAATAATTATTTTTTGCATTTGCCTACAAAATTTTAGTCTCCTTCATAGCTTCATTTGTGTGGTTCCCAGATCCCCCTTGGCTATAGAGGGCCCAGGAGAATCTTGAACCAATACTTATGACTGCAAAGAAGAGTACAAAATTTAGGATCATCAAGAGATAATAATTAATCGCTGAGAATCAGTTCTAGAGTAGCAAGAAAAAAGCAAGAAAACACCTATCGAGTGTGTGTTATTCTGAGTTTAAAGTTACATGCCTCTCCCTTCAAATTTATTGCATAAACCCTCTTTATGTGATGGCTACACCCAAAGAAAATAGTTAGTATCCCCTCCCCTCCCCCCCCCAAAAAAAATTACATACTGTAAGTTCCTCAATGCAGCCCCTCACGCCAGGCACAAATAACCCCAAAAACGGCATTGGAAAACGTGCCCAAAATAAAGAAATCCTATTTAATTTTTTATTTGATATCCAACAAAGCTGAAATTTTCATAGAATATCGGGGAAGTGCAGGTTTATAAAACAATCCATTTTTAAGAGGTTATTACGTTATTATGACGTCATCATTGGCATCTCCTTTTATGGTAATTTCTTATCGTTAATCGCAGTCTTTTTCATTTCACTTGAACAGATGGAGAGTGGTGTGCAAAACATTTCAATGTTTATGGGGACTCGCGTCGATGTTTCCAACTAAAGTTATTAAATATTTAATGATTTTGTGACGTCACTCAATTTGACGTCATATTGAATTGTAAAATACTCTTAAATGCTGTGGAACGAGTGACTTCTCTGAGCATAATAATATTGTTACTTAGCACTAAAGTAGTGTTGCTACTCAAAAACATCCGAAAAAATCTTGTGTTATTTTATATCAGCATTTTAAAATTTACATGATGTCGACATAATGATGTAAGCATTATTTCTTGCCTTAATTATAGCGCTTTTGCTTCAAAATTCAAAAATCTAAAATGATACGATTTAAGATCTTTACTAGCGTAGTTTATGTAGAAATTTTAGTGCGACGTTGTTATGAATTCGGTAAGATAAATGAAGCGATAGCTTTATCAATGGTTTTCAAATCTTTATTCCCGCAAATTTTTGGCGGTAAAACTATGAAATTTAAAATTCCTATGACTTTTGACTGCCTTAACCAATCAAGATAGGGTTTTCAAAACTGTGTTGGTTATTTCAAGAACCGTCTAAAAACACATATTTCACTAAGCATGAACTAGGTTCAAATTATATGAAAACTATTGGAAAAAGATGTCATGACATCATTATGACGTCATACTCGTAAAAGCAACGCTAAAAACTATTTATTTTTATCCGTCTGGTCAGCCCTGATATTCTTACCAAGTTTGATGAATATCTGACTTGTAATTTAGAAAACACCCCAACCATGCCGATTTTGAGGTCATTTGTGCCCGGCGTGCCTAAGTATGCTTCTCTCATATCTACAGCCCCAGGTATATACACCTATTTCAAAAAACATCGGTCGTAGATCTGAAATCTGCAATCTGAGACCTTGTAATGTGTTCACAGCCAAACATCATAGTTTTCTTTCAGATTGGAATATGCATGACTTTTGAGTTAACAAGAATTTGATTTTTCTAATTGTAGCTGGAAAACATAAAGGCACAAAAATTTGGTTTAGTTTCAGATTGCCCATTTCAGATCTCCAATAGACAATGGTTTTTGAAATAGGTGTATCTTACAGTAAAGAGTCGTTTCTTAGTAGTTATGTGCATGTAAATTATTGGTTTCATATAATCCACAACATACCTCCATTTGAAGCACTTTGCCTCTTTTTGCTATTGAATAAACAGACAGAATATTAAGTCAATTAATGTAATAATCCAGTTTAAAAAAACTCCATACTCTGTACTAGTTCCTAAGTCCTTTTTCACACTTCTTCAGAAACAATTAAATCAATGATGTTAATAAATATATATTATATTTCATAACTTGCCTTTTTCCACTGCCTAACATGGTGAAAGCAGCTTTAATAAGTTCAGAAAAAGCCCTCTAATAACAATCAACTGTCTTGACTGGCACAGACTTCATTTCTGTTTGTAAAATACAGTATGTATTAACATTCTCAGTGTCTATGCTTGACTGTATATCACACTGGGCATTAAAATTCATATTACTCCTAGTAATTCTTACAGTACTTTAAGTACTGCATGATTCTACATGAAGTTAAAATAGTTAAATCCTCTTCTTGACTCTGATAGCGGAGCACCATGCCTAAGAAAAAATGGTAAACTATAGAGTTGATTTTTTATGGCTTGGCTGACGTCACTTCTGTCCGTACGGCGTCCATCTGTCCGTCCGTCCATGTACACAAGCATTCCGATTGGCTGGTTATAATTGTTTTTGGCGGGAATGTCGACACGTTGCAACATCCAGGTACACATAAAGGTAAATCCGGCTATTAAACTTTTGTAAAAAACCTCTTACACACGTATAGAAATACCGAAAGATAACAACACAATTTTTTATTCAAGCTTATATTTATATTTACTCTATTTACGATGGAACCCCTTTTCGAAATCGATATGTCGAAAGAAAGCTCAGAGGAGAATGAAGCCAAAAAAGAAAGGCCAGAAGTAAAAGAGTTTTTTCGAAAGAGGAAAAACTCTGGTGGCGTGAAAAAGGAAGGCAAAGACGAAGGAATCTTACCAAAGAAAAGCGGCAAGCAGAGAGAGAGAGAACGCAAATCCAGGTGGGACTTCGATTATAAACAAGGAGAACATGATCGTGAAAGAAAAGGAATATGAGGCAAAACTTCACGAATGAACAAAGAGAAAAGAGCGTGAAAGACAAAGGAATTTGAAGCAAAACTACTAGCTAAGGCGACTCTCAAATGCACAGAAAAAATCGCTTTAGGGCAAGTTATAGACCAATGACAATTAAAAAACTTTCATGTATTCAAAGATGGATTAAGAAGTGTTCTCCAAGAATTCAGGTGTGTGGTTTAGCAAACAATCGTTTATTATTTTTTGACAAGCACTTTTTCTCGACGAATCAACAAACCAAAGACTTTCCCTCAAAACTTTTAATATTTCTGTAGATAAGCTTAATTTATTTTAATGTTGGAGTAAATATAACATGAAGAGCATATTACAACAAATATTCGTCATTTATTTAGCTTTGTAAATATTTAGCAATTCGGTTAACGTTATAAAACGTTTTTAACCAACTATCATATGTTTTTTGTTCAAAAAAGATTCGCCTCCTAACGCGTGGTCCCATCGGCAAAACAACGACAACTTTCATTTAATAATTTTATTTCTACAGATACAGTATCTTATTTAGGTTTTGAACGAAATATAAATTAAGCTATTAAGCTATTCGAGCAAGTCTGATTATAAAAATGCAGTGAGCTTAAATTTGTGTTGTTGAGAGATGTTGTAGTAGAAAGACCAAGATGTTCACTTTAAAAAGCCGTAAAAAATATTCAAAAACATTTACAAACGCCAATTTACTGACAAAGAAATTCGTCATTTTGCATTGCTTTTTGCATTGCCTTTATTTTCTATTTTGTCTCAGTTGTTCTTGTCAAGTTTAACTGAATGTAAAACGTCTCGTTCTGTAAAAGACGTAATTATTAAAGTAAGCTTATATTTTGCTCACCCTTAACCAGTTTTCAAGTCTGTTTTTTGGTCTTGATTTGTCCTAAATCTCCAGATTTTCGATTTCAAAAAAAGACATCCGAGGTAAATTTCACTAAACTTGATATTTTAATGGATTATCTGTAGTTATCTTTCGCTTTAGTAAAAGAGATTCAAAGCCTAAAAATGTCGTTTTTTTTTGGAAAAATTTGTCAAAGAATCTTCCAAGAGCAAAACTAGCCCCTGGGGGTGGTGGTGAGTTGTGTACAAAATTCCTAAGTGGGAGAGTATGGACTCGCGGGAAAAAAAAGCAATGTAGTGCATTTCGATTCGATTTCACTGCATGGTTTTTATTATGGGAGAAATTATCTTCATCTCGAATAAAAAATAATTGAAGATTTTTTTCCCCTATCTTATTTACCTTTCAGTTTCATTCAAATTGTTCTCCCTGTGACTTCCGCATCGGGAGCTCCGCTTTTAGGCAGTGCCTAAATATATATTAGATTTTATAAACAATATAGAAATCAAGAGTGGTTCTAATAAGTAACAGTGCACTTGCTTCTCATCTCTGTAGTATCAGGTTAAAAGTTTGAGTTCAATCTAGAGTTTGTGGGTCTCTCCCTATTATTTTGAGGGTTTTTTCTGGGTTATTCAGTCCCCCCCCCCCCCCCCCCCCCCCCCCCCCCCCCCCCCCCCTTCATCATGCTAAATTCCAATATTTCTGCCCTGAAATGATTGTTGTTTGTGCTGAGCATCAGCAGCAAGTTTCTTGGGACATATTTCTTGACCACTCAAAGCAAAGTCAAGATTCCAGGCAAAAATAAAATGCTTTGCAAAAATGTTCGTTAGCATTTTCAGGGACTCTACAGCAGAACATGTCATTCCCTAGAGTATTGTTTCTTTTTCTTTTGTTTCTTATTGTATTCTTCTAAGGTTGTGCATGAGAAGACACATGAATATGGATACAACTCAAACAAAGAATTTTATTCTCAAGGGACACGGGGCTGAAATGGGAAAACATTTACAGGCAAATTTTAGAATTTCCCGCACTGAATACAAAATTCCCTAGTTCATTTTTCTTTCCAGTAACAACCCAGTAAACTAAAGGTGAGGAATTTTGACTCAAGATATCGTGTTCCCAAGATCAACTAGTGGCCGTTGCAATTTGATAATGTAAGCTTAACTTTGGCGCCATTCTGAATCAAGACTAGTAGACTAGAGTAGTTATCTTTAACCCCAAAAGTAAAAGTATTTGAATAATACTTCGGTATATTTGTGAAAAAAAGAATAAAATGGAGAAGAGGTTACACACTAACAATAATAGAACGTAAGGAAACTTTACAATAAGAATTAAAATTTGAACTGAATCGAACATATCAACATTTTCGAACAAACACAGCAGCCTGGCTTCTTGTACAACCAAGCAACACCACATATTCTACAGCAAAATGTATACAAATTCTGCTTTTCTATGCACGATAAACTTAAATACTAACTTAAATTGACATTTTCACGTCATTCTTATAAATTTCGAGTCCTTACCATTGATTTAAATCCTAAGTTTGTCTGAGTCTTCGTCTTTGTTTCAGCTTCTCGCTTGCCTTCCTTTTTCGCTCGATCGACTGGTTTTTTCCAGGAATCCTTTTACGCTTCAATATTTTCACACATTCTGGTATTTAAAAGACAAAAATACTCAAAATTAACTTAACATGGCCTTTTCATAATAAAAAGGGAAGATTCGAAGGGCTTACCATGCATTAAAGCAGCTTTTTCACCTTTTCTTTCGTCGATACCTTTTGACTTTCGCGCGTCTCTTCTTCTTCGGTAGAGGCTATTTCGCGAGACTCAAAACGACATCCCGAAAATGACGTCAACCTCGTGTTCCCGACGGAATAATTGTCTCGATAGTGAAGCTACCGGAAATCATGCCGTGTTGAAGTCGTGTTGCCGTTTGTTGAGCGTTTGAACATGTAAATCGTGATTATTAAATAAAAATAAGAATATCTCAATAATGTTGTACCTTATGTTATAAAAATCGTTTTATGGCCATTAGTTGAAAGAAGAAACAACGTCAGCCTGATTCACGCGAAGTAATGTAACAAACTTATGAACACTATTTCGCGTGACTGAAATTGACCACCGGAAGTAAATATAATGGATAGTCCTTTTTGGCGGGAATTTCAGAAATTTGCCGGGAAATGTAGCAAAAATCTTGATGGAGATGGACTGTATTTTGAATCATTTGAATAACTTCACATCTCTGCAGACAAATTTTCAGTGGCGGATCTAGGAGGGGGAGGGGGGTTGGGGGTTGCAACCCCCCTATGAGAGCCATCATGATTTATTATTGTTATTATTATTCATGACAACACCAACAGCATAGCAAAAATTTTTAAAACAGGGGTGCTGAACACATTTTGCTCGCTTTTTTTCTATACACCGTCGTCAAACTGAAACAACCATGCTCGCCTGCAGCAAATAATCATCTCTCTAATCCCTTGGTCTGCTATATCTCTCCACCACCTTAATCAATGCTACAACCCCCCCCCTTTTCCCCTTTGCAAAATTCCTGTATCAGCCCCTGATTTTGGTTATGTTTCGAATTAGCTTGAAGTCTTAGAGGTGCTAAGGCAATTTGAAACTGCTACAACAAGTAAATTCTGTGTGTTTTACTGCAAGAATTTTGCAAGAAAAGGTATGTTGGCATTTTTATTTAAAAAATACTAAGCTATCATCATGATCATTCCTCCTGCCCTCTATCCTCCTCCTCCTCGAGTCCCTGGAAAAAAATTCAAGAGCAATTATTCTGATTTATAAGTCACAACTATGACTACTGTATAGTAATAAATGATTTTTATAGCATATATGTATTAACTTTTTTTATTTATAAGATGTTATGTCATTATATACAAATGGCATGGATCACAGAGACATTCTGTAGTGTTTGTTAATAGCAAGTTGCTTAAACTGGAAAATGAAATGAAAAATTCTAAAAGAATTTCCATTACACCAAAACTGAAAGAACAGAAAGAGAAAAATGAAATAAATAAATTGAATTTGGTGTGAAATGATTGTCCAGGTGAGTGCGGTCTTGAAAAACACTGTTGTTGGTGGTGACTGACGTTTCCACAACCTGAGTGTTGTCATCTTCAGTCCAATGAGAAAATGAGACATAGTTGATAGTAATATTTATCTGTAACAAGTAATAAAAATAGAATTAATTGAGTGAATCTATCAATCTATCTACATGCAATATATATTTATTAAATCTTTTTTCTATAAAAATAAGACCAAAATAGATGATGGGAAAAAACATAAAGTGTTCTTTGAAGATGCTAAATCAACAACTTCTAGCAGAATAGAGTTTGATGGCGTACCATTCATGATAAATGGCAGGAACGTCTATGAATGTCATCATGGTATTGACAGAAACAAGGCTGATAAAAGGCAGGTACTAAAGTTATGAATAGAAACAAGTCAATGTCTCTCTTTACTGTCTCTTTAAAGAAATCTATCTACACTGTTGCAGGACACTGGTGATCATTTTTCATTTAAAAAGCGAAGATTTCTGATTCAAAATACTAAAAAGTTTGGCTGCCCTGCCCAAGTTATCATGCATGAAGTGATACGATTCCCAGGCTATGTAGTTTTGATACTAGTCATGATGAAAAATTAACAAAATAATTTGTGTAGTACCAGAAACTAGCCCCCCTCCTAACACACACACATAGGGTTGTCAAATTTCTGAGGGGTGGGGCTGGATCAAAGAAGAAGATCAAAAAACCATACCCTGTTCATTAGATCATCCCTGTATAGTCCATTTATGGGAATACCCCACCCCCCACTCTGGGCCTACAAGAATGAGGAGCCTGTAAGCACCTACATGTCTACAAGCCTACGAGCCTATGTGCCTACATTATTGCATCATCAACTTTAATTTAATATCACCTTAAATCGATTTAAGTTCCAGCTTACATCTATTTTCATAAACATGCTGCCTTGGTGCTCTGAGCTGCAGGCTGAATGGGTTTTTCGCTGCCGCCAATCAAAAATATGAAAGGTACCGACCGATTAGGTTTGATTGATGGCAGCGAAAAAAACAAAATTTCAGCGCGCAATGTTTATGAAAATAGATGTAAATTGATTTTTAAAAAAAATTCTAAAAGGACATAGTTTCGACATAAAATTGTGAGTTTTGAGAGAAAATTTGAGCTTAAAAAATCTTGTCATTTTGGAACTCGCGAAGTAACGTCCA
The DNA here is from genome assembly GCA_011057435.1 of Actinia equina. NCBI lineage: Eukaryota > Metazoa > Cnidaria > Anthozoa > Actiniaria > Actiniidae > Actinia > Actinia equina. Next base: position 179,955 of record WHPX01000314.1, on the reverse strand, counting down.
AAGTTTAAAACAACTATTTCGTGAGTCCCAAAATGACACAATAATAATGCACTGTCATTTTGGAACTCGCGAAGTAACGTCCAAAGTTTTAAAAAACTATTTCGTGAGTCCCGAAATGACAGAATAATAAAACATTGTTACGACTTTGCAAACAATTGCTGTTAAATACTTTGCTTAAAATCTTACCTTTATTTTTGTAAACTTTGAGGTAGTCCTCATGTAAAAAGAGAAAAGCTTTAAGAAAAGCACAGAGAAAAGTAGTAGAAACGCATCGTCTCCATCTTGTTTGTTGTCGGTCACTTCTTCAAGAGTCGGCACGAAGGAACAAATCCGTCGGGAACACGAGGGTGACGTCATTTTCGGGATGTCGTTTTGAGTCTCGCGAAATAGCCTCTACCTTCTTCTTCTGTCTTTTCCCGCGTCTGCCTTCTCGTACCCAGGCCCTACTCTCCCCCGCCAACTTAACACGCCGTCTTACCACAGGCAGCCCAATTTTAATAAACATAAAACTTTTCTTACTTTTCTTCAGAGCCGTCTACCTTTAACTTTCAGCATTTCGTAAGAAATCATATGTTTTTTTAAGAGAATATTCTCTTGGCTGTGAGACGATATCGGGGGGTTCAGTTCCTTCCTTCTCTCTTTCTTCCTCTCTTTCTTTCTCTCTTTCTTCCTTTCTTCTTTCCTTTCTTTCTCTCTTTCTTTCTTTCTCTCTTTCTTTCTTTCTCTCTTTCTTTCTTTCTCTCTTTCTTTCTTCCTCTCTTTCTTTCTCTTTTTCTTTCTCTCTTCCTTCCCTTCTTTCTCTCTTTCTTCCTTTCTTTCTCTCTTTCTTTCTCTCTTCCTATTATCCTCTCTTTCTTCCTTTCTTTCTAAAACGCAGTTTTAACTATAGAGGTGCTAAACTATGGAACTCTTTACCTAAAAATCTCAGAGAAGCCAAATCTATTAACGACTTTAAATCCAAACTAAAAAATATTGACCTGTCTGTCAATGGTCTATAATTTTTTTCTGTATGTATTTTATTATTTATACAATAGCTATATATATATATATATACATTTCTGTTTATACTATAATCTAAATAATTTTAATTCTACACTGAACTATCATTTTTAAATCACGGCTCCCTTGTAAAACAAATGTAATTTGAAGGAATCCCGTGTATAAATAAAGAACAGTTCAGTTCAGTTCAGTTCAGTTTCTTTCTTTCTTTCTTTCTTTCTCTCTCTCTCTTTCAGTTTTTTCTTTCTTTCTTTTCTCTTTACCAGTTTTAAATTAAGAAAAATTTCTAAATTATTTCGATCAGCTGAGGTTACTTGGAGTAATGGTTATATACCTTATACCTCGGTGGATATGAGATTTATCAACTCGAGACGAAGCCGTTGTGTGAATATGAAAGAAAAAAACCGCCAGTGAACAAAAGAAACTGACACAATGATGATATAATTAATTAAGGTTTACCTAAAGATTTTTCTATGTCTGTCCATTTGAGTCCATAATAACGCATCGCTCCCAGCTGCTCTTTACTTATCAGGCCTTCCAACTACACCGCTTTCTCGTGTTGGGGCTCGATACGATTGCTCTTCCATCAAGAATGTAGCAACGCTGGTAAGCCGATGTACCATAACTCCAACCTTTTCTTCGAGGCCGGACAGATTGTCAATATTAAAGAGTAGTCAAAAGTTGATCCGAACATGCCTGTTGCGCCACTAAAAACCACTGTATCTTCTTTAGATGCAAAACTGCTGCATCAAGGCCGATGCTGTACCGCGATAACTGCTCTGGTTGTACTTTAGGATTATCTATGTCTGTTGCGGCCTGTAAATATCGTCGATGCACTTCGCGTACAAAAGCTTCGATAGTTGTTACATCGTAGCAGGAACCTATGATAGTAATAAATCAGTCAGTTCCAATTTTAGCATTACTCTATGACAAAAATTTTGTTAAAACAAATTTTGTTACCTTTGTTTGATATCAAGGTCATGTAAAACAAAAAGAAGGCGGAAGGTAGATAAATGTTTTTTATTTTGTGCAATTGATACCTTGCGTCAGAAATTCATGCACTGCTTTAACTCTTGGAAATAATATGAGTCAGCATTGACATTATATTAAAAATTGATTGACGCTGTCTATCATAAGTCAGCATACAATTGTTTTTGAAATCCAAAACCGATGAATCGCAAAATACCTTTATTTCCGGTAGGTTGTTTTTTGTTTGTAGAGCGTGATATACGATATTTTGAAATAAACCAGGAAACCACTGCGGCTCTTTACATCGCAAACTCATGCGGTTATATTAACGCTTTGTTCGGTTGGAAAGCAGCATGGACGACGCAGAAGACACGTTCAACGGTCTACGAATGACTTTAGAGGATAGTAGAGAGTTAGAGGAAGAAGAAAATGCCGGTCAAATTGGCAACATAGGGGCACTTTTCAGTCCACCAAACCGTGGTGTATCGAGTGGACCACGAAGAAACCAACGAAGAGGCAATCATCCTTCTAGGATCTTTGTCTTTTTGGGATCAAGGAACCCAAATGATGTAGGGACTTCTGATTATTCTGATTCTTTGTAAATCTAGGTCATTGATTGAACAAATAGTTCGGTACCTTTATATACTTTTATATTTTTATTATATAACTTGCAATATAATAGGTTTGTAAGGGGGAAAAAATACGATACAAATTGATACAAATTCCAAACGTTTGTCCGACGCCGATCGAGAACCAAGTAGACTCCCAGTAAAGAAAGTCGCTCGTGTTATGCTCAAAAGCACTGAGAAAAATACGGACGTCAGCGAATGCAGAATGTCTGGATGATGTTGGTTGTTTCATGAGAGGTTAGCTATTGAAGCAAAAATTTGCCTTATTCATGAGTTTATCACAATGTTATTTGATCTCTTAAGATTGCATAATGAGACGTTTTTTTAGGTTTTGTTAACTTATCGGGCTATATCTCTACCAAAATATTTTCTCCTGGTCCAACATGAAGTGACAACACACGGTTGTGGAACGTTAAAAAACAAAAAAAAGAAAACATTGTGGAACGTCATTTGCTCATGACAGCACTCAAAACAAACGCAATACGATTGTGTTAAATATCGTTATATTTTTGTTCATGTACTGTTCTATTACTTAAAATTATTTCAGAATCTTGGGTTAAATATGTATTTTCTGTTGTTTTCCACTGTACTCTCAATCAATCAATGTTTATTTGCACTTGTAAATAAATTAGAAGTTATGATAATATTTTTAGTGCTGAGGAAGTGGAGGAACCAATCAACTCTTGGAACAATGAGTCCAAGACAGCCAATTGACAGATCACAACTAAATACCAACAAGTAATTTCTAATTTTCAGTAAATAACAAAAGTTTTCCGAAATTTCTATTTTATCATCAGAGTTAGAGAAAAGAACAAATTATGAACATTCTTTAGGAAATCACACTGGCTCTTCTTAATTAAAAGCTACGCAGACATTAAAAGAAATTAACAAAATTGTGTTCCATAAGCACTAGCCACATGCAGTCCAAGACTGCTTATTTTTGGACTTTCTTCTTATCCCAGTCCTTTCATTTCCTAAGAGTACGTAGAAGATTAGTAGCCCGAGGTAAACGCCTATAGGGCGTCTAGTTTACTGATAGGTTTCAATACAACGCTCATTAGTTACTCATTACTTGTTCGCATCTAAAGTTTTCAGTGTTTCTCTTACTTTATTTGCCTTGCTTTTCATATAAAAGTTATATTCTTTACACGAGAACTATTTTTTCTTTTTTTATAGTATATTTGTCTCACCCTTCATAGATAGGTTTTACAAAGCATTTGATACGTAGGCGAACCAATGCGTAGGCGAACTTCAGTAGGCGAACCAATCGTAAAGCCTGGGAATGGGATTTGGCATACTGGGAATGGGATAGATGTATAAACAGATAAGAAAAAAACTAGATAAAATAAATAAATAAATAAATAAATACCCTACATTTCATATTCTGGCTGAGTTACCAGCGTGGTTGGTCCTTGTAGTGTAGTGGTTAACACATCGGACTGGAATACCGAAGACGTGGGTTCGAATCCTGCCAAGGGCATTGATATTTTCTCTTATTCTCTCTACTTCATCGTATACACACCGAACGCATAATTTATTACTAAATAAATAAATAAATAAATTTAAAAAATCATAAATTGAAAATAAAAAAGAAGGAAAAGGTTTTATACTTTCTTTATTCTCATAACATAGATAGAACTACAATTTCCAAAATTTTTTCTTGGCATGCACTTTTTATAATTTCGTTACGGGGTTATTGTTCCTCAACAATTTTACAAAAACTTTTTAAAAATCTAGAGTAAATAATGGATTTCTATTATAATAGGTATCTAGAGTATAAATATTATCCTCATTAAAATAATAAAATGTATAGCACCTAAACATATATAACACCTAGTATAATATCTGGCATCTAGAGAAACACACTTAGTGTGTCTCTCCATGCATAACAATTATTAGCCCAAGGTGAAGTGATAAATATCAGGGATTATTTACCGAGACGCAAGTCTTCGATGATTCTCTGATATTCACTGAGCCTGAGGCAAATAATTGTTTTAGTATAAATACACAGGTAATTCTTTTGAATAACGAAAAAGAAGATAAAAGACACATTTAAAATTAGGAAACGCGGCTTTCAATTACAACACACTGGCAACTTTGGAAATCAAAACAGTTTGTTTGAGCTTATTTTATTTTATTTATTAATTTTTTATTTGATTTATTTTTTATTTTATTTTGACTTTAATTTATTTTATTTGCTTTTTAGCTTTTTTTTACCTCTGAACAAAGTTAGTGCAAAATTGTTAGCCTCTTTAGTCCTTTTGGGGACAGCATTTTCTTTCATTATTTCTAATTCCTCTCCAGTAACAGCAACAAAGCGGCTGGCCGCCATTTTGGATTATCACTGGAGGTGATTATCGTGTGATAGCGCAAGATTTTTAATAATCACCTGTGTATTTTTACTAAAATCATATATTTTAATGTCACAGAAGACAGTATAATGCAAAAGACGTGCAGGCAATATGTTTGAGAAAATTCCATATTTATGTGGCCTATCACTGGTTGGATTAACATCCCCCATAGTGCATTTTGGGCTTGAGAATACAACCATGCAACAAGCACATTCACTAACCATTTTTGAAATATCTGTAATATTACTAAATAAAATACCTCCTGCCTAGAAAATTCTCTTTTACTAACATTTTACAATATTTCATTTCTGATTCCTTTATAGTTATATCATAATATACTTTTAAAATATCTAAGTTGTGACCTTAAAAACTTAACTCTTGAAAGATTTACTGCCAAATTTCTTGTATATATCATGCTCATTTATCTTTTACAGAAGTGGGATATTTATCGTCCTCCTTGGTCAGACTTATCTTGTCTAAAATAGCAATAAAGCATGCTGCATTGTTTTAACTTCTAAATCAATACAATTATTTTTTGTTCATCATACCCATTTATGCAGTGTTATTTGTACCTACCCTGCTGGCAAGTCTCCCTTTATTGCTCTCACTCAGGGGAAATAAAAGGGACTGACTCTGCAAGCAGGGTAATTTGTACCCAAATTAGACCAGGATCCACTATGTTTGTTGACCTCAAGAAAGGTCTATGTGAGAGACCATGATGATAAACCAATTGTGTGGTAAAGTAGGATTTATGTAAATCTAACTTCAGTTTGAAAAAATGAGTTATGTGCTACAAGGAATTTTGCAGTAAATTAATTTTTTCTCTAATCACAATAAGGTTTTTTGATCTTATTAATCTTAAAAGTATTTCAAATTACGCAATCCTAACCTCTTACTCAATTTATAGTTATTTTAATTGAACTCTCATGCTCTCTCCTCTCTGGAACATGGTATATATTTTCACAATACCAGAACAGGGTATGATTTTCAGCAATCTTGCTCTGGAACAGGGTTAGGGTTCAGAGGGCTCAGCTGCACATCCCTACCCTAAACGGACAAGAGTACCCCCCCTGGACTAATAAGTTGGTTTATACTAAAAATACAGAATAGGTTTTAACTTGTGGGCTATCATAAAAGTATTTATTGCCTGGAAAAATTGCTCACTTCCCTTACATTTCCAAATCTGACAAATGTAAGCTCTGTTGGAGCCAAATCAAAAAGTTTAGCTTCTTCTTTATTTTCCAAGATTAAAATCAATTTCATTTTTGTCCTGCTACACAAAGCTGTCATTAAAGAACGATTGTTCTGAAAACCTGATTTATAATATTTAGGAGAAAAACCAATAACTATGTTATCATCCACCCCACAATAGCGTCGTATAGTGTCAAAGACAACACCATGCCCTAATACTTCTTCCCCATTTCTTACGGGACAACTGTCTTTTGTCATTTGTAGGAACAATTTTTCATAAAGCTCTTTTTGCTTACGATCATTAAAGAGCACTGTGATATCATTTAGATGGTGCCCATCTTTAATAATTAATTTGTGTAGTTCAGAAATAAGAATATATGTCAAATGCGATTGCATTGAGCAATTGGCATTTGTTCGATTGGGCACAAGAACGTCAATTCCTGGCCCATCAAAGTCATGACCCAGTTTGACTTGTGGGTCTACCCTCATGTACTTACTAGTAATGAACCTATGTACATTACCGGTTTGGCGAATAACCGTTTTTAACTCTTTCTTAGGGAATCTCCACAAGTTCACTGACCTCTTGTTGTTAATTTTCTGGGCAAGGTCAAAAAAAACCCAGAAACTAGAATCTTCTCTGTTGTCACATAGAGCATGTAACTTGGACCAACCGGCAAGAGTATCAAGAGGATCACCCTTCTTATCATGAAAGTTTTGCGCTTCGTCGGCCAAGATATGTTTAACATTGCCTAGTTCAATGTTGAAACGTACATCTGATTGGACAAGACAATCTATCTCGTAGTAGGTCATCACAATACATAATCGCTGCCTATCAAGAGTCCTCATGTTCCTAAAAAAATTGAAAATTTAAAAATAATATTAACTGTTGCAAATAGCATACTAAAAACCTAACCAGCTTATTTCAAATCTTAAGTTTAAGTCACTGTGTGGGCCGTTCTCTGCCATCACACAGCTTGAACTTAGCAAGGAGGGAGTGTTCTGGTCAGACTTTATATTTTATAGCCTCCCAGTTATGTCATTCCCCTGTCTATTTGCCAAACACAGCCAATTAGGAGTCTTAGTATATCATTAGGAGTGTCAATGAATAGAACATGTATTTTATCTTCACAAGCATTATAATTAATGAATATGGGACATTAAAGTGAATGTGTAGCGGATTCGCAGAAAAGTCATATTGACTGAAATATGTTTCAATATATTATAATACAATTTAGCACAACATTTTCCACAAGGTGAAAACTTGGATGAAAATCGCTCCAAAATTAAAACTCTCTCATTCGAGCTGGAATTTTGCTGAAATAATCTTGAATACATTAAGAACCACTCACTGAAATATCTTTCTGATATTCGAAAGGAAAGGGCCAAAATATTACGATTTATTTTCGTCCGCCATTAATTTCTTGTTACAAGAATTCGGCTCAAGAAGATTGGCACGAGTAACGTATGACGTCATACATTCAACCCAAACCAAAACATTGGTGGCTAATGTATGTACCATGTTTGTAAAACTCGGTTTATTTGGTTTATTCAGAAAATATATGTTTCGATAAATTGACGATCATAATTGGGAAATTTCGATACATCTCATCATGCCGAGAATCACAACAAAGCTCAGGACGCATGGGAGAGTTTCTAGCGGCTCCATCGCGCAAAGTGACAGGGAGATTGGGGATTTAATTGAATCATTCTAAGTGTAGAAAAGTTAATATATTCAATAGAGAATAGCCATGGGATTATGATTAAAATGAAGTTACGTAAGAGGGATCAACTATGAGGCAAAGCATTGGTGAAAAAGTTACATCACCAAATGAAAGAATAGTCTATACTATAAATATAAGTAATTTGAATTAGGAGAGAGAAGAAAGCACCTGACTTGAGAGGTGAAGACCAGAGCAGCAAAGGAACAAAACAGCAGAGAAGGACCAGAAACAACAGAGAAAGACCAGTTTGGAACAAGGCACAAGAAGAAGAAAGAAATACAGAATAACAAGAGAAAGGCCAAGAAAGAAGAATAGTAAAATGAACATTATTTAGAGTTAAAGCATTTCAGTTATATTATACGCCTATTATTCAATACTATATTTGAATTAATTTGACTTATAAAGGAATATTTCCTACATATAAGTTCATCTAAGTAGCGACTTTTTAAGTTGATAAGATCAATAAGGTCATTGAAATTATAGATTAAAAATAACTAGTATTCAATTTTGAGTCAAGTTGCCGTTCCCAAGATCCATGTCTTGACACTAAGGATAACAACTTTTCAAGGTATGTTTGCGTACAAGCGCAAAGAGCAACCTCACAATTTGGGTCAGCGAGACATCCAACACAAAAGTAAAACCTAGGAGCTGAGTGACAGACGCCGCTGTCGGGCGAGTAATAAATAAGAAACCTTTGACATTTTTTTTACAAAGATGATATTAGATAATCGTATGTTTTTACCTATTAAACGCATAATAAACGTTTTGGAGCAAATAATAAACGTTCTGTAGCAAATCAGGAGAATTACGAGCTCACATTCTAGATTATTCGGCACATAGATCTAAGTAATTATTCACAAATATTTATATCACAACGCAGAATTCAAAACACAATCAGATTTTTTCATAACATCAATAGCTGTAAGATCATATTAAAACTTCAAATTTAAGATATTTATATCATGGACAGTATGTAGCAAATACAAATAATGGAATAAAAATAAGGATATTCTTATGAAAACCTCTTCGCAAGCATTGCTTCTTCTAGTTTGTCCACATCTTCTCTCTTATACACAATAACTTCTTCGTTGGTAGCAACTGGTTCTAACTCTTCAGGATTGACAGAGAGAGCGTTCAAAGGACTTTCCACCATTTGAAAAGGTATCAAAGCTTTAAAAAAAGTTTACTGAGTTCATTCTTTTCACGATAACGCGTTAAAAAAAACGAAAAAAAAACTTCAGGTAATCGAACAAGAAATGTATGGTCAAAGCGACGCTAATAACTTGAATGGGTTGCATGTATGACGTCACAGAGAGAAACCGCTGTACATAATGACTCTTTGGCTGCGAGACAAACAAATTAATGGCGGACAAAAATCAACCATAAAATTTCGGCACTTTTCTTTCAACTATAAGAAAGACATTTCAGTGAGTGATTATTAATGTATCAAAAATTATTTCAGCAAAGTTTCAGCTCAAATGAAAGAGTTTTCATTTTGGAGCGATTTTCGTCCAAGTGCCCGTTTAAGATGATTTAATAAACAACAATAATAAAAACTTACTCCACTCTGGCTTTCAGTGGTAAGTTTGAGCACAGAAACAATACTTCATAATAACAGCAGCCGTTATTCCTAAGACGATGGATTCTTTCAAGGGCTAGGACTGTCTTGCCACTACCAGGAGGCCCTGTGATCTTCACTTTTGGACTTTCCTCATAGAACTCATGAAGGACATTATACTGCTCGAAGGTCAGCAAATTGAATATACCTTGGCCAACAACATGAGAAGCCATCACATTTGCCCTGGCCAAAACCAGCACAAGAGCTTCTAACACCTTCTGATACTTGTCATTATTCATTCTGTAGGTCTCAGGGTAGAGAGGGGTCTCTGAGAAAATCCAAGATGCATCCTCTAAAACTTCTAACTGCTTGTGTGAATTAACCACAGGCTTCACATAGAATTTTTCCAGACAGTCAGCATCCTGAGCAAGGGTAGCCTTCAGCTTTGCAGCCACTTTCCTGTTGTAAGAGGAGCTGGCCTCACTAGGAATGTCTGATTGTGTCAGAGACACAAAAACAAGAGGCATTTGTGGACAACAAAGCAAAACATCACAGATGACATCATCTGGCTTTGTGCTGGGGAGACCTAAGTTTATCTCCCAGCACCTTTCGATATATGCTATCCCAGACTGCCACTGCTTGTCCTGGAATATTTCTTTTGTGGTGTCAATAAATTTACATAAGGCTGGATCTTGGATCCAATCAACAGCATGGGTAGGATGCAGTTTCAGCTGCCCTGGAGATGCTGAAAATATGAAAGGAGCAGATTAAATACGTTTTATGGCTGAATTTTCTCTTTTTGAGATCAATTTTGCTGAGGGAGAATGGCTAAATAAAAGCCAAAGGCAGGTTTATATGAGGAATATTTTTGGTAATGACTGAGTGCATAATTGGTAAAGCTGTCTTCATTAACTAGTGAAACAAAGTGTACTAATTAAAGTTTACTAGTCAAAAAGATATAATAGAAAACAATAAAATCAGAGTGTGATAAAGCATAATACACTAAAGCGTATTTCATGGGTTTATGAAAACCTCTCTATTGTGAGACAAACTACTTTATAGCTGTAACAACCATAGCATATAAGCCCTTTAAGCTAAAGGGTGAAAGACTTTCTGGTATTAGTATGAAGGACCTTTGAATAACTTTTTTTAATATAATTGTTTTTTACTTACCTGATGTCACTCCTGCAACAAACTTTTCAACAGTGTCCTTTACAGAATAGTATGTGGAAGTTCCACGTTTTCTCTCTTCAAATCTGTCTTGGTAAACACTGTTACCTGGAATATAGAAAAATTACAATTATCGTAACGTGATTAAAATATAATTAAGTTGAGTCAGACTTTAAACACAGTTTAGAAAAGCAAATGTACGAGCAAATGATAATTTGAATCAGATGGCAGGAGAAGTTGACAAATAAAATAGTTGGGTGAAAGATCACGCGTGGATTTGATTAAAATATAGATTTAACACGACCTTCTCCCGTAAAGCCTCAGTGGCTGAGCAGTTGAGATCTTGTCTAGCAAACGAGAGGTCAGTGGTTCGAGTCCCGCGAGAACCCAACTGAGGCAGATTTTTTAATCTGCTTATACACTCCATGTAGCATACACTTAACATATAGATCTTTACCGAGTGACAAAAACACATTTCATAAATAAAAAAGTTGGAAAAATATGAGTGCTGATCCTCTTTGAAATAAAACATAATAGGATACGACATGTACCCAGGAAAGTTGGAGAGAATGACTGTATGATAGCATTGGGACAGACACCTGAGGGCCTTACCTTTGACAGTTTTGACTGACTTGAGAAATGATGCTAACCACCTTTCAAAGCCCATACTGACAATCTGGTTGTTGTCATCGACTACTTTACACTCAGGTTCCTTAAGAAACACTGTACCAGCATACCGGCAGATATGAACTTGAATCACAAAGGTACGTTCATCTGCTTCGTTGACTGGGAAGAAGGTGACCTCATAATGATTACCACGCTCAGGTATTTTCTTCTCGCCAGATTTATTGATCCAGAACTTTGTTTCCATGCAGCACTGAACCTTGTGCTCAATAGCATGCAACTCTTCCTCATTTACTTGTTGTCCCTTGATGATGGCAGCATCTGTAATGCCAAAGTACACATAACCACCACGAGTGTTGGCAAATTGGACAATGTACTCTCCCAAGACATCACGCAACTTGTCTGGAAGGTTCTTACTTGTGAGTTGTTTGTATTCTACTGTTGTAGATTCTCCAAAAGGCATTTCTTGTCCTTGGATAAATGATTTCATTGTGCGGCCATTAGTACAGCAACATCTTGTCTTATCATTTACTAACAAATTTTGAATTTCAAGATAGCTTTGAAGCTCCTTTTTCTGTGGTCCATTTCTTACAAAGAGGTAAGAATTATCTGTTAGAATAATTGAGGATTTATTCACGTATAATAGCAAATCTTCAGAATTGAAATCAATAATCTCAGCAAGGTTCTCCTTTTGTCCCAGTGTTTTTAATCTTTTTTCTCTTTTTTCATTTAGATTTAATTCCCACTCATCAATTTTCTTAATCTTATTTTCTGGTGACAATTGGGTTTTCATTTTAAGTTTGATGATTCCACCATTAGTGTTGCGTAAGGCCAATTCAGCATTCAAAACTTCAGGAATTCCAGTTTTATCAAGATTAACACCATTTTTTCCTATTTTCTCATTGAAATCCACTTCAACTTCAATAATATTTTCAGCCACTTTAGATAATTGCTGTATGTAATCTTCTCTGGAGGTAGAAGCATCATCACTTTGTGATATGTCCATGCTCTCTTGATGATCTGAGGCATTTTGAGAAGGTATATCCTCTGAAGAGGCTGATACCTCCATATTCTCTGAGTTGCAGGGAACATCCTCTGTAAAACTTATGTTACGTCCATCTCTCCGTTCTTGTTTCCTTGGCTTACACGATGGCTCTAAAATAACAATGATAAAATTTATTTATATTAAGGAAGTATCAAAAATGCACTTTTAAATGCATAGGTTTCAATAAGTATCATCACCCATATGATTAAAGGAAAACATTCTGGAAAAGAATTCTTACAGTGTAGCTGCACAATGAACTTAAAGCCCCACTTACCTGAATTTAAATGCTTCTGTCTTTTTGAGCTGTTAATCAAAATATAAAAAACTTAATCACTCAATAATAGCTGTTACTACAGTTGAGCCTGTGATGAGATATTCTTTTCATCATACAGGTGACGCTATCGAGTTGATACATTATTATGGCTGTTGTCTCATTTGCATGCATCCATATTAACTGCTTTAATAATAACAAGATGAACACCCTAAGTTATTTGGCTAGGGCTTTTCAGGAAATCAGTAGATTTGCTTGAGTAGTAATGCAATTTTAGTAGCATTCAACAGGAAAAAATGGACTTTGAAGCAGATGATTGAGCAGAAACATTAAAGTGTATATGACACGAAAAAAATTCATCGTTTAAAATGTACAGTTTGTTAGTAATAAAAAATATATCGTAATGAAATTTGTTTAAAAAGCATATTTCTTGAGATATTTGAGAAAATTAATCCCAATTTGTGACGTCATCTTGTTGACACGTACTCTAGATTAAGTAGTAATGCACTAAATATAAATTGTAATTCGTGTAAAATAACAACAAATTGCATATTCTATTCAGCTTCATTTGATAGCTTACGTAGTACTCTCCAAATGTTGGAAAACTGAAAAGCGTACTACTTGAAATTAAGATTCTACATTCAAACATATTTCGTATATTTTCAACTAAATCTGGAGACGTGTAAACAAAATGATGTCACAACTTGTGCTAAATTTTCTTAAATTTCTAGAGAAATACGTTTTTGAAACGAATTTAACTGTGATATTTTTTTTTATACCAATAAACTACACATTTTTAAGATTAAAAATTTTTCGTGTCATATGCACTTTAAATATAAGTTTACTACTGCAAACTTTGAATATTATCTGGACTACATGCACCAAGTTGAACATTGATCCATTCAAACTCAAGTTTTTCATGAAGGCCAAGTTTCTTTTTAAGACTGCAACAAGCATTACAGTCACTCAATCAACAACATGTCAGTTGTGAAATCAGTCTCATCCTTGCATGGTACACAAAAATCTCAAAAAATCTACGTTTTTTTCTAGATTACTCTTTTATATTTTATAATTTTACATTTTTCTTATCATATTTAATTTATCTTTTTATACATATTTTGATTATTAATATTTCTTTAATGTAATATTGTAATATTACTGCCAGTTGTATATTATTATTTAGGGCCCTACTGAAAACCACGTCTAGTGAGTGGGTTTCCTTCATTAAAGATTATCAACAAGTTATCCCACTCTAGGGATTTCCATTGTATTATAAACTATAGATTTAACATTTATAAACTTGCCTTTTTGAGGATTTATTTCCCAGCATGACCACTCAAGTTCCTCAAATTATGACTTCCAGATATTAGTCCACCTGATGGATTAAAAAGAGATAGATACAAAGTTGTTGCCTACCAATTTTCTTTTAGTCCAATCCTGGATCCCTGTCATTCATTTATTCTTTTTAAAAAAGGTTGTGCAAAAGAAAGACACATGAATAGAGGTTTTGCATCACCATAAACTGCAGCCATGTTAGATGGTAGGAACAATACAATTGTTTGACATAAGAAAGAAATTAATTTCCTGAGAGCAAAGGGATTTTATTGTTCTGCCATCTAACCACAGGAACAATACAATCGTTTTACTTGAGAACGAATTCAATTCCTGAGAGCAAAGGGATTTTATTGTTCTGCCATCTAACCACAGGAACAATACAATCGTTTTACATGAGAACGAATTCAATTCCTAAGAGCAAAGGGATTTTTATTGCTCTGCCAACTAACCACAGGTAGCCCAAGCTGTATTATGGGGGTGAGCATGTGATGTTGCAAAACCTCTTTATAGATACAAAATAATCTTATTCCCTAGGGAATCATAAATGGTCTGTAATCGGCATGACGAATTATGTGACATCACTCAAAAAAAAAAAAAAAAAGTTTAACCGTTGGGAATTTAATTGGCGGAATAAACCTAGTCGTTGTATGGGTGGCATAATGAGGCAAATGAGAATGAAAATGTTTGATTGTTGATCGTTGGGCTCGCATTAATGATATTATCGGCAATTTATCAACCAGATAGCAATATAATTAATACTATACAACACTGAGCAAGAACACACTATAAGGAATGCCTGGTTTGAACGAACGTTACGGAGAAGGGCTTGAAATTTGATCTAGATGCAGTTATTCTTATCTTATTTATCTTATTCTTAGTACATTTTGCACAAATTATGCTTTTAAAAGGTTAAAAAACGAAAAAAAATTTAATTATCAACTTACATTTGAGAAGGGCTTGAAATTAGTGTAGACGCGTTCATTCGACAGCACCCTCGTCTTATCTTATTCCACACCAAATTTTGGACAAATTACGCTTTTAAAAGCTAAATAAACTTAAATATTAACTTAAATTACAATCTTAACATAAATCTTATGAATTTCGAGTGCTTACCATCGATTTAAATCCTAAGTTTGTCTGAGTCTTCGTCGTTGTTTCTCGCTTGCCTTCCTTCTTCGCTCGATCGACTCGCTCTTTCCAGGAATCCTTTACGCTCCAATATTTTCACACATTCTGGTGTTTGATAGACAAAAAGACTCAAAATTAACTTAACATGCCCTTTTCGTAATAAAAAGTGAAGAATCAAAGGGCTTACCATGGATTAAAGCAGATTTTTCACCTTTTCTTTCTTCAATACCTTTTGACTTTCGCGCGTCTCTTCTTCTTCTTTTCCCGCCTCTGCCTTCTCGTACCCAGGCCCTACTCATTCGCTTAATGGAAGCCTCTCGGTTTGTCTTCGGTTTTTCCAGCCAACGTTTCGTTAACCAATCGTAATGACTCGTCGACAGAACGATTCTCCGGCACCAACTTACCACAGGCGGCCCAATTTTAAGTAAACATAAAATTCTTGGTAGCGGAGCTCCCATATTGTATTGGATTATCTGTAGTTATCTTTCGTTGTTTTTTTTTCGAAGTAAAAGAGATTCAAAGCCTAAAAATGTCGGGTTTTTTTGGAAAAATTTGTCGAAGAATATTCCAAGAGCAAAACTAGCCCCTGGGGGTGGTGGTGAGTTGTGTACAAAATTCCTAAGAGGGAGAGTAGGTACTCGCGGGAAAAAAAAGCAATGTAGTGCATTTGGATTCGATTTCACTGCATGGTTTTTATTATGGGAGAAATTATCTTCATCTCGAATAAAAAATAATTGAAGATTTCCCCCCCTATCTTATTTTTACCTTTCAGTTTAATTCAAATTGTTCTTCCTGTGACTTGCGTATCGGGAGCTCCGCTTTTAGGCAGTGCCTAAATATATATATTAGTTTTCCTCAGAGCGGTCTACCTTTAGCATTTAGCAAGAAATCGTATGGAATTTCAAGAGAATATTCTCTTTGCTTTGAGACAACATTTATCAGGGAGGATGCAGTTCCTTCCTTTCTTCCTTTCTTTCTTTCTTTCTTTCTTTCTTTCTTTCTTTCTTTCTTTCTTTCTTTCTTTCTTTCTTTCTTTCTTTCTTTCTTTCTTTCTTTCTTTCTTTCTTTCTTTCATTCTTTCTTTCCAGATAGGGAAGAGAATCGCATACTTTAATAAGTTAATTAATTGACATTTAGAGTAAAGTTGCTAGGTACGAAATTTGATTTTATCCCCAACCCCACTAGACCTGACCTCTTTCCCTTTCCTTGGATGATGTTATCAACGATAGAACGGTTTGACTTCATTACAGCACTGGTAAAAAAAAACTTTCCATAAAATTCTGTGTTTAATTTGAAATTAAGGAAAATAAATTAGTTCCGGCAGCAAACTCTGTTAATCATGCTAATCCAGAACACGAAGTATCTATAGCAAGCCTAACCACATCAATGATACCGTCAATTGATTCTTTGAATTAATTTAATTGTCGGGTGTGTCTGCCACCGGCTTGAGGAATTTCAATCCTTCCTCAAAGAATCCAAACGTGACACGGCTTGATGTATTTATAGATTCAAGGTCCGAGATACCCTTCAACTTAAACACACAATGAATTTCGCTGTTTTTAGTGGTATTTTCCCATTTTTATAATTATTTGCTGATGGATTTGGGGGGGGGGGGGGGTCCTGCTTTCCATCTATTTCTAAACAATTTAGGTTTCCTCGGAAAAGCAAATTGGTTTGAAACTTGTTATGAATTGTATTTACACAAAATAACGTGGTAATTTCTTCGAATTTCGAGTTCCTAAGATAAAATTCGAGCACAAGCCTATTCATTCATGTCCGTTGTATTTTTCAAATGTTATCTTTAAAAACAAAGAATGTTTATCGGATTTGATTATCGATTATTTTGAAAACAGTCGCCATACCTCAAGTGAATTCTCCTCGTAACTTTCGAACTATTTGAATACTTGAGCCTGAAAAAACATCATGATATTCATTTTTTGACTAAAATGTTGATAAAATGATAAAACTGCTTAATTAATTTTGAAATGAAAATCGTGTTTTAAAAAATACATCGCTAAAATTATCAATTTTGAAAAGAAGCATTAAAATAAGGTGGATTCCGTTACTTTTCACGTTATTTTCCAGTTGCAATTTGACCCTTTAAGTGCCTTAACGAATTAGACGATAATAAAGTCTGAAATCAAATCCTTGAATGCATAATTAAAATCTGTCTCGAGTCAATTGATTTTTTTGTTACAGCTAATTGAAGTTAAT
The DNA here is from genome assembly GCA_011057435.1 of Actinia equina. Taxonomy (NCBI): domain Eukaryota; kingdom Metazoa; phylum Cnidaria; class Anthozoa; order Actiniaria; family Actiniidae; genus Actinia; species Actinia equina. The sequence goes on along the minus strand of WHPX01000314.1, from coordinate 162,750 downwards.
TTTGTGAGAATTCTTACTAAATTTTTTTCATCAGATTAATGTCAAAGATTCTTAATAATACGTGTTGGAAATTGCTTTTAAAGGTGGTGGAAGATTCTTAGATCACTTGATTATTGAGTAGATTGGGTGTCAAAGAGGCATTGAATAACCCACGTGACTTCCGAGGTGACTGTGATTGATTCCCAAAAAGACACTGTGTAATTATTCCAATGAATTTTTATTTGGCCAATCAGTGCGTCCCTTGGGAAACCATTTCAATGGCCTTGTCAGTTGTGAGGTTGACAGAAGCACCGCGCGGAACGCGAATATGAATACATTTGATCTCCAAACATCATACTTCGGTGGTTTGTGAACGCTGTCTTCAAACTAAGCAGAAAAGATCGAGTCTAGAGGGTTTATTCTCCTCCATTAATGCTTAATGAACTTCGGTCTTTGACCGATAAAGGAGTGTAGCTTTTTTTTGAGCATTTTATTTGATTTTGAAGAGAGAAATGCCGAGAGATCATTACCGAAAGGCTCCTGACCATTACTCTCAGAACCATAAGACGGATCGACGTGAGCATGAAACAAATGGAAGTCAAGAGCTCGACGAAGGAGTTATTGAAGTCCAGGTTATCCCACAAGATGATAACTGGGGTGAAACAGCGACGACCATTACTGAAACCGCTACTTCTATAGTGACACTTAGCGAGGAAGACATTAGTGAACTTGGCAAAGAAAAGAAGCGTTTTTCGTTTGCTTCGTGTCTAAATATCAAACTCATCCCCGCTGGAATCTTAAGTCTACTGCTCATTATCTCACCGATTCTTTTCATCGTTTTACCTGCGGTCTTATGGAAACCTCTGATGTGTGGAATCGAATGCGATGGTATGTTTTTGAGCCTAGCTGTGAAAGAAATCGTTCTAATCGTAGGAATATGGGCCTTATATTTCCGAAAGACGCGGGTGAGAATGCCGAGGGTCAACGTCTTGCGAGTTGGGATCATGACGCTCGTGTTTTTAGTTCTTGTATGCTACTGGCTATTCTACGTCTTGAGAGTCATTGCCAACAAAAACGACTTGAACCTCGCGAATATTATTCACTTTTCATCGACTTTATTAGACACTTTATTATTCCTACATTATTTGTCTGTGGTCGTTTTATGGCTACGACATTCAGAACCTGTGTATAACCTCAAAGTCATCCGAAGTACGGATGGGGTGAGTCAGTTTTATAAGGTGGGAACTATGTCTATACAAAGGACTGCCACATTTGTGCTCGAACAATACTACAAAGATTTCCCCGAGTATAATCCTTATATGATGTCAGTTCCTGCTCGTGCGGCCACCAAACAGTTCTCGACTCTAAAGTTCTACGATATCGATGGCAAACTCACCGACAACAGTAAAATCAACCCGCGAACTCGAGCGATCATTACTTCGAGTTCCCAAGGCCGAAGGAATCCCGGACGAAACGACCGATTTTACGAAGAAGCTGAGTTTGAGAGGAAGGTAAAAAGACGCAAGGCAAGGCTAATGGCGGCTTGTGATGAAGCGTTTGGTCATGTTAGACGTGTTCAGTTGGACAGAGGACCCACTGTTCCTATGGATCCGGAGGAAACCGCTCAGTCTTTGTTCCCTTCATTCGCGCGTCCTTTACAGAAATACCTTCGTACCGTGAAGCAGCATCATCGGCATAACATGGATGCCATTTTAAAACATTTATCTCATTGTCTGGCGTTTGATATGTCGCCTAAAGCCTTTCTGGAACGGTATTTGAGCGAACAACCATGTATTGAGTATATTAGCTCACGAGATACTCAAGAATGGAGTCTAGTTTGCGAGGAACAAGTCACATCGGGACTGTCCAACTCAACCGTCTTTCAACTAAAGAATGAGCAACTTTCTCTCGTTGTGACGGTCAACGACATCCCGTACTTTGATCTCTCGGAAGAAGAATTCGATTTTGAGAATAACAAATTCGTCTTGAAGTTGAATTCAGAGACCTCTGTCTGAAAGGATTGGAGGAAGATAAAGGAACGTTTGTTGACATTGCGTGTAAATATTGCCAGCATTTTTAAAACTTGATACCCAAATATGAACTGATAACAAAAATCGCGTCCCATGAAATCTACACGTGTTGTTCGTTTCATGAAATCAACGTAGAATTTAGTTGGTTTCTATTTGACACTGGAATGGTTTTTCTGGCGCGTTTGCACTGAACTGGCTTTTTCGAAAGCATCGAACAGGCTTTCTTTAGCTAGTAATGGTTTTCTGATATAGAATTCTTCGAGAATTCATAAGCTTTATCTATCTTAGATTCTATTCGAAAAACCAACGGAACAAGGTTTTTTTGTAATATTTTAGGAAGATGTTTATACATGACTTAGAAGAATAGAATCTGCGCGAAATATAAACTTCAAAGTGTGGGGACAATAGTTTTTCAAAACCATCTCCGTTGTTGAAGTACATATATTATTATAACTTACCACGTTGTACAAATCTTTCCATAATAATCTAAGAAGTACAGTCTAGTTTATAGTTTTTCATTTCAATTCATGTCTGGAAATAATAAATATTTTAGACGGTGTTTTGAAGTGTGCACTTAATTTTCTCTCCGGATATTAACATTATTCGTAATGATTTTCTTTGTTTTTGAGAGCTTTTTTAAGTGTTACAACTTCGTCCAATATCTGTAATATGTTTACAAGTTGGGAACGCGTTTATTACTAGGGTCATGGCCAGTGATTTGTAATAATCACTGTTTTGTAAATTCACCATTGATCATGGTTTGGGATAAAGTTTTCGTAACCTTAGGACAAAAATGAGAAGAATGCGAGATTATATGATATTCTTCAAAGTGATTCCTAAAGCCAGATAAATAATACTATATTTTAACAGGCAATCAAGGGTGTGAAAAAGGTGTTTCAAGCAAATACTCCATTATTATTTCAACTGCTTATTAATGTCTAGTGTTCCATCGCACAAAATCCTTCGCTATCACTGCAAAACAATCACATGCCAAATCGCTCATGACAAAGCTTTTTATCGAAATTTGAATTTCAAAATTCAAATATTAGTGCAAATAACGCCTTCAATTGAAATCAAGTATGAGAGACAAAAGACTAAAACAGCGGGACTTCGACAGGAAGATCAAAACATCCCATTTATATTTGAAGATAATAGAATTAGCAATGCCTAGAGGCAATTCATGTTCAATAGAAAATAATGCATTAGCAAATTGATAGCTTGCTTCTTGGAGTCAATGATAAGTGAAATCTTTGATCCGAATAAAAGGCTGTCTCGAAATTTTCTACTACTTTAAATCGTTAAAACCGCTCGATCACAAATCATCATCATAAAAGAACGACAGGAAATCATCTGATTTTTTATTTATTTTAAATGTTGAAAATGTTCTTAATTTCGAGAATTAATAATATTAATAATTGCAGACTTCAGATTTTGTCGTTTGCGTAGAGTTATTTCTTGAATGTCGACAAAAGATTAGATAATCTTTTTAAATTTGAATATTTTGTTTTTCGATGGTAAAAGGTGAGATTAATTTAATTAACAGGATGTGAAGTTTTGTTGTTGTAATTCAAGCACAAATTTCGTATGTATATATTTCAGAATGACTTAGGAAGGAATCTTTGTTGACGTTTCGGTTGACTTTAAGTAATCGGATTCAGCTACAAAGGCGGTTGCGTCTGGTACGTGTCAAGCCTTATCTATCCAGGGAGGGCTGACCCGGTAAATCCAGCTAGTTGCCGCGTTCAACAATGCAGCCGAGGGGACCAATACTGACTGAGAAAAGCGCTCGCTTTGTGATTTTCCGGAAAAGTCATCAATTGTGAATAAAATCCAGAGAATAACTATACTATTCAAGGTTCGTGTAATCGACTCACGCGGATTAAAGTTTATCCGCTGGATGAGGATTTATCAGACTTCATTTTAATAAGCTTCCGACAACAGGCTCCCAACTATTAATTCGAACGTGATGAAAGATTTGTACTGGAATCAGTTTTTGACACAGTGCATCAGTTTTCGTTGTTATCACAGTTTAGTGTGGTGGTCTATTTGTTTTCTTGCTTGGTTGATTTTTTGTGTCAATGTTCTTTAGGACCCTTCTTAGCATTGTTGGCTGTCAGTTTGTTAGTTGCGTCTGTGTGTGTTATTTTCCTTTCTTTCTTTTTCTCCTAATTATATAACTGCTCGATGGCTGGTCGTTCAATTGACTATTATTATTTATTTATTTATTTATTTATTTTTGTGGTTATTCGCTAGTTTTCTTATTTTGTCAATCCGTGCATCTTGGCCTCAGAAAACGTAACCCGATTATCAGGCCCTCTAAGGGGCGGGGGGAGTATGATACTCAAGTTACGGAAAACGGGACCAGCCGATTCTCCACATCGCGTCAGAGGTCTCTATTATTCTCGACTGCTGCTTTTTCCTAATAGCCTAATACAAACACCATATTTAAACCGGAAGCAGACGTCTATTTTTGTTTGCCGGAGACAAGGTCGACTGTGGTAATTTATGAGCGGACGTACACGCGTAATAACACAGCAGTATTCCGCATGCGCAAAATATTCCATTTTAATCCAATGTTGCACCGAATATTACAACGTACTTACACCGACTATTTTTGGCTTCTCGTTAGGCGTTCTTTGTTGCCAACCAAAAGAAACGCAGGCTCATTGTACGAATTTATTTTTATCTGGCCCTTTTTGGTCAAAAAGCACCTTTTCCGAATTCCCTTGTTTGGACTCGATAAAATCGAGTAAAAGTATGAACACACCAGGTTCAACCTCGACTCACGAACTGATTCAAGAAATTGAGGCCCCGTCCACACTATGCCGGATAAATTTTTATTTCTTCGGTTAGGCCTACCGTCCACACTAGTCTGGGCGAATCCGGAACAATTCTTCACCGAAAACGATTTTTTTTCGAATACGGTCTACAGGAGTGGAACAATTTGAAAACGCCGGCTAGCCGTATTAGTGTGGACGGAGAACATTTCGTATCCGAAATTTTTCGAATAAGATGACGTCATGATTGTCATTGGGAACATGGCGGGAAGGCTAAATATTTAGCGCGGGCTCAATTTCAGCTTCGATGCACATGCTCAGATGTGCAATGAAGCATTTTTGCCGCCTCTGATAGGACTAGTTTGGACGCGAAACATTTTATTCGTTTTCATGTGAAGACGGAAAACTATTTTTTCGTTTTCGGTGTGAAAGTTGGGGATTCATATTTATTCGGCATAGTGTGGACGAGGCCCGAATTGATGGTTTTCAAGTAATCCAAAGGAAATCAAATGACAAATACATGGTGGTCATGTTGACAATAGGAGCTAATAAGAAATACCACCACCATGGCCATGATGTCTTAACTGCAAACGAAGGCTAACATGGAGCTACATAACTGAATAAACCACGCTTTTTTCATTAGAATTTGTGAAATTTCTTACGTTGTCTTTTGTTTTTGTTTGTTTTGTTTTGTTTTTGTTTTTTTTTTTCATGTTAGCCTTGCATTTAAGACAAAGGGTCCTTTGGTCTCTACACGACCTCTAGTTAACCAGACACTCCTTAAAAATCTAAAACATGTTACCACACCAAATGCATTGTGCCGCGAGTCATGAAACACTAGATTCAGATAACACGTGTTATGCTGGGAATGAAGCCAGTTATGTTAACCAGCCGGCCAAAATGGCGCGAAAATTATCCTTCATTTAGTCAATATAAGTACGTTAAGGGTTGAATAAACACGGATGTTTTCAATTTGGGATCATCCGTGTTTTTACACGGAGACGTAATCGTTGCCAAAAGTAGAAAAGAATTCTAGTTTTTGCACCAGTTGCTTCAATTTGTCTCGCAACATTTTTTTTTTCAAATTGTGCTGTGAGTTACAGGCTGCAATGCCCCCTAATGCAACTTGTGTCGCAACGCCGTTAAGAGAAAAGTTGCGGATGTCACCACAGGTACACCAAATTACCTCCTTCAACTGGATACAGAAACGCGAAAATAGACAATGCCATAAATACTTTACAAAGTTATAATTTTTTTAAATCTCAACTACTTCAAATTAACAATTCACTTAAGATTTCGTTTAAAAATAATATCATAGAATATGCAAAGATCATGACGTTATCTAGGTTCGTCCCCAGGATACTCAGCTCGTCAACTCAGCCTGGGGACTAGGCTAGATGTTGTCATATCTTTAATGGGTGTTCAAAAATAAAGACGTCATATAGCATGCAAAGATTATGAAGTTATGTATCTTTAATGTTTAAAAATAATGACGTCATATAACATATAAATATTATGACGTCATTCATACTTTTAAATTTAAAAGCTAAGAAAACCGTGGAATGCTTCAACATTCGTATACTGACCAATCACATACGACAGTCAATAGAAATGGATTCATCCTCGCCTGTGATTGGTCAGATACGATGTTAATTAGACATATTTAGGTTACGGTTTTCTCAGGGTTTGACTGTAATTTGTTTATATAAAATACAAAGATTATGACGCTTTTGTAACTTTAATCTGCGATATCTTGAAATCCCGTCTACAAAATAGCAAGATTGAAACTAAAGAAAATCAAGTGCTTCTAAATTATCTCCTCTTGTTTAACAATTGTTCTATCGATGTGAAAATAGGAAATTCGTAGAACTGTAAAACAATGCGGCACGAAATAAAGCGGCATGAATGACGTCATCCTCTGAACCAATCAGAATGCTCACGTAGTCACGTCACTGCAAGCTAGATCATTGTCGCGACACGAGTGAAAAACGTCTTCGCATGCTCTGAATCCGTATGCGAATTAGTCAAAACATAAGTAAATTTGACTTTCAAACATGGCTTATAAATTGGACTTCACAAAATTCCAAAACTTAGTGTCCATGCTTGAAACTTAAGGCTAATTCTTTCATGTTGTGTTTGTTAATACAGTATCTTGGTCTGACAAAAGTATACTCTCGAACTTTCTCTATACTTGGAGGAAACAAACATTTATTTTCTCACTCGAGCTCTTCAAAATTCTTAGAAAACGTGCTAAAATGCACGCATGCGCAAACGTTTTCCCTAGTGTCCACTGTCGCAAGATCATTTCAGTCATGTTTTACACGAAATCTGTGCTATAAAAGGATTAATTAGACTAATTGTGGTTACTGTTTATGGTTTCAGTAAAGGATTCTAGACTATTTACTTGAGTCTTGGGAACTCGTCCGGTAACAGGGCGTGTACCCTACACGTGGGACATGTGCTTTGTTCTCCAAGCAGCCATTTTCTGATACACTGAAACATAAAATTACATCATGTATCAAAATCACGTTGAATTAAACCAAGTGGGTAGGGGTGGAGGTTTGGCAACCCGCGACTTAAATGTTCTAAAACACATCAAAACCGAAAACGTAGCTAGCCATCACTTGAAAGTACACAGACGATTTTGCACCATCACGTGCTCTCGCCAACACTACTGCTTGCGCTGACTGTAGTTAGATGGCCCGGTTGTACGTAATCTGGGATAGCGCTATTCGACGGATAAATTGTTATCCAGTGGATAAAATGATGCTGTTAATCCAATAAATTTCTCCACTGGAAAAGATATATCCGCCGGATGGCACTATCCAGGCTTCGTACCACCGGGCCCAGGCTAAGAAAATCCCTTTTCTCTTGAATCCTTTCTAATGTGTAATATAATATGTATTACAATAATTTAGGTTCATGACAAGCCTCTTTGTCAAATTCACCCAAGATGGCGGCTATGCAAGCCAACGACACGTCAAAGAAGGTAAACGAAAAACGCATCCTCTCAAAGGAACAAGATTAGAAACCGTTGTGAATTAACTCTGAGTCTTGAGTAAGCATTGCTATAAAAATAATAGCAGAAGACAGCCATGATGAAAGTTGATCTTGAGGGAATTAGAGGTTGAGAGTTCAAACATCAAATGCTCTTAAAATAGCTGGACAGAAAAGCCTGTGTCAACACTAGATCTGCCAGAAAGTGGGAGTGTTGGGCTTATTCAACCCCTTCAGAGCGATTTATATCGTATTATCAATTAGATAAAGTTGTGTAAAAGCTTTGATAACGAGTAGTCTGGAGAATCAGCTATGTAAACTGCTCTACGTTATTATTCATTGGGGACGAGTACATTTTGTATCAAGGGAGGATGTGATGGGATTTCAAGGGGGTTCGTAAAACAGCCAAATGCACGAACCATTGAAGTACATTATGTTAGCACAGCTTAGCCATGAAACGAAAATCGATGAAATTTCGTGGCATTCCTAACTTCACTGATGTCTTGTTTCTTGATGGAGGGTAGGAATGTGGGGGATCCGTCCTATATTTCCGACTGCAGACACTCCTTTTCCTTTGAACGTTATCCCCGCAAGCTTATTAATTATCCCTTAAACTAACTTCTGTCGATACAGTGTAATCCTTTAAAAAAACTAAATCCTCTAACAAGGACTTTACGCACCGGTCTATAAGTCTAAATCAATTTTTCACAATCGTTATAGTTGTATCGTGAGCTTTTCAGCGATCAAGTACTCCTAAGTGAGATAGATTTAACACCAGTAATGTGTCTAATTAAGTCTATTAATAAGCCGCGAGTATTGTACTCAACGAGTACTGACATGCTGTCATCTACTAATCCCTCTACATACTTCACTAGACGGTACGCCGTCTGGATTTAATACCCATATCTGTCCTTTAGTATAAAAATACCTACACAGAATAAACTTAGAGTGCCTAGAGTAAACTTTCTGTGTAAATCTTTTTAAAACTTTAACGATCTTCTTTATACACAACTTTGATTGGTTTAAAATTCTGCTTCCTTATAGACGACGGGAGGTGCTGACTATATCCTCGCGCACACCACGCAGCTGACTTCACGACAATAAGCGCAATAGATCTGCATTTGGGGCAGTGGTTATTTATGCCTAAGTGGGGAGGGGGGCAGTGGTACGGGGGGGGGGGGGGGGTGTAAATGCTTTATCTTCTAATGAAAGAGAGGGGGAGGAAAGTTTAGTATGCTTCGGGTTTGTTTGGTGGGGGGGAGGGAAGGGGGAATTTTTTAAAGCGCCTTACGTGATTCTCAACATACACCCCCTTTGGACCTCCCTGCTTCTCCAAGAATCGCCAACGAGGGAGACTGCTAGCAGAGATAACGAACGACACTGCTAGCATAAATAACGAACAATCGCTAATAAACGACAAATTTAAGAGAGCATACGGACGGTATGTTATGACTCAACGTGTAAGTTTGCTCAGGAATGTTTGTATAAAGCTTATACTAATAACACACTCCAATCGACTGACCAGGGTTATCACATAATGCACACTTCATCCGGCTTATCGAGCGCCGAGAGATCGACAGACTAACGCTGTTTATACCATCTTTGATGGGATTAATCTCGAAGGAGACTCCATGTTTTGGATATCATAGGTCGAGATAAGTCAGGCGATTGCGTTAATAGATCACATGATTATCTTCTATCAGCACCGCACAAAATTAACCGCTGTCAATTACTTAGATAGAGAAGTGTCGCGCCTTTGTAGACACTGTGATATAACAAACTGACCGAGATTTCTAAAAAGGATGTACGACACCGACTGTAAAATATAGAAGTTGGCGGAAAATGTTGAAGGCTGCATGTTCCAATGAATTTTAATAAGGCACGTGCCTTACCTGAGATGAGTACGCAACGAAAGGACCACGATTCTTACCCGCGAGGGTGTAGAACTAGTTGAATGCTTCGCAAATATTACAGAGGTTTGGTTGGAATTGGAGAACAAAAAAAAAAAGAGGTCCATCCCTTTACTACTTCGTATTCCGCCCCCCCCCCCCCCCCCCCCAACAAAGTGTGTCACGTGACTTACCGCGTTATGATACTTGTGGCCACACTCTAGGGTAACAGTATCTATAGGAGACTTCATATCATCATGGCATATAACACACGGGTCGTCGTCGTCATCCAGTTCAAAATATCCACATGGCTTGTTATTGTCAAGTGCAGAAGCCGCAGGAGGTGGTGGTGAAGAATTCTTTGTCGTGCCATTCATTACCGGCCCGGTCGGGGTAGGGTTGGTTTGGAAAGGTCGTGATTGTTGGGCAGTGGATCGCAGAGACTGTGGTGTTTGAGGCTGTTGTTGTCCTGCAGGAAAAGCTATTATGCCAACCTGGAATTGGAATATAAAGGTACACGTACATAACAGTTCAGGAAGCTAACAAGTTATTAGTGTCGAACAGTAAAAGCTGCCGATACAATGTTGCAATTTTTACAATGTTTTTCAATTTTTCTCGCGTTGGCAACGCAAAAAAAAAACGAAAGTCTATTTAGATGCTAAAATAATTGAAAATTTTTATCCGCCATTATCGATTGTGAAGAAAATATGTTGCATGGCTGTGCATTAAGTATCACCCAGTTATGCTTTTGCATGTCGCGCTGTAAAAAAGCAATGCAATTTGAATTGGAAGAATACTGCCGTGACTAATTATTGTGTTACCTTGACTTTAGCAGCGACTAGATCAGAGACACTCTTGACGATCTCCTCCAGTGAGAGTCCTGTTAGAGTGCCTCGTTTGTTCTGACGGACCTCTTTGATCAAACCAGTAAGCTCAGCCCTGAAAAATAGACACATAAAATGACTGGTGACTGCGTGACAATCACGGTGCATGATGGTGTCACGGCACGGTTACGGTACGAAACTAAAGTTCGATGGCCGCCGTATCGTCGAAGTAGTCCATTAAAACCGTTAATGGTAAAAAGCTCCGCCATGGCAACACAAAGACACGTCATTTATTACTGGACGTTTTTTCCTAATCATATGAAAACTGCTTTATTACAAGCCTTTCTGGGAGGAGAATCGCATGAAGGTGGAAGGCGAGTGCACTAACACTGCACTACCATTGGTTCTCAATAACGCTCGGAACTCGCCACTACACTACCCAATCACAGAGCGTACATTTGTACTAACCTGGCGAGATAAGGATACATGGTAGACAGCCTTAGCATGATTCTATCAAAGCTGTTGGTAGGACGGCTCTTGTTTTCAGCATCTGGTTTAGCCCCACTCGAAGATGTTCCCTCAGGTGCAGCCTGGGGTACCCGTTTGGAGATTTGAGAAGGTCCGGGATGTCCCTTGAATTGCTGCTGTTGCTGCTGTTCCTGGAGCTGTTTTTGCTGCTGCTGCTGCTGCTGCTGTTGTTGTTGTTGTAGTCGTTGTATTCCTGGAGAAGGGATGGCAGAGCTGGGGACGATGGAATGGGACTGGGGAGCTACTACAGCCATTTGTGGAGCCGAGTGACCCATGTACTGTGATATTGGGTTCATTTGCACGTCTGGGGTGGGCTTGGGATGGTTTTGTAGGGGTGGTAGTGGTTGGCCTTGGAAATTCTACAACAAATTACATGTGGATAAAAACATGATTATTATTATGCTCTATAGTATATTAGTTAAAATACACAGGTGATTATTGAAAACTTCGCGCGCTGATTGGTTGAGAATTTCACACTATCAGACGATAATCACCTCTAGCGATAATTCAAAATGGGGGCCAGCCGCTTTGTTGCTGTTACAGGAAAAAATGTATGTTATCTTTTGTCTTTTGTCTTATATTTTTAAAGTGCCGATCTGACTTTCAAGTCAAGGGTCCTCTGACCGATGGCTTTTCTTTTCTGCTTCGCTCTAAATTTACGGACGGGTTTTTCTGTCGATGAATAAATTATATCAAACAGCCAATGGCGACAATTTTAGCGCGAAACGGAAATCCAATCCCTGCAGTGGAAACAAGTCGTCTACTTCTCCTTTTATGGGCAGGGAGAGGAAAAAGAGTGGACGACTCCTAGGAAATCCAATCCCTGCAAGGGAAGCAAGTCGTCTACTTTTTTTTCCATGGACAGAGAGAGGAAAGTACATACCTGTACCAGTGGTTGTAGTACTGGTGGAGCAGGGAATGGTGCAGGTCCTGGTATGGGCAGCTGTGGTAACGATGACATTGGACGACCACTCTTAAGCTCGCTGATTTGAAGATTGAATGACGCCTACCAAAGGATAAAAGAAACATTACAAATTTTATCTTGTTGCTCTAATCCAGCGTGAGAATATCTAATTACAAGGGAAAGTTAAAGCTTATACTCCCATTTTTCTTAATTCAATAAACTCAAGGATGCCACAAACTAGAATTCTAGTGACGAACTGACGTGAAGCGAGTATAAGTCGCAGATCTCGTAGGGGAACAAACCACTGTGGTCTCGCGGGTTCATCACATCTTCTCCAGGTTTTCGGGTTTTCCTCGCTCCAAATTCCCTGCTAGTAGAGCCTATTTTTATTTTGTTTTGGTGGTGAGAAAAATAGACTCTGCCGATGTAGGACGCTATATATGTCGCGCCTGCGTGGCGTAACTTAGCAACGCTGTCATGATTTTAACAGCCGCTCTCGTCAAACAAAGATTGGCGCCACGATGTTACATTTGCTCATGCGCACTACATGTACCCGGTTAAAAACCGGTTTTAAAACTGGTTTTTTTTCTTCCACGATTGTGGACGGCGGTGTATCAGAGGAAACGCTCTGCATCGACAGTCTCCCTCCTCCATGCCTAAAAGAAGGGAGAGAAAGAGAAGAGACACTGCTAGCAGGGAACCCTCCACAAAGCCAACCACACTAATACTCGTTGTGCAAGTCAGCCGTGCTTTGACTTGAGAACTATGAGATTTCTCAGAAGATGTTCGGTTACAACTTATATATTCACTTACATTACACTGTATGATTTTTTGATGGCAGTCATTAGCATATGATTTCCATATGCCAATAAGTTCTTCTAGTTTAGAATTGCCACTTGGGTTCCTAAAAAACAACAACAATCACAATGGAAAAAAAACTATTAATATGCTGTTCGTTATGTTTCGTGAAGCTAATTATTCTCGGAAATACCATCTAGAGCATGTGATTGGCAAACAGAAGGTCACGGGTTCGGATCCCGCTTGGAACTTGGAAATTCTTTTGGAGAGGTGATGGGGGTGGGGGTGGGGGAGGATGTAAAGGATGCAAACTATCGTTTGCAGACAGACCAATGTTTTCAGACTATGTATTACTCTCCTGAGAATAAGATTATTTGTTTTATGTTCGTGTTGAGAATAAGATTTTTTGTTTGAGCTATCTATATCCAGCGTCTTCTCATGTGCAAACGTTAAACAAAGAAATAATACTCTAGGGAATGACACATGGTCTGAAAAATGAAAACATGACGCCCAAGGTAAAGAGGATTGTAGTTCGGTATTGTTGATTCTGGGGCAAAACGTTTTGATGTAATTGACAGTGGTATTGGAGATCCCAATATTGGATTTCTTTGCAGTCAAGCTTACAAGCATCCAACCAGCTGTTTTATAGTGAAAGAGAAAGAGTTACTTACCTTGTTTTTGAAGCTTCCAGGAGATTGGTGATCGTAAGGTGACCTTCTTGCATGGCTCGCTCTAAGAACCGCAGACCAACATCACGACGAAGTTCTAACAGTTTCACCTGAAAGATAACAGACAAGTTGTGAAGAGTTACCCATATCTATTGGGTATCACCTAGACGTGCATTACACTGACCTCACTGAAACTCACAGAGTCATTGGGCTGCCTGAGCTTTATTCAGAGCGTGTGAACTAATACTGAGGCATTTTCTTGCGGGGGAAAAATGAATAGTAAGAAGGGATTTTTGATTACCTCGGCATCCTGAGCTCGTGTTTCTTGCTGCTGTTTTAGAGTATTTCCTTTCTTGATGAGTTCTTCTTTTTGCACAAGGCTGGTATTAAACTTCGTTCTGGGGAGGAGACAAAATGATGAAAATGAAAATGATAACATGACAGACCATTTCAGACCACGTGTCATTCCCTTGAGAATTATATTCTCTTTTGAGTTGTATCTTGTGGTGATGGTCATGATGGTGATGACAGTGGTAGTGATGGTCATGATGGTGATGAATGTGGTGTTGATGGTGATGACATGACAGTAGTGGCGATGGTCATGATGGTGATGACAGTGGTAGTGATGGTCATGATGGTGATGATAATGGTGGTGATTGTCATGATAGTGATGACAGTGGTGGTGATGGTAATGATGGTGATGACATTGGTGGTGGTGGTCATGATGGTGATGGCAGTGGTGGTGATGACTACAGATATTTCTACTCTAGGCTGAATAATTTTACATTGAGATCTTTAGGGATAAGAATTCTTTGTTTGAGCTTCAGTCATATAGAGCGTTTTCACATGACGTCACAGCCACCATATTGGTGTACCTTTGACAATAACTTTGTCATTAGTTTCTTTTGTTAGATACACCAATATGGCTGCCAGCTCTATTGTCAGACATCACGTCACAGCCACCATATTGGTGTACCTTTGACAATAACTTTGTCATTAGTTTCTTTTGTTAGATACACCAATATGGCTGCCATCTCTATTGTCAGACATGACGTCACAGCCACCATATTGGTGTACCTTTGACAATAACTTTGTCTTTATTTTCTTTTGTTAAGTACACTGAATATGGCTGCTATCTCTATTGTGAGTTAACTCTTTAGGGACTGAGTGAAAACGCTCTATAAATGTAAATGTATAAATGCTTACTTTTCATTGCTTAACTCATCTTTAGCTTCTGTTAGTTCTTTCTGTAGACCAGCGATGGTAGCCTGATAACGGTCCCGTTCTATCCTAAAGTGTTCTTCAAGAGAGTTAGCAAGCTTGACTTTTTCTTCACACGTCTCACCAAGTCTCTTCAGCTCTGATTCTCCTTCTTGTTTCGATGATTGTAATTCTTTTTGTAATTTCTGCACAAGTATGAATGTCATGAGACGTAGCCACTATGACAAACCACATCTTGTGATGCTTAAATACTCCTATTTCAAAAAACGTTGTCATCGCCAAAGGCGATAGGCGATAGGTTATTCCGACATGTAAATGCCGTTTCGTTGAATACGAAGAACATTGAATCAGTCTCAACACTAAGGTCTATGTTCTTGACGAGAATAAGAAGCAGAAATACAAGTCATTCCAGTTATTACTGGATTTTAGAATGAACCTCTCCTATAAGCCTGAAGCGAGATGACGTTTTACCCCCGTCTCTAGACCATAATAGTTTTTAAAATTCTTTCATATTAAAATTGTTGACTCCTTAGAGAATACAAACAATACTCATAATTAAAGAACAAAAGCAGTGTGAAAAGGATTATGGTCTAGAGACGGAGGTAAAACGTCATCTCGCTTCAGGCTTATTGCTTTTCGCTTATCTGCTAATGCCTATCGCCTTTGGCAATGACGTTTTTTGAAATAAATGAATAACAGTATTTGATAAATGGATAACTTTAGCAATGCACCTTGCAGCATGCCTACAGTTTGCACTAGTCATACTATAAAATGTTTTATTCAGTTGCTCCGAAGGGGTTGCTAGAAACTGCTGCTGCAATCATTGCAAGAAGCAGGCCTAGAAATTACTCCTTGAAGCCAGCCAGACAAGTTGCAATTAATAAACGCGTGCACAATGCATGTTGCTTGTTGCTTACCAAGAATGAAATGTATTACGTTCATGTGTAAACAATATCAGCACAGGAGAAAATATACCAGAAAAAAACTCACAGACAAATGTACGGGGAGTTCCATATCGTTTTGACATTTCGCTGATACTGCATTCACATCGCCAATATTGCATTTCATATTTGGTGTGCAACATGCAACAAAACCTTCACCACCTTTATTTGATATATAGAGGATATTACATGGGCGCGCGGACAAAAAAATTATCTAAGCTCAGCGAACGAGTGAGAGATTTCAACACGAAAAGATAAATTTCGTATCTCCAAGCGCCCATGTAATATTCTGTTTATTAAATAATAATTATCCATAAATCAACTTGATAAGTTTTTTATTATTATAACTAACTAACTAATTATAGCTTAACTATTATTATTCACATGTGAAAATATCAGTTTTTCGAAAAGGAGAATATAGGTATTTTATGGATAATTATTTGATATAGCTGTATATTTACCTCTCTGTCCGTTTGAATATCGGTGAATCTTTTCTTCATTCTCTCCAGCTCTTGAGTATGTCGCTCTTGGATGCTATTCAGTTTTTCTGTAGCATCCTGCAGCTTCCTCGATATGTCATCCTTCTCTTGTGTCATCTTCTGATATTCCACCTTGAAGGGCTCTGGTTGTGAATCAGTCATAATACCCTTGGCTTTTGTTTGCAGTTGTGTTTGTACTCCTTTAGACTTGCATCCAATGGTAGTCTCTGAGCCAGAGCTTTCAGCTCGTTTGTGTTTCACAGGGGTAGACAAAGTTGGACTCCAATTTCTATTTTTACTCTCCGTGTCTTGTACCTGTTCATTTATTGCTGGCAAATTCTCCCGACTGCCACCCGCTAGGGGTAATAAATTGTCCAGGTTACCAGCCACTAAAGATGACAATGTCTTTTGGTCACAACCCTCTGCGGGTGACAAACTCTCACGACCCCCACCCTCTTGGGGTGTTACATTTTCCCCATTACTATCCTGAGTGGTTGATTTTATACCAGTTGGTATTTTTAGTTCTGATAATATTTCATCAGAGCAGACACGGAATACATCAAGTTTAGATAACATTTCACTACCATTAGCGCTGAGCGTTTTAGGACCTTCCAATACATCAGTCTTCTTTTGTTTCCATGGAGATCCACTCTGTTCCATATTAGACAGCAGTTTTAAAAGTTCAGATCTATGTCCCTTAATTGTTTGTTCTTGCGACAAGTTGGAAGTTTCTTCATCGTCTTCAACATTCTCCGAACAAATTGCATTATCCTTAGATGAATCCTTTATCGGTGACACATCACCTACTTGCAAACTCTCACAAGACGACGCCTCACTTGGGATAAACTCCCTAACTTCTGGATTCAATGGCGACTTCCTCAAACTGGTATTTGAGGAATGAATAGTGCCATCGTCCTGTAGGAAATCATGCTCCATAGCCGAACTATTAAGTGTCCTTATACTAGGTTTATTTTGGGTAATATATTTATTGACATTTTTGACTATTTCCTGGAAGTGCAGTTCGTCTGGAAGCATCACGACATTGCCTTGTACGACAAAATGCTCGGATTTCATTAGAAATTGCTTAATTCCGCCACACTCTTGTAGTTTTTGTTGATGTGTTTCGGGTAGAAAGCTGATTGGTTCGATCATGCGTGCATCGCCAACATCAAGTGGTCCGTGAGCATTGAGGGTCTCTTTAAACAACCTGGAAAACAATATTTATAGTGGTTCAGTATGAATACTGGTTCCCAATAGGCTCTTAGCAGGTACCAGTCATGTGTCTACTTGAGAGCAACATTTTGTTTTTATTTTATATTGGTGATTCTTTTTAGCTACTTGTAAAGAACTGAATGAAACGATGTGTAACCAGAGTGTTACGAAATGCAGTTTTATAACGATCTCTCGAAACAGGTTGTAGAAAATATGTTTGCTCTCCAGTCAAATTTCACCCATGGGAATCAAAATATTTATTCATTAGTGAATTAATCAGCACGTGATTACTGAGCTGCAGGACTCTTTGCTCCACTTTCTCCGACGCACACTACCACTATAGCCAATATTCAATATTGTGTTAACTTTCACCTCACGTTTTTTTTTTAAATAATAAAATACAAAAATGAAGAAACTGAAGAAAAACCACCCTAGGCAAGGACATCAAACAAGCACAATTCAGGTTTGACAGGAATCGAACTAGCGTGACAAGGGCATCAAACAAACCCTATTCAAGTTTGACAGGAATCGAACTAGCGTGACAAGGGTATCAAACAAACCCTATTCTGGTGTGACAGGAATCGAACTAGCGTGACAAGGGCATCAAACAAACCCCATTCTGGTGTGACAGGAATCGAACTAGCGTGACAAGGACATCAAACAAACCCTATTCTGGTGTGACAGGAATCGAACTAGCGTGACAAGGACATCAAACAAACCCTATTCTGGTGTGACAGGAATCGAACTAGCGTGACAAGGGTATCAAACAAACCCTATTCTGGTGTGACAGGAATCGAACTAGTGTGACAAGGGCATACAAAATTAGTGACCACTACATAATCGCAGGTCTAACGGATGCAATAATGATTTAGAACATTTAGAACATGATCATACTTTAGAATAAACATGGTACTCCTCCTCTACAAACCAAAACACACCTACACCCAAATAAACCATAGCTTATACAACACTTACGAATACATATAATCTTCAATAGGATCTACACAAGGTTTTTCTTTAAGTGGTGGAATGTCTTTAGGAGAGGTGAATGTAGTAGCTTTTGGGTCCACGGCTGCACGGTACTCTTTTTCAAAGGCCTGCACGTCAGACTGCAGATGAAGAGGGATGGCGAAAGGAGAGTTTGGTTCGAGTCCTGGTGGTATAGTGGAACTGAAACTGATACCAAGAACAGATAGTCACTAGATTTTACATGAGATATTGTGCGCAACAACCCGTGTCCACTGTACGATAACAAAAATCTCTCTATAATCCCCTTGCACTAAATCCTCTATCTAGGGGAGGGAGGGGGGGGAGAAAGATTTCAATCCTCAAGAGAAGGGTATTCTTTCGTTTTGACCTTAAAATCGGAGTTAGTGCAAGATATCTTAAGTCAGAATGATGTAATTACCGGAAAAACCCCTTTTTAAATCCATGGTCGCGTCTCTCCACACTTTCTCCGTCCTATTCGTGGGTGCATGTTATGCCATAGCCGCCATGTTGGTTGACGATAACAAAGCATTTCTCATTAGCATCTGTTTTTAGATCAACCAATACGGCAGCTGTTTCATTCTCATTAATTATATAGTTAGGATAGTACGCGCGCGCTGATTGGTCGAAAACTTTGCGCGAGGTTCTGCTAGACCCTGCGACCGTCTTTCTTTTTAAGTAAATAAATTAAATACCAGAATAAAGTTAGTAACTATATAATAAAACGAATAGAACAACTTTTTCCTTGCTCCGTTCAGAAATAAAGCACTCACTAACGCCGTCTCTTCCTGCGTGCTTTATTACTGAACGGAGCACGGAAACATCTGTTAATCATATCTTATACACATATTTCAAAAAACGTTTTCGGTCGGAGATCTGAAATCTGAGACCGAAAGGAATTGTGGGTTGTAAGCTGTAAATTGTTTGTGGTTTTAATAAGTAGTTCTCAAAAAGTTAATATCCTGATATACTAACTTTGAGCGATGATCTGCGCTGGCAAGCAATCTGGGTAAGTGTATATTGAATTTTGAACGAGAAAACCTTCAGTCCCCCACAGTTCCAATCGGTCTCAGATTTCATATATCCAACCGACAGCGTTTTTTTAAAAAGGTGTACACTGGATGAGGAAAATATTATGCATTCTGTAGAATTCAAAGCTGAATAAGCTTGAATTTTCTTACTTTTCTGGTTTTTCTTCGTCTTGTTCTTTCACTGTAGTAACGGTAGGTTGTTTAGCCCCCTCTCCTTGACCATCATTCAAAAACTCGTCCAAACTTTGAACATTCTGTCAAAGGATTTAAAAAAATGCAAAACCGAATGACCAAACGATGGTGAATTAGTGTAAAAAAATCCTCCTTGTTTTACGAGGGTAGAACTTATTCTTGGTTTTCACCTACGTCATCATAAATTTCAAAAGCGTAAATTCGCATTATAATGAAATAAAAATTTCATAATCTTGTAAGTGGTCCAAACTACATATTCTGGCCAAATTTCGAGACTGTAAAGCATTTCGTTGCGGAACTAGAGGCGAATAAACATGACGCAATTTTTGGTTAAAATGTATGGAGCGGCCATCTTGGTGTTCCAAGTTGGTACACCATAATGGCGGACGAAATTCCAAAGGCTTAAAATGATGGAATATTTAATATGTTTGACTATTTTTCACTTAAATATACTTTGAATAGATATTTTAAACGTGTCTGAGGCAAAATATTTTATTTAAAGTAAATTATTTCACTATTTTGATCGCTATTTAGATAGACGTGACGGCATTGCGTGACACAAACTCAACCTTCATAACTCGGGAACCAGACATCGAAATTTTTTCTCGTGACTTATAACACTGACTTCTAAAACATACTTGAGAAATTCCTTTATACGATCTATAGTTTAGATTTTGATGTTTTGATGACGTCATGTGAAAACCAGCAATTAACCATTGGCTAAAAAACTAATTAAGAATAACTACATAGAAATAATAATAATAAAAAAAATAGGGCGATTGCATGATGGCGTCATTCGACTCCTACTACCAAGATGCTTGGCGAATTTTTTGAATTTTTTGATTTTGATTCTCTCATGAGAATAGTAAGACAATAGGTTATGTGCACAAGCAAGAATCTTTAGCACAAAGCATGATGGGAAACCAAGTCCTTTACAACTCAGAACAAAAAAGTCAATAGAATTATCACAACGCAATTACTCTTTTACTTTCGTCTGTTGAAATACTTACTGTTTCATAGGAAATGTCGAAGGAAAGTTGTCAGTGGAATTTTTAGAGGAGCTGAAAAACCGTAATTTCTCGGTTTTCCATCATGCTTTGTGCTAGAGATTTGTGCTCGTGCACATTGGCTATTGGTGCTAATAAACTGAACAGAAGAAAGTGTGCAATGGAGTCTGGTAGTTGAGGTCAATGATAATACAAACGTCCTATTACTAGCAATATTACAACCATATAATCTTATTACCTTTTTCTTCTTCTTGCCTTTCCCCTTGGCACCTCTCAGATAACATCCCTGAAACACGATAACAACGCATTGTGAGAAAAACTGAGAAAAACAGCAATAGATAGATGGTTATACGAGGTGAATTTATGAGAAATTATGCAATTGGTCTGTGATTCGTTTATTTTTTATGTGTTGGTCTAGCCACCTTCTAGGGCCGTATGTTAGATATATATTACTTATATATAGTTAATATTTCTTATTCCCCTGAAGTAAAATCATTATTATCATCTGATTGGCTCAGCTGGTTGGGAACTGGCATGCTGTGCAGAAGGTGGTGGTTGGCAACACTCAGCAAGGCCGGATCAAGGGGGGAAGGGGCAAAGGGGGCTGAGGCCCCCTTCAGCAGAAAAAACAAAACTGAAGAATGAAATGCCTTTTTTATAATGTTTTGCGTTGTGTTGACGGAAGAAACTCAGTTAGCCCCCCTTAACTCAATTAACCCCCCCTCCCCCCCTAAAATTTTGGCTGGATGCACCCTTGCTCAGGCTCCAAAGGACAGTTCATTTTTTAAGGATGTGGGTTGTTAGTGGGTTTTAGGAGGCATGTAAAAAACTATGGCATTTAAGGGGACACCCCAAAAATAATAAGCTATTAATGGAAAATGTATAAAAAATAACTCTGTTTTTTATTTTGGCTGGATGCACCCTTGCTCAGGCTCCAAAGGACAGTTCATTTTTTAAGGATGTGGGTTGTTAGTGGGTTTTAGGAGGCATGTAAAAAACTATAACATTTAAGGGGGCACCCCAAAAATAATAAGCCATTAATGGAAAATGTATAAAAAATAACTCTGTTTGAATTTTGTTTACCGAATTTTGTTAGCCTGATGTCAATACATACCAGATCATCTTGCATTCTTTCTTCTCCTTTTCTCAGGATGTAAACTCCTGAATCCACCACCCTTGTGTCTTTGATGGGTTGCTGTGGTTCTGTATACTGAAATAATCCCATAACAACAACGCTTTCAAAATCATGGCTCAGCTAATGACACACAAGTGAATATAATAAAATACTCAACTGCGGGTGAATATAGCACACACACATGTGCAAGCTCATGCTCATTTGTGCCTCTTGCAGAGATAAATAAAATTTGAAAAAAATAATTCTCTTCATTATTCGTTGCATTCACTTGTGTTGAATATACAACCATTCACCTCAGCCTCAGTAAGTTATCTGGGAATATTTACCTCGCCACTTGAAGACTCTCCTCTTGGTAAAATTTCCCGATATTCATTTCGCCTTTGGCGAATAATTGTTAATTAATGATATTTAGCTTGTGAGCTTAATATGGAATGGGGGGGGGGGGGGGGGGGGGGGGGGGGGGGGACAAAAAAAAAAAACAGGGAAAAAAACAGACTCTACTCACATGTGATGCTAAATCCATATAATCAACCTGAGACTTCAGAGGTGAGAACTACCCCACTCTTGATTCCTAAATTAACTTTCTGCACATACCTGGGTTTTATGTACTTCTTTTTCTTCTGGTTCTTCAGCTGAAAAAGTAAGAATGAATCTGTAAGAACATAAAACATTCATGAAATTATTTAAACTTTAGATATTGAAAAATGTAGGAGATGCCGAGTTGGTCATCTAAAACCACAGGGAGCCCAATTTAGATTAAAGTGAATGGTGAAAATATAATTGGAAAATTTAAAAAAATAATTATTTCAAGATTAAGAACAAGATTATGTCCTCCATAATGCAAAAGAGTAAAAATGCAAGAAAAAATGCACTAGAACACTTTTTTTTTTGCTCGCGCCTTTGTTTTCCTACATAATTTTCCTATGGTATCTAATGTTGAACTTATGTATATATATTCTGATTTTACTCTTTCGCACATTTTTCACCATTCACCTTAATCTAAATTGAGCTCCCTGTGCTAAAACATATAACTGTTCGTTTGTGCAAGCTTCATATCTTGGAGACGCATCACTCAAATCAAGAAATATTTTACCAATCAACTATTTACTTTATGCAGAACCAGTACTGAAAGTATTGTTGAAGGGTTCATTTGCACTTTAAAAAAAATTTTAACTGGGATGATATGAGAAGCATATTGTCACAAAACAGTTCTACATTGTTTATTCCAAGAGCATCAAGATTAACCTACCCGGTTTTGTTTTTCCCTTGATATTGTTCGGAGCAGGATCTTTATTCTCTTGCTCTGCCATATCTTTTTTAATGTTGTCTGCTTTTGCTTCTTCTTTTTCCTTTCTTTGTTTCTCTCCTTTGGGTTGTTTTTGGTTGCTAGGTGACAGAATTATTTGTTTATTAATGAATTTTACCTAAAGGAATATTTGTTAAGTGGGAAATGCAGCTATTGGTCCAACACACCAGTTAGTTTGTAGCAGCCAATTTAAGTCCAATTCTTGAAAATTGAATCGGTTGAAATCACTAACTCTTTAGCACTGCCATAGACTATTTTTTTGATTAGATTTGATCATTCAAAACAGGCTCGAATCGGGCACTTAACTACACAAACAATTTGCTTGCTGATACAATTGGGTGAGAAAAACTTGGCATTTAGAAGGGCCTTCAGTGAAAGAATGCACTTTCCCAAAGTGGATGGATTCCAAAAACAACTTTCCCTGTAGCTATAACTAAACCTTGTATAAAACCAAGGGAAAGCCAGCTCAATGTTTTGGATGGATTCCAAACAACTTTGCCTGTAACTATAACTACACTTTGTATAAAACCAAGGGGAAGCCAGTTCAATGTTGCAATTTCATTCACTTATTTATGTTGATAAGACGTGTAGGGGTGAAGCTTAGGACTAAAGTGGTCAACTACAAATAGGATTGGAAGTTGATTTCTGCTGTAGAAAAGTGGAGAACTTGGGAAAAACCCTCAAAGCTTAGGGGACACATCAACCAATGTTTACTTCAGTCTGTTCTTAGGGGGGAGGGGAGGGTTAATATGTGAATTGTTTTTACCCATGAGCTTTCACTTTGTTTTGCTTCAATTGTTTTTGTTTGGCTTTCACATTTTCTGGTACAAACTGAAAAAAGAAGTTACATTCAGTGACTAGAATCTTATATTTTACAAACACTTATGGATAATAGTAAAATTATACAATGAACAAGATAAGTATGCCAAGATAACGTTTTCATGCCAAAATCAAGGTCAAAGATGGCAGTGGTGTTAGGCAACAGACCTTTTACCTTGGGAGTAATGTATTTCCATTTCAGGCCATGCCATTCCCTAGAGTACTATTTCTTTGTTTAACAGTTACTTGTGACAAGACACATGAATATGGATTCAAATGAAGAATCTTATTATCGAGAAAATGACATGTGAGAATACATTATGCCCGTGACCAGTCCCTCCCTTGTTTTCCATTCTGTTTATAGTAAAAATGCTGTGACTTGGATTTTTTCATGTAGTCCCCCCCCCCCCCTTGAGACTGACTTTTTATCACCCCCGTCTACCTCCCTCCCCAATCAAAGATGAATTGGCCCTTAGTAGCCTATTTGTTTTAACTGACTGCTGTTAAATAAAGACCAATTCAGTGTACCTCAGTTTTGAGTCCGCTAGTACCATATATCTGGATACCAACCACAGGTGCACCACAATCAGGTGTCAAGCACACACGTTCTAGATAGTCCTATGAAAAAATGTATTACATACAAATGAGACAATATTCAGAACCCTTATGGAGCCAGATTGGAGTTTCAAAGGGTAGGCAATGGTCTGAGGTGTGATTCCAGAAAATATCCACATCTTGTCGATAGAGAAGGGTTGGAATTTTGAAGAGGCAATAAGGGTCCAGTGAATATGTTTCTGGTATTTTGGGGTCATTATTATTACAAAGACACTTACCTTGTCAGCATTGCTATCACCATAGTTACTCTTATATTTCTTCCAGCAATTGGGATGATATTCTATTTTACATGATTCATCACATATCAACCTTACATAACCCTTGTAGTCTGGGGAGAAAAACAAAGACATGAGATGACCTCATTTAATCATTTGTTTTTTTGTTCATTTGTTTATTCACCCATCCATCCATTCATGCATGCACCATCTATCTGTCTGTCCGTCTGTCCATCCATCCATCCATCCACCCCCCCACCCACCCACCCATGATGTTTGAAACCCATCAATGAATATGGGTGTGGATATTATACAAACGTGGGCGTCACTGCCATCACAAAACTCAAGTCTATTTCACAGTTTGTTGATTTTCATAATTGTTTTATCTCTTTCTTAATTCCTTCCTTTTCCTTCCCTACCTCCCTCCCCTACCTCCCTTCCCTACCTCCTTTCCCTACTTCCTTCCCCTACCTCCCTCCCCTACCTCCCTCCCCTACCTCCCTCCCCTACCTCCTTCCCCTACCTCCTTCCCCTACCTCCTTCCCTACTCCTCCCCTACCTCCCTCCCTACTACCTCCCTCCCCTACCTCCTTTCCCTACCTCCTTTCCCTACCTCCCTTCCATACCTCACTCCCCTACCTGTCTCCCCTACCTGTCTCCTCTCTATCACTTCATCCACCTATTCATTCTAATCTCCCTTCGTCATGCCTTCCCACACTGAACTTACCAGGATCAGAAAGGTAGATGTTTATCTTCCCTCCATTACATTCATTATATCTACATATAGCATCAGGTCTAGGTGGATGTTGACATCGTGATATGATGTCCTCAAATGCTACCTATACAAATAAGATTACAACTAGTTAGAACGATTATATTAAATTCTGCCAATTTATAATACCTGGACTTGTAGTGTACCTTGAGTTTTCCTGGTTTAGTCTCTTCTATAATGGTCTGTGTTCCTGGCCATCTGTATTCACCATACTCTTCTCCACATCTCACCATGTTGAATCCTTGGTTGAGTGGTAGAAGAGCTTCACTAAACCTAACCACAACATCCACAACAGATTTCAAAGATTTATTTCAAGTTAGTGATCTCTAAACGTTTAAGTGACTTTAATTTATCGAATCAGTGGGGAATGGGGGTTAATGTATTAGGATTGGGGGAGGGGGGGGGGTGAAAAAGTTTGGATAAGATGCGAGAGGTTTTTAACGTCATTACTGCCATTTTCAAGACTACTACTAATTTGGTGTTTTAATGCAGCCAGTCAAAATGTAGAAGAAAAACCTTCATAGAACTGCATTTTGGAAGTCGTACTGCATTTTGGAAGTCGTTTCCCCACACGGTATATTATGTCATTGATGTTGGCTGAATTGATTGACTTTGATTGTCTACTTAAATGTTGTGTTTTACTAACTTGTTCTGTCGTCGAAAGACCTTTCCAAGCCCATAGAAAGCCAATGGGAACTTGATATCTTTGTACTTGACAATGATTGTCTCAAATCTCTTTGTAGCTTCGAGGAGTTCCTAATTACAAACATCAAAACTGTTTAGTTGATAAAATCTTATGATTGAAATAAATCGCGTGCAGTAAAACCATGAAATAAAAACAAAGTTCATACTGACAAATAGTAAAATATTTAGTGAATAACCTGTGCTATCGCTAAATGATCAACACATCTATCATTAAAATTCATTACAGGAAAGACACAAATGGTTTCTTCTGTACTTTTCTTTGTGTAATAAATGTTCAGACTGGAATAATTCACAACATCTCAGAATATTATTTCCAAGCATTCAGCTTTGCTTTCCTAAAACCTTACCTTGTAAATGCCAGTTTCCAGACAAGCTGTGCCATGGGCATATAATATTAGAATGTAATCTATACTTTTAATTTTGAATATCTAAAAAGATACAAAATCAGATATGAGGAAATGATCTCTATTTATAAAATCATTGAATCGTATGAGTCATAAAACAATGTTACGTAGAGACAGGGTTTAAAATAGTGACTGGTCATCAGACAGTGACCATCCAGAATTGAAAATTGTTTGGCCAGTCATCATGGCCGACAACTGAACAGCTGTTATTTAAGCCTTGTGAAGGAGCTTGAAATGGGGGACCCTAAAGTTATAAATAGTTGACTACAGATTAGAGTAGAATAGTGATTCACCTCAAATGCATTTTCAAGTGAGAGCATTTCAAAGGCTTCTCCATAGTTACGTACAGATGCCTTCAGTTTACCATCCAAGTATGCCTTGCTCCCCTATTCATAGTGATGCAAGAAGAAATAGTCATAAGTTTGTAGTTGGAAATTTATTTTGGTATGCTATCATGTCTGTAATCTGGGGTAAGGCTCTGAATAACTATCAGGTGGATAGGCAGAATTAATGGCCGACTGACTTGCAGACTGAATGGCTGCCTGACTGGCTAACTGAATGACTGGCTGACTGACTGGCTGACTGACTGGCTGACTGACTGGCCGACTAACTGGCCAACTGATTGACTGACCGAATGGCGGACTGAATGGCCGACTGACTAGCTGACTAACTGGCCAACTGACTGGTTGACTGAATGGCGGACTGAATGGCTGACTGTATGGCCGACTGAATGGCTGACTGAACAAATTAATGAGTGTCTAATGGGGTTATGGAGGGACTGACCATTCAACCAACTCAATCATCCATTTGCCCAATGTCTTAACTACTCAGCTGTCCAATATGAGCATTATACTGAGATTTTTCACCTGTTTGAGTGCAAAGACAAGGTCTCTTCTCTTCTGAGGACCCTCTGTTACTTCTAGTGCCTAAATATTCACCAAACATTAAAAAACCATAATTAATTAGATAGGGCCCGGTTCAGATGTCAATCTTTTGCCGTGTCAAATTTAATTGGAATGGAAATAGACTCAAATTCATTAAAATTCGACGTCCTTTTCAAACGTAATGTAATGTTGATGGTCTCAATTGACAAAATCCAAAAACCAAGAAATGCTTTAACCTTAAGCATTTTTTAATATATGCATTATATATGACTCAACAAAAGATCGACAATGGAATCAACACGGGTCTCGACTTTAATGTTTTGCCAATTAAATCTGTCGATCTCAATTTGATTCAAACGTCGCTTTTCTCATGCAATAAATGTAAATAATTAGATTCGATGAGGCAAAAGATCGATGTCTGAACGGGGCCTAAAATACACAAATATAGTACATATTTTATATATCTAAATTTATAATGTACAAAATGTACAGAACTATCACACTAAATATGGAATAAAAATGATTAAAATAAGTACAAAATTAAGTACTGTTTAATAAACGAGCAGGAGTGTTTTATCAGGTATAAAACACGAGGCGTAGCCGAGTGCTTTTATACCAGATAAAACACGATCTGCGAGTTTATTGAACGGCTTAAAAAACTCATGATGTAAGTTCTCATAGTGTATCGAAATCTTTACGAAATGAACCAAGTTTGATAGAGAAAATCCAAGTTAAAGTTTATGCAAATGAAGACGAATCTTTATCAGATATAAAACCTCCTTCACGGTCATGATTTCTATTGTGTTTCCTTCATGAATTATTAATGAGTTTTTTAAGTATAATATATGTACAAATAAATATCATAATAAATAATAATAATAGTAATAACAATAATAATAATAATAATAATAATAATAACAATAATAATAATAATAATAATAATAATAATAACAATAATAATAACAGTAATAATAATAAATAATAATAATAATGATTCACATCCACAACAGGACATACCTCTTTTCGCTTTGCTTGGTCTGCTTCATTTTTATCTTTTTCCTTTCTTTTTCGTTTCTTCATTTCTGGTTGAACTGCTCCATTGACTTGATTTACTTGAGGTTTTTCTGCCACTTGTTTCTTCATCTGTGACATATGATATATTCAACAATAATGCTACTGTACAGTATTTGGAAGTTTTTAATATTTTGCTGAAATTTCTGATTCTATTTGAGGCTTTCAAAGTTTCGAAGAATGCTTACCTGGTTATCTTGATTTTTCCTTCTGAAAAAATAACATTTGCTATGAGTTTTTGTAATCATTGACAGAGGAGTTTAACAGGGCTAAATACGAGAAGTTCAGACATTGTTCTCGGATTTCCATACCAATGTACTGACTCTAAATGAACTATTTACTTGGTTTGTTCAGTTAGTTCTCTAAATACAAGTACATGATCATTTTTCTAGCTTGATTGAAGCATTTTTTTATTGCTGTTAAGAGAGCTAATCCGAGAGGGAATACGAGAACATTGTCCAAACGTTTTGGTGACTGTATCACAATCCAACAAAGTGTTTACGACGTGATGGTTATTGCCGAAAAGGTGATTTAAATAACTTGCTTCTGCCTATTCAAACTAATCCAAAATTGCTTGAGTGCGAGTATTGTTGGACAAAAATCCTTTGCTCTCGGGAATTGAATTCATTCTCATGTAAAATGATTGTATTGTTTCTGTCATCTAACATGGCTACCGACACGTGATGGTGCAAAGCTTCTATTGGCTGCTTGTGAGAGGTCTATTGCAAAGAAATTTTAAAAGCTGTCTGACTTTGATACTAAGTAATAAAATATTACTTACATTGGTATGGCATCGTCAGAGTCACTTTCTGTTATAAACAAAACAAAAAGAAAAACATATAATACAATGAATCAAGGCCATAGGATGGCATAGTCATATCACACTTGGCCAAATTCTGACCACCATGTGCTGTTGATCAGAAAAATATGCTATTGCAAACTTGCTTATCAGTTGATAAACACTCCGCAGGAGAAACCAAGCAATAGGCCCTTTGCAGTTAATGGTCACATGTCTGTACTGGTGAGCAAAAAATTTTCATTCTATTTTAAATTGGTGATTCTTTTTAGCCACTTGTAAAGAACTGAATAAAACGATATGTAACCAGTGTGTTACGAAATGCAGTTTTATTACGATCTCTCGAAACAGGTTGTAGAAAGTTGTTTGCTCACCAGTATATTCCACCCATGGGAATCAAGATGTTCATTCATTTGCTCTCAGTGAATTAATCAGCACGTGATTACTGAGCTGCAAAGGGCCTGTTGCTTGAAGACAGAGTTGTCATGGTTATGGCCATAGCAAGACACATATCCAGACAATGGATTTTTACAATCATCCAAAAAGTCTTTTTATACATGTACAAGTGTAACAGCTAAAGCTCTTGATCTCCAGAGATGAGGTGTCTGAGCTTCAAAACTATAGGACTTGTAGGACTAAATCTGAATGAATGATTTTGTAAATTAATTTACAGCCACATTCATGTTTCCCGGACCTTTGAACCGACTCCAGAAAACAAGTGTATTCAAATCACAAGTGATATGTAATGAGAAATATACTGCCGCGTTAGGAATATTTATTGCTTGCAACCAGAATGACTGGGAATGCACATGGCCATCGTAAATGTGATTGACCAAAGCCAAAAGGCCTGGAATTCTAAGTTGGTCACAGAAACATGAAACGGGCTATTATAATAGAGTATTCAACTAACCCTAAATTTCAGATTCATTTACTAAGCTATTACCTCTTGAAGAATCTGTTACTAATTCTGGCACGTTCTGAGGGCAAAAATAATAACTATTGAAATATAATAGTTTTAGTATTATATAAAAGCTCAACAAAAAACTAAACCAGGAATGGCTCACACACAGCTACGATTTAACTTGTTAGGAAATGATCAAAACGAAAGTTGATTTACCTCCCCATCTGAATCCATTTCATCAGAACTGGACATCATATCATCATCGTCATCGTCATCATAAGAATCATCATCACTATCTCCACTAGTATCGGAGCTATCAGGATCTACAAGGTCCGGTATGTCACCTATAATATTCCTTTCAAAAAATAACAAAGAAACATGATTAAATTTTGTAAATGCAATTGGCATTAGTCAATCTGTCATGCAGGAGGTTGCGGTTTAACTCCTGGCCAGACCGACACTCAGGGTCTTAAGATAACTTAGGTGAAAGTCCATGTGACCAGTCCATGTGACCAGCCCATGTGAAGTAATTGTCATTTGATTTTCATTCAGTGATTTTATGTATAGAAAAAGTCTAAATTGTGATAATCATTATCTATTTACGGTTTGGTTTGATGTTTTTCCACTTTTGCAGTTTTTCTGGCTTTGATTTCTGGAAAAAAAAAATTTTTAAATAAAAATAATGCAAAAAAACTTAAAGCTTTTGATTTGAAAAAGGCTCAATATGGTCTGGCTACTTGCTTCACATGTGGGCCATCAGCAATGAAAAACCTTGAGCCACAAAAATGATGTTATACAAGATGATATTTAGCTTAACATCGTTGCATTCAAAGCTGGCATGGCAGGTGCAGAAATGGATGGAAACTGTTGTGAAACAGTTTAATCTAAAATGGCCTTGTTTTCAGATATAATATGTGTTAATATGTACTAAAAAATATTCTGAGCATTTGCTGGCTATTCTACTTCTCTTCGTGGATTGATGCAGGTTTTAGAACACTATTCTGTAAATCCGCGTTGATTTGCCCCCCTCCCACGACAATGTTCCTTTGCATTTAAACAATAGATTGTTTTGATGTGACGTCATAGTGAAATAAAGCAATTAGATAGTTTGATAAATTACAATAGGCACTCTTTCATAACCCCATACCTTTGTTTTTTTCTTTTAAAAACTTTTCATACTGTACATCTAAATCCTTACTGTCCCTGGTGCAGACTATTTTTGCTTCTCGGTTGGTGCCTATTGCCTCATCAATCAGCCCAAGTTCAAAGTATGCTTGTGCATATCTGTACTGGCCCTGTGCAATATCAGAAGAAATATAATAAAGGTTGTAATCAAGGTGTATCAAGCTATGTAATCAAGGTTGCATGCGCATCCAACTAGAGGGGCCACAAAACTGAAAAGTGCAAATTCAGTAAAATTGAGAAGCCAGTTTTATATTTAAAGAGAAGAATAATCAACTTTATAAATTCTTAGCTAAAAAAATTAAGAGCAATGCACAATAATACTTGTGTTCTGATATCGTAGCCCGTCAAGTTCCTTAAATTTGTTTGCACACGTAATGTTGAGGAAACGGTCTATTTATATCTTGTTGGATAAAGAACACAAGAGGGGAGAGGCAAGAGGGGAGTGTAAGTCATGAGTCTGCTCTAACAATAGGACATTGACTCGCATAATAATATTTAATATAATGAAAACTTCATTCAATACCAGACAAATAAACCTAATATAACACTAAGTTCATTATGGTGGCCCTTGTCAAGGACAGCAACCCAAGAAAAGATAACACAACCACATTTTCAAAACAGTTTTTCATGTGTGTATATCGCCCTTGGGTTTGCCATCCTCAATAAAATGTCAGTTGGTACTTTTTCATGAACACCGATAATACCAAGGACAACAGTACTGACCGTGTAAAGTAACAATATCAAAAAATATTTTCAACTGTTAGAAATTAACTCTGACCAATTTAGCAAGTAGGAAACCTACACATGTGTACGTTGTCTTAGTCCAAAATACAACTGAAAACTGACACCCTGGGTTTTCTCCTACCTTTGCCCAATCAGGTTTTAGCACAACAGATCGCCGTCCATCAAACAGAGCTTGCCATGTTTCTTTAGTTCTTAAGTAACTTTGTGCTCTGTTCCCATATAATATGTAGCTATATTGCCTACAAGATAAGAATAGTTATCAGTTACGGCATGATTACATGGACCAATTTTCTAGGCAACTTGTCTCAACTTGCAAGAGGGTTTACACAGTGCAATGGACATGCAACACTGTTGTGAGACAAGTCGAAAAGAAGGTGTTTAATAACCTCATCCAAAGGCAATTAGTAATCAGATTCAGTCTTGGCGTTTTGTTATATACTTATTTAAATAGATTTAGGATGAGTTTACACAGGCAGAAACAAGGCTTTGCTTCTCATGTTATAAACAAGACTGTTGCGTGATGACCAAGGTCTATTGTTCTGCAGGTCAACTATGTTCTTTGTTTGGATTAATCTTGTATCTATTACTCACAGTATATATTTATACTGTACTGATTTGAATAAGTTATAGTCACCAAAAACCTAGAAAGCTGAGATCACTGAGGATTATGGGGAAAACATTTTTCGAACAAGTTAAGCTTTTTTGATACAAACTGCAGCTTGAGAATGCTCACAGGAGGTGAAACTGTAACTGGTAAAAGATCTTAAGTCCATCAACAGTTATCGAGCAGTTCAAACATGTAAAATGTATCTACCCATAATCCTTGTCAGTCTAAGCTTTGTAGCTTTTCAGGCAATTAACTTCATTGAATTATAAAGTATATATTAGTTGACTTACGACATTAGAATAGCTTTGGTATAGGCAGATATGGCTGCCTTGTATTTGCCGTCCATAAAATGTGTATTCCCTTTTTTCTTCATATCTATACTTTGCTGTAAAACAAAATCAAAAACATGACAATGAACCACTACTGTAAAAAGATATAACTAGCTAAAAACTAGTGTGAGCTGCATTGGTGTTTTTAATGAAACGGTAATGATGAAAAGGTAAATTATACACCGTGAAAAAGATGAAAAACTACTGACGTTTTGGACGCTAGTCCTTCGTCGGAGTAGTCTTTTACTTTTCATCTTTTTCCCCGTGTATAATTTACCTTTTCATCATCACTACTGTAAATGTGAATTAGACCTTATTGATACTGGCTTTGGGAAGGTGCTACATAAAACAGAAAATCTGCACCTGGAAAGGCAAAATCATGTCATGACTTCTTTTGAAGTTGGGTAAGCAAGGCGAGTAGAGGTGAGAGTGCTCACCTCTCGTCAGTGCGACCCGGGTTCGAGTCCCGCTAGGCTCAGTGCTGTATGTGAGTAGAGTTGCTCTTTGGTTTTCTACTGTGCTTCGAGGGTTTTCTTGGGGTTTTCTGGTTTTCCATCCTCCACAAAAAAACAACTCCTAAATTCCAATTGGACCAAGGAACGAGAGCCACAGGTTTGTTAGCCACTGGCTATTAAGTGCTACCCTTGTAACACCAGCCCAATTTTTTTTTAAATCTTAAATTTTAATTTTAAATAAATTTTTTTACCCCTTGATGAAATTCTCCTGCTAACACTGTATCTTACCTTGGTCTATTGCATTCTTACTTACTTGTTCATTCTGACGACATGTATCTTCAAACTGTTTGGTCAGATCTTTGTTATCTCTTGTTAATTTTCTTATGTGGTCATACACTGAAATAAAACAGACAGCGATACAATTGATACAAGCTATGGTAGTCTAGTAGTCCTAATATTTTGCATTTCCAAGGGGTTAGGTGTGTAGTCAGTCTATAGGTGTGATTACATTGAGCAATTTTCTCTGCAACTAGTCTCACAAAAGCATTGCGTCAAAAATTGCAAGAGGGTTTACACGGTGCAACAGCAACTCAATCCTTGCCAAAAGTAGAAACATATTCTACTTTTCACAATGATTGGTGCAACTTGTCTTGCAACATTTGTTACAGGTTATACGATGTATATGCCATTGCAAGGCAAGTTACACAGAAAAATGTTCTATGTAATTGTGTGCTAACTTGTGTTAGCTTCACCTCATATTTGCATTGATCTGGTTTCTTATCTCTAAAGTAATAACCCTGGCTACAGAATGGACTTACTTTGTTGCAGTGCCAGTAGTAATGATGTATCTCCTTTACGTTTACTATCCCCCTTTTTCTTTAAATGAGCTGTTTTGATGTGCTCCCTGCAATACAACCAAAATAAATAAATATATAAATAATAATCTGAAATACCTAGGATATGTTTATTCATGTTTAGGATAGACTTGGTGAAGAAGGTTACGAAAAGGGGTATATCTTATATTTATTTATGCAAATTATATTGTGAATGAACAAATGGATTCATTAATAGGATGTTTGGGTGTGTGTTTGGATGGATGGAGGGATGAATGGGTGGGTGGGCAGACGGACAGATGTATGGGTGGATGAAATAGAGAATGGGTGGATGGATGGATGGAGTGATGAATGGGAGGGTGGGTGGGCAGACAGACAGATGCATGGGTGGATGGAATAGAGGTTGGGGAGATGGATGGAGTGATGATAAGTGGGTGGGTGTGCAGATTGACAGATGTATGGATGGATGGAATAGAGGATGGGTGGATGGATGGATGGAGAGGTGAATGGGGTGGTTGGGTGGGCAGACAGACAGATGTATGGGTGGAATAGAGGATGGGTGGATGGATTAGAGTATGGGTGGATGAGATGGTGGGCGGATGAGATGGTAGTTGGATGGGAGGGTGGGTGGGTGGGTGGTTGGACATGCAGACGGAAAGGACATTTTAACAAGTTAATTATCTTAGCCTGACAATATTAGTGAACGGCTTATCAAAATAAATCGCAGCCTCATAATGACTTGCAAAATTCCACGGCCATTACTAACCTGATTTTTAAAAATATAGTATAGCTTTCTGCACACATAATAGCTTTGTCTAGTTTATCCAGCTACAAACAATAAAAAAAAGAAAATGCTTAATGTTAGTATGATTCAACCATTAGAACTCCAATTAGAATTGACTTTCTAACCACAATTTGAAAGAAAAAATGACAATCACGCTTCTGATTGGCTGTTGAACATTCTTGAAATATTTCTAGGTGCACACGGTTTTTTGATTCACATTGTATGCTTCACAATTATACAACAAAGTTATTACAATATTACTGTAACAATTGTTGCTAATACAGTTGTGACTTACAGTATTAACTTTGTCCATCATTCCTAGTGCTTTTTCCGTTTCATCACTGTCTTCCTTTACCAACTGGAAGACAAAAAAAACAGTTATTTAAATCAATCAATCAATTATCATCATCACCATCGCCATCACCATCACCATCACCATCAACATCACCATCACCATCACCATCACCATCACCATCACCATCACCATCACCATCACCATCACCATCACCATCACCATCACCATCACCATCACCATCACCATCACCATCACCATCACCATCACCACCACTAGATGCATCCTAGCAAGTTTTTTGAACTTCACCCTGGACATGTTCAGTTGCTGATTAAAAGTAGAAAATAGCCAGTTTTCAAAAACTTTTTTCGTGATTATTTGGTATTTGACCAAAAGTTTTGGCAGCAAGAGTTTGGTGGCTCACCACCTAATTTTGTGCTAGTAATCGAACTACAATGTTCAAATAGGTAAACTTTTGCCGCAAAAATCGAAAAAAATACTTTTTTTCTATTTTTCTCCAAAAATCGTGGAGATCCTTGGAGTACTCCTTATTCTGGTTCAACCTAGGATCTCCACCTTGTTTTGGTTTCACGTTAAATTTACGAGGCTTGCAAGTCTAGTGTAAGTTCTATAACTACTTGGAACCCTAGGTTTCGAAGTTATGTCAATTTTTGAAACTTGAGAAAATGATGCCTAAAACATGACGCAAAATTATGAAACTTGCTAGACATGGTTTTTGAATGTTAAGAAGAAGGTTCGCAAAAGAATTTGCATGAATTTCGTAATTTTACGCAAAATACAGCTGATGGTAAACTTTTTGAACATGTTCAAAATTGTTCTTTGGCTCTTTCCGACTATAAAATATATCAAATAAACGACAATAGTCATGGAACAGATAAAAAGAAGCGTCCTCTAACAGCGTAAGAGATTTTCTATGCAAAACGAACGCATTTTGATTTTTTATTTAACATTTAAGGGGAAAAATTGGTAGCATATAAATTTTCCAAAATTTGTTTAGAATGTTCAATAACTTGCGATACAGCTTAAAAATGAACAAATAGTCGGGACAAAGCATGATAAGTGACTAATTTTGGGATAACATTGAAAAAAATCGAACTTATCCTCACATGGAAATGCATGAAAAAACCAAAGAAAATACCATGTAATCGAATTTTAGCTGGCATAATGCATTGAGTAAACATCCAACGAAGTCTGTCTATACTTTTTGACGTTCCTAATAGATAATCTGGGCATTTTAAATAAATTTACGAAACCCCCGTTTTGAAGGGGGGAGGGGGAGGGTTAGGGTTAGAGATACTTGGGTACCAGTTTCGAGATTTTCAATTTTCAGATATTATTTATCAGGATTCAAGACATTTTTACTAGGATCTATCTTCATCCCTTATTCTGATTTTTGATAAAGGATCATCTAGCTTATCGGCCAAGCCTATCTTCTGACATATACATGCTCTTGAAGACGTACATCCTTTACTTGTAACAGAGAAAAAGTAGACAAAACGCCAGGCCTGTGTTTTTTAGCAGTAACGGAGAGAAGTTTGATTCCTCTGCAGCAGGGCAAAGATTTGTCGAGTTTGTGAAGAAATTGGAATTGGCAGGAGAAGATCCTAAGACACAAGAAGGTGCATGCACAACTATTGGAACATAATCTGTCAACTGAGATACTCTTTTACCATTGACTGCACAAAGAAAATATATATTTGATTTTTTCCTAAATTTCCATCTCAAAATAAGTTCGATTTATTTCAACATCAACCCAACATTAGTCATTTCTCATACATTGTCCCGACTATTTGTTCACTTTTAAGCTGCATAGCAAAGTAGAAGCAAGTGTAGAGAACCATTTAAGGTTAGGAATCATATCTGATCTTGGACATGTAAACACCAAAACTGCTATGTAAAACGCAAAATAAAAAGGAGCAACTGAGCCATACAACAACGAGGAAAAGTCCTTCAAAGTAAAACCTAACGAGCAACTAACTAACCTGTGTCACTAGCTGCAGAAGTGGAACAGATACCTATGTGGAATAGATACCTATCATATTTGTCCTAGACTCACCTATATCAGTGCGAAAAACAAGTAAATTTAAACCTACAAAATTCAGCGAGAGAGCAGACGAAGAAAGTAAAGCATTAACTTGTTTAAGACGTGTTGCTCTTAAATTACACCGAAGTATCAAGGAAATAAAAAACATCAACAAGAAGTCAAAGATTTTGGGAATGCTTACTGTCGAAGAAAGAATGAGCAGAGTAGCATATATTATAAAAAAAGCCAGCCAGAATTACCACGAAGTACTATTGATCCGCAGAGCCTTGTTCATATCAGAACTGGTTTCCAAAATTATAGCAATTGAAACAAGGTCATCTATTTCAGAACGACGTTCACAGATGAAATGGCGGTGCACAAGACAGTGAAGTTATAAGAAATGAAACTGGAGAGGACATGAAATTCAGATAATTACAGCCAAGAAAATCTAGAATCCTTGAAGGTTTTGAAAACCAATTTGGATACTAAGAGTTAAAAGAAATCTGCACCTGGGAAGATGACAGTGCATGGCGACAATAGTACATCGAGAAGGTCCGCACAGAATGGAAAACAGTGAATGAAAAGCTGACAAGTTGGAAACCAACGCAAGCCATGACTAAGTGAGAAACGACAAAACCAAATTTTATCAAAAGGAGTATATCTACTATTAAAAACCAGGACTTTAGCATGGTGGCGTAAAAAAGTTATAAATACGTTAATTGGACTAAAAAAGTACATAAGATTAAAGAAATTAAATGGGAAAATACTATTCTGTGAAGGCAAAGCTCACCATCTATAATTTCCTAAGATATGAGGAAAAAACAAAACAGTAAATTTTTTGAACATCTTCAAAAAGAGTACCATGTTCAAATAAATTACTTAGAAATAGGTAAACTTTTTGAACATGTCAAAAAGTTTACTATGTCTAAGTAAGAATTTTGAACATGTTCAAAAAACTTACCTACAAACTAGGTAAACTTTTTGAACTTAGGCAACAATGCATATGGCCATCACCATCACCATCACCATCACCATCACCATCACCATCACCATCACCATCACCATCACCATCACCATCACCATCACCACCATCACCATCACCATCACCACCATCACCACCATCACCATCACCATCATCACCATCCCGGTCATCATCATCATCACCATCACCATCATCACCATCACCATCACCATCACCATCATCACCATCATCACCATCACCATCATCACCATCCCGGTCATCATCATCATCACCATCATTATCATCATCATCAATCACAATCAGGTAATTAAACAAGCTTAAATTTTCTCAAATTTTGAAAAATCTCTGGGCTGATGTAAGTCAGGGCATGGCTAGCTTATAGATCAAATCTTGAAACAACCTCTGGGGTAACCTAAGTTGGGACACAGCTAAGTCACAGATCGAGCCCTAAGACAACCTCTGGGCTGATCTAAGTCAGGGCACAGCTACAGTAATTCACAGATCGAACCCTAAGACAACCTTTGGGCAGATCGGCAAGTTGGAGCACGGTTCACTCACAGATTAAACCCTGAAGCAATCTCTAGACAGATGAAAGTCAGGACATGGCTTCATATAACTATCCAATTTAATTGAAATTTACTTTCACAGAATAACTACCAATAAAATATATACAAGCCGAGAAAAAAACAAGCTTACCAAGTACTTAGTCACATTGTTGAAAGCATCTTCAATAATATCAACAGCCTCCATGCATTCTTGGATATGAAGTGATGGATCAATATTCCTGTGAATTGTTTTCCAAATAATATATCAAAGTGTAGAATACTGATATAGAAATACAAAATGCATGCTAGTGCTGTGTGCAACATTTGTGACTTGACTTACTTTTTCATTGGCAGGAGATTGCATTCATGGGCCCAATTGATCCACTGCAAAGAAACAACACAGAAAATGCCTTTAAACCTAAACAAGCAGCAGTAAGGGGGACTCGCGATTGATGCCACAGATTCACGGGTTTAACCCGGGGAATTATGAACGAGGGTACAGTGGGTATTACCCGCGCGATAATGCCCTTACTGCTGCTGTGTTGGGTAACGCAAACGGAGGTTAAAATATTCCTTAGATATAGATGGACGCCATCACAAGCATTCAAAACAAAACTGTGCGTAAGCTACGAACTCAGGTGTTGGATCGCCTGGATGCGGACTTTGCCTTCACAACATTTATGGAGGGAGATACAGATTATAAGAGTATATTTTTTTCCCTTTTCCCGGCAACCGTTTTCGGCTACCTTTTTTTGTGTCGTATGCGTGTTCCCAAAAAAAGGTGTAGTGCTCCAAAAAGAAGGATAGATTTGCGCCAAGAGTTCCAAAATGCATTCCTATTTTTCTTGTTGTTTTGTTATCCAACATTCGACAAATCAACAATGGATATCAGAAGAGGGTTTGCAAAGGGAAGGAAGATCTTGGTTTGCGCAAAGAGTTCCAAAATACATTCCTATTTTTCTTGTTGTTTTGTTATCCAACATTAACAAATCAACAATAAATACGAAACCCCTGTTTGCAGAGAAGGATAGATTTGCGCAAAGAGTTCCTATTTTTCTTGTTGTCTGTTCCCAAAACGACAAGGCCTACTTTGTGCCGCTGGTAGCAAGCACCAGAAATGTCCGTCGTGGATAGAGAGGAACGAATCGTTCCCCTTGCACTATCTTTGCCGCCAGAGTAGACGAAAACCTTCTACCCCCTAGATATAGACATGGAAGAGCAGAAGAGTATTTCGACTACATTGCAAGAAATGGGCATACGTGCAAAAAGCAGAGTGTTGGCGCATTTGCTGCTGGACAATGCCTACGACGGAAACCTGCTGCCAAACATATCCAACTGCGACTATTTGCGTGGAAACGAAGGAACTACGAGTTTGCGGCCCTTGGAAGGATTGCCGCCGTTCGTAGACGATGTGTTTGTCTATGGTTTCGTTTCCGAAGAGAATCTGTATGGCAAGAAGCTGCTCTGCAGGAATGCGAAAACAATAGTTGCGCAGATATCTACGGCAGCAACAGAGGCATTTGGGGCGTTCCTACCAACCAGCATAGTACATACCTGCAAGCAGGGAAAGATCGTAGAAAACATTGCGAAGATAGAAGAGCGCTCCAATGCCGAAGGCAAATGGTATGGAATACACAACACAGATCCTGCTGGATACTTCGTGGCCAAAGTAGATACTTCGGAGCTGCAAATAGAAGAGGTCGGGAAGAACATACGCAAATTCTCCACGACTTTGCATGGGCACGGATATGGCATCTATTCCGTCGACTACACACAAGATTTCTCCGGTACTTTGGACAGAGACGCTTTGGTGCGCAGACTGCGGCAAATGGGTTACGAAATACAGTATAGTGTCGGTTGGCGCGTAGGAACAATTTTGGACAACGAAGACCAAGTAGGCAAGCATGTTTGTACTTGGCTGGAAGACGGAAAGAGAACCAAAATATACAACAAAATAGTATCCAACTTCGAAGCCGGAGAAGTGCAAAATCCAGTAGGTGCAAAACTTGCAGAGTACGTGGATTGCCCAAACGACCATTTGCGCAGAACTTTCCTACATCCAGACGTGCAAAAAAGAGGATGCACCAGGGTAGAAATATCCATCTATGGCAAAGGTTTCTCCAAATCCCACACCAATGCCATTGCGGAAACCATAGCGCCACTAGGAGACATATTTGTAGTGCAGCCGCCAAAGAATATGTGGTTGGCACTCGCAGAACATTTGGACAGATGTTTGTGCATTTGCTGCGAGGAGACAAAAGAAATATTCCTTGCCTGGTACTGCAATTTGGGAACGCATAGGATAGCCGGAGTGCGTGTGCGGGGCAACGACAAATGGGAGCAATGTGTACTTTGGACCATAGCAGAGTTTGGTCTGCGAAAATGTCCCATATTTCGCATAGACGTACTTGCTATGGATCCTGTGGAAATAGCTCCGCTGCGCTGCTACACCAAAGACTCCCCCACTGTATTGGCAGAGTCTAACAAACCCACACGCGTACACAAAGATCCACCAACAATTGCAGAGTTTCTCCCAACCACGGAGCACGTAGAATGGGTTTGGCGCACAAAGAAAGCACAACGAATAGGAGTGGAAAAAAGCCTGTTTGGCATCCTGGAAGTACCTACGGACCGCAGAATATCCTTCCTATCCAAAAGAAAACTACAGCAAAGATTGGAAGATATTCGAGACGATATGGAGGGAGACGAGTGGGTCGAAGCCACGAAAAGATACCACGCAGAACTCTTGGAGCAGAGAAACTCCATCCTGCGGCAGAAAGAAGAGGACAGGAAGAAGATAGAGAAAGAGTTGGAGAAATACAGGAAACTATTAGATAGGACCTCCAAAAGGACAGACAATCTGCGTAGATTGTTCTTTGGAGAGGAAAGCCCAGAGACGCCTAGGGCCAAAGTACACCGAATGGACCAAATACCCGCAGGCGACTACAAAATACTAGGCTATGCAGTACCAAAGAACGTAGACCCCAATTGGCCCGCCAAAGGGCACCGTGTAGCTTTGCGCAAGGGAGCAAAAGAAACTTCCGTAGCGTGGGCCATAGATGCGCTATTGGATGCATTTGCAGCTGGGAAGTTCGAAGCCAGCGGCAACATACGCACTGCCATACCAAAAGAAGAAGTATTGCTAGAGTGGCAAAATGGTGTAGCAACCATCTTTGTGTCGGAAGGACCCGGTTTGGACACATACCACGAATTGGTGGGAAAGATAGACCACAGAATACCACAGAATCCAGACAGACTACTGGAAGTGTCGCCAGCGCCGCCAAACAAAGAATGCACGCAGGCACTGCATATGCAGCCAGGAGAATACCAATGCTGGAAATACGCCAAAACCACCTACAGAAAAAAAGAAAGGACAATACTGTTCCTTTCCGAGCGATGCCCAGAGTGCGTATTGGAGGGCTGCACTGTGGAGCATGCAACTACTCCAGTCTGGGGACATTTCCTGGACGAGCAAAAGATAGACTGGACGCAGCCGCCGCCTCTGTATTGCAAAATAGGTAGAGAAAAGACAACCAAAGCAAAGAAGAAAGACAGGCTGGTGCACGTATCCGCAAAGGGTGCCGACCAGATCGACGGCCTTTCTACTCCATCTCCGGAATCCTAGGATTTCTCTGCGGCTTCGTATCCTCTGCGGGATGTCTGTAGTAGACGACTTTGGGCGGTTGCATGCGCGCCCAAAACAAGGCACCAATTCCCACGACTGCAAATAGCACACCGCCAGCTATTTGCCAGTCCATCTTCGTGGATACTTCCTCCACTTCGTCCTCCAAGTCTTCGACCTCGGGATCTATTTCTTCCACTGTCTGGTCCATTCTGGCTAGCAATTCCTCCTTTGCATTTTGGAGTTCTTCTCTGGCTTTTTGTAAGTCGTCGAGCACTATAGCAAAAGAATCCTGCACTTCTAGGAAATGTTTCTGCAGGTCTGTAGTTGGTGGCTTCTCGGGTATCGCAACCACTACTCCATTTTCCCTCTCTATCCTGCGTATCTTTGGTATTCCTATGCCGTACTTTTTGGCTACCTTCTGCAGCCCCACTCCATTTCGTCGATCTTCCAAAAGGTCTGCGATTTCCTCTTCGGATAGTATTTTGGGTGTTGCCATATATATCTGTGGATATGGTTCGACCACAGGAATACATATGGATCCATAGGGGTATTCCCGTGGATCCATACCTGTTTGTCCACAGATATAGATGTATTTGTACATAGCCACAGGTATAGCTGCATACATGCTGGGAAAACAACGAACAATACAACTACTTTTGGAGATCGTGGAGGGTCTCTACAGAGCACAAAAGACAATACAGGAAATTCGCATACCCGGCTACGTAGCTACTCTGGCGCAACTACCACGGCAAAGATAGCACAAGGGAGGTGTTTCGCCTCCCTTCCTCCACGGACATTTCTGGCGGACACAAAGTAGGCTTTTTGGGGGCCTTTGCAAACCTCCTTTCTAAGGGGCCTTATTTTTATAGATATTTCTTCTTTTCTTCTTAAAAAAGAAAGAAGGAATATCTATAAAAATAAAGACAAGATCTGGGACTCTTTGCGCAAACCAAGACATCCCAGTGCAAATCG
Organism: Actinia equina; assembly: GCA_011057435.1. Taxonomy (NCBI): domain Eukaryota; kingdom Metazoa; phylum Cnidaria; class Anthozoa; order Actiniaria; family Actiniidae; genus Actinia; species Actinia equina. The sequence continues at coordinate 119,266 of WHPX01000314.1, read as the reverse complement.
CCTCCACATCTTTTTTGGGGACACATGCAGACGGCATCCACATCTTTTGGAGCACACGGATCTTTTGGGAACATGGATCCACATCTTTTGGAGCACTACATCTTTTGGAGCACACGGATCTGCATCTTTTTGGGAGCGGCAGTGGACACAAAAAAAGGTAGCCGAAAACGGTTGCCGGGAAAAGGGAAAAAAATATACTCTTATAAATGATTATAGGTGCACCTTTGCCGGCATATTTATCCGTGCCGTCATAGATAACGCCGTCTGTAATGTCCTTTACCTTGATGCGCCTTCCTAAGGCTGTTTCTAACTTCTTGATGTTTTTAATGGTCCCTCCGGTCCTATTAGTATCTTTTTCCCATTTTCTGATGGCTTCTCTTCTCTTTACTGTGAGATTACCTCTGCGGGAGGAATCTTCGAAGAACTCTCTTACCAACTTACCGACACAGTTACCAGGATGTCGCATTGGTTTCAACTTCTTGACGTCAGGCTTCTTAATCTCATACGCACCGTAAATGACCACAGTGACCGGGTAAGCGACTTCGTAGAACAGCATGTCTATTCCTTCAAGTGCTCCAGGTCTGGTATTCTTATTCAGAACGAACAGAGATTGCTTACCAGATGCCCGTATGGGATTGCGGCCCCTTTCTATTATCCACTCGCCATCTAAATACTTTATAAACGTCAACTCCAGACGGTAATCGCCTTCCGGCATCAAGTCGATTATCCTTTCTGCTCTTTCTTCTGTCATCGTCTCATCTGTATCTCCCTCCATAAATGTTGTGAAGGCAAAGTCCGCATCCAGGCGATCCAACACCTGAGTTCTGAGCTTACGCACAGTTTTGTTACGAATGCTTTTGATGGCGTCCATCTATATGTAAGGAATATCTTAACCTCCGTTTGCGGTACCCAAACACAGCAGCAGTAAGGACACTTATTGCCGATGCCGGCGGATCGCAGTTGGACCCCTGTAGGGCCTTTAACCTACCTCCAAAACCCCAGGGGGGGCTGGGGTTTTTCAACATGTGATTTTTAGCAATGCCGGCGTTTGTCAACTCCGCCTTACTGCTGCTAAACAGGACAGGATGCAGGATAAGTCAAGTGGGGTGTAGCCCTCCCCCCTTCCCCCCCCCCCCCCCCCCCAGAACGCTGATTATTTTTATTCAAGTGCATTAAAAAAAATCATTAATAATTCGTGAAGGAAACACAATAGAAATCACAACCATGAAGGAGGTTTTACATCATTCTGATTTTGATTCTACTTCATTTGCATAAACATGGATTTTCTCTATCAAACTTGGTAAGAATTTGGTTCAATATGAGAACTTACATCATGAGTTTTTAAGCTATTTAATAAACTCACAGATCGTGTTTAACAGTTCTCAAACTACTCGGGTACAGCTTGTGCTTTATACCCAATAATACACTCCTGCTCGTTTAGTAAACATTACATAGAAAGAAAATTTTTTTAAATAACTTCCTGTAGTGTCATTTCCAAAATTTGTTCAAGCCTTTCCTCCCCCCCCCCCCCCCCCCCTGCATATTTTTGGCTGGATCTGCCTCTCATACATGTACTATGTGCTGCTGAGATACACTTCTAAAAATCTCACAGAAACTACCATGATTATACAATAAATAATTATTACAGCTGTCTACAAGATTAAACACAAAATGTTACCTTATCTTCCTGTTCAACAACGTCAAACAGAAATGGTGATAGAAGATAGATTTTCATCACTCTGGTGTGTCTTTCTCTGGATGCTTTGCTCAAATCCAACCACATCTCAACACTCTCGGCTATAATATTGAAAAAATAATGTAATTAATGATCAGTGATGAAGGACAAAAACACTTGCTGGTGTTATAAAAGGAAAGTTCTAAACAAATCACAGTTTTACTTGGCATATTTCTTTTGCATTTTCTATGTATTTAGCCACATATCCGAAATTATTTTAATAAGTAGATGGTAGAGCAAATTCACTAAATCTGTGATATAGATATTAGACTAATACACTTTATTAGACCCTAAATCCATTGTTTTTGTGTGACTTTTTTAATGACTTTTTGAAAATAGATGACGTCTTAAAATGTTCAAAACCTTACAGTGAAACTACCCATTGCACTCGTGGTTCTGCTTGAGTACTGAACATTTTAAGACCTCGTCTTTGTTCAATAAGACAGATAATGTAAATCTACAGATGAGTGATCTGTTATATTACATGTTGACTAGTATTTCACAGGTTAAATTCTTATCTCATTCTTATCACAATTGCTGCACTGAACACATCTATAGTATTGAGACCACATCTAGGTTGGGAGCTGCCCTTTCATACAGAAATCAATATCATGGACCAACCCACCATGCAAACCTTCAAATATGCAACATGGCACATTTTTCAAAATCGTAAACAATATTCGTACGATCAAAGCAATCATGCATTTCCCGACTATAAAACTAGGCTTAACTCTAATTAAGCATTGTCATCTGCAATAAGGAATAGTTTCAGCTTTAGCACTGTAAAATATTTAATAATATGTCGGTGCAAGGAAACATCTTCGCTTTTTTAGCCCAAAACATTACCGTTTGAAACGGCTTTCCGATGTGGTCTTGGTCCTTTAGTCTCCTAGAAAACAAAAAAAAAACAATGAATTTTTATACTACATGTGGCACAATTAAGTGGGTCCAATACCTAAAGAAGAAAAATAATTCATAAAAGCTTAAGAAATATCACTTTTATATTATTTTTTAAAGGTGTTTTTTTTACTCACGTCGTCTGAATCTGAACTGTCCACGAGTGAAGGCATACTGCTATCTGTATCGCTATCTTCTTCTCTAACTTCTCCACAGAAAAAGAAAGAAAGAGAAAAGAACAGTAAATAAGCTATAGATAAGTTCCGTTGACAAGAAAATAGCAAAGAAGGCGGAGTGGTTTTATTGTAGTTTTTTTTCATTACCTTTTTTAGGCTTGGCTCGTGTCTTTGAGGACCGTTTACGAGGTGAACTCGGCATTTTAAACTCAAATTCCTTGACTTCTCGTAACTAAACAAAACAGAATATATCCTAAAACACTCCTTGAAGGTTTGATTACTTACTTAGGATAACTTTTTTACATTTAAAGAATACTTTTCATTGCAATTATGAAAACATTACAAGAGTTTGTTTTGCTGTGAAATACAAAATGGCGGTTGTAGTATATGCATGTGACATCGTGACGTAAACACGTCCGTTGATTGGTTGAAATTCTGTTACGGGAATGAGGAACGAATATATACGTGATAAAAATGCTCAACCATCGTTTTTGCCTTTATATCGAGTAAAAAGATATAACTAGCTAAAAACTCTCTTTTCCTATAAACGTGATCGTAATCTCCGTTCTTTCTTGGTCAAGGGAGTTCTTCCCTCTAACAAAGAACCTGGTACTTTTCGCTGTTCTCGTAAACGTTGTTATACTTGTCCTCACATAGCCTCTCACACTTCTGTTGTCGGTCCTAAATCTACTGTTAAAATCACTGACCATTTTGTTTGTACCACTTCTAATGTTGTATATTGTATTAAATGTACCCGCTGTAATCTTTTGTATGTGGGCGAGACTGGCCGCCGTCTTGGTGATCGCATTTGCAATCATCTTTATGATATTCGCAATAACGATCCCACCAAACCAGTTTCCCGCCATTTTAATCTAGCTAACCATTCTCTTTCTGACTTCATTGTTTTCGGTCTTTCTTTGCTTAACGGCAACAATGATTGTCGCAAGACCAAAGAAATGCGGCTTATTCACCTATTGGGCACTCTTAGTCCCAACGGGATTAATGAACGCTTTATTTTCAACTAACCTTTCCTTTTGTCTTTTGATTGTTTGTTTTTGTTTCCTTGCCTACCTTGCTCTCATTGGTTTCTTTTGTCTTATTCTATCATATATACACTCCTTTCTACCACTTCTTTCTCTTTTACTCCGACGGAGGACTAGCGTCCGAAACGTCAGTAAGTTTTTTCATCTTTTCACGGTGTATAATTTACCTTTTCATCATTTATATTGAGTAGTTTTGTTGGATCCCGGGGGGGGGGGGGGGGGGGTACTCCCTTATATTCGCTTTACGGGTACGTACCGCCAAACAGGCCGGGAAAAGACATTATAAATAGATCGATGGACGGCGATCGCTGAAGTCAATATATATTAACTAATTAATTGAACTATTCGATATTTTTATTGGCAGCAATCCAATGTAAATATGTTTATACGGAGCCAATAAAATACGTTGTCTTTTCTTGTCTTGTCTTGGCCAAACAGGGTATGGTTTTTAGCGATTCTACTCTGGAACAGGGTATATAAAATCGCAAATACCGGAATATTAACAGGTTATAATTTTCAGCGCGTTCTTGCTCTGGAACAGGGTCAGGGTTCAGTGGGCTCAGCGGCACATCCTTACCCTAAGCGGGCACGAGTACCCCCCCCCCCCCCCCCCCCCCCCCAGGTGTTGAATAAAATATTAAGCGACTGCGAAGCCTTTTTTCTAAGTGATACAGTTATTCAAAACAGACATTAGGAAAATTGATTTAACTTAATACACCGCATGAATTGTGATGGAAACTGACGTTTCGGACGTTAGTCCTTCGTCGGAGTAAATGTGACATTTGACATTTGTCATTAAATTTGACATTTACTCCGACGAAGGATTAACGTCCGAAACGTCGGAAACTGACATTTCGGACGTTAGTCCTTCGTCGGAGTCAATCATTCAACCATTGACTCCGACGAAGGACTAACGTCCGAAACGTCAGTTTCCATTTTCACTACGGTGTTCAACTTATAATTCTACAATAACTTCTACCAAAACAGATTGACATATATGTAGAGGCGGCATCGCGCGGCCATGTTGGTGCCATTTAACGAAAGATTTCTCATTAGCATCTATTGTTAATGGTACCACAATGCCCGCCATGTTTTTGTCTTTTAACTCTCTTGGGAATGCTTCCAACTCATCAATTAAGCTTCGTACTGTTTTGTGACGAAGATGTCGTAATGAGGAATATAAATGCACAACTCAGATAAAACAAATGCAAAGGCCTTCGGCGCGAATGACTAATGAAGTGCCTTTTTTGGGTCTCTGGACTCAAAATGGACCCCTCTCAAAATTATCGTCAAAGTGCCACTCTTTCCACTGCTACGCGCTGATCAATACAATAGGGCAATACACTGCCGGCAATCAGAGAATATAAAGGTACCGACCAATTCATTTTATTTGATTGAAGGAAGTGTTTTGCCCAATTTCCCTGACGGGACTATTGATGGTTTTCACAGCCGCCATTTTGGATGAATTTAAAAAAGATCCGTCATTTGTCTCTTTTGTTATATCACCCAACATGCTAGTCTCCCTCGCATCCGTTTTTAGTGTCGTTCGTCACGCTAAAAACGGATGCGAGAGAGACTACCAACATGCCCGCCGTGTCTTTATAACAATTGTCTCGATCAGCGCGTAGCAATAAAAAGTGTAGTAAAGAATTTTTTCTTCGAAGAAAAACGTATGTGCTTGTCTAAAATGAGATGTAATCTATTCAAAGTTACGGCAAAAAAAAATTATATTATAAAAGTAGGCATAAGTTTCAGTTCACCCATCCAGTTACTATGGAAGCCCAAGTTTTTTTCACTGGACCACGGTTCCAGGTGAATCAGCATAACAATAGCAGTGAAAAAGCAGTGAAAACAATGCACCAGACAGACTAGACTTTTTAATATTATAATTTCAACCGATTCCGTGCGTGGCAGAGATGCAAGGGATTAGCCGATATGGTCTGGGGGCCGGCTGGTCACTCCCCTGATGCTTCGGCTAGAACATTTTCTTGCGTAATTCGTGCACCCAAGGGCAGAAGGATTTAATCGCCGTCAGGTCCGAAGTCCATACGACGCCTCAGCTCTGCGGATGTCTAGGGGGTATGGCACAATTGAATTGATTTTTTTTCTTTTTCCTTCTTTTCTTTTCTTTTTCTTTTTTTTCTTTTTTATTTATTTATTTTTATTTCTGTCGGTAGGTTCGAACCCCATCGTATCGTATTTTTTATCAATTTAGCAATATGTTCTAAAGAGTAGCTATGACTAATTCCTTTTTGCTCATACAGCTATTTTAAAAAAGGTTGAATACTGAATACTGAATAGTGCATTCCAAGACCAAAGGCATTGTACGTGGGTCTAGTTATTTTGAAATAAAAATTAAATATACAGCAATTAAATCAGATGTGCCCCCTGCATGTGATTAAACAACTGGGAGATATTTTTAAGAATATGAAGTTTAATCTGCAGGAACAATTGAATCTGGTCTAGACTGATTTACATGAGAAAGAATTCACTTTCTTGGGGGAAAATGCTCTATTGTTGTGCCTCCTGTCATGGCTGCCGTCACGTGATGGTGCAAGCATCTATTTGACATTCGTAGGCTTGTTCCCTAGTTTGCAATACGACGATGTCTTCGCAAGCACAGTATTAAAAAACAATCCCAGACCACCATAGAACTCTTTAAGAACTTTTTCAAACAAATATTTGATAACCTGAAAGTAATGAATTACATAGTCTTTCAGCCGCCATTACAGTCGTCACGCAACGCTCACTCCCCTAAGTTACGACGACATTAATAGCGACTTCGTAAAACTGGACTATGAGTTACGTTTTTTATTTTATTGCATTAAACTGTTGAATAGTTGACGTCACCTAAATTAGATAAGTTAATTACTATTTTAACTGACCTCACATAAATTTGAAACTACGAGTAAACAGCTACTGAGATCAGGGGGAGAAACGATGATACAAACGAATGTCTATTCACTCATTCACTGGTAAAACAACCCCCCGGATTAGCACGACCGTTATTTGGCGCGCTTTTACTATTTTAGGTGACGTCACATAAATTTGAAACTACGAGTAAACAGCTACTCGTGAGATCAGGGGGAGAAACGATGATACCAATGAATGTCTATTCACTCATTCTCTGGTAAAACAACCCCCCCCGGATTAGCATGACCGTTATTTGGCGCGCTTTTACTATTTTAGGTGACGTCAACTAAATAGTTATCTAAGTTAGATACATGCATTTATCTTTATTTTTGACTGTAATGAGGATAATGATGATATATATATATATGTATCTGCCAATTTGCAAATATAGAGCGATCTGTTGAGATCATATCTAGATATATATCTCTTAGGAGCGCCTCCTGTAGAATTCATCCGCAGAGTCTCCACGAGCCTCAAGCAATATTTTTTCTAGTGTTTTAGTTGGCAGACCCTTCGTTGTGTATCTGTCAGAAGAAGAAGAAGAAGATAAAGAAGAAGAAGATGAAGAAGGTGATGATGAAGAAGATGAAGATGAAGAAGATGAAGAAGTAGGAGGTCTGGTCTGGTCTGGTCTGGTCTGGTCTGGTCTGGTCTGGTCTGGTCTGGTCTGGTCTGGTCTGGTCTGGTCTGGTCTGGTCTGGTCTGGTCTGGTCTGGTCTGGTCTGGTCTGGTCTGGTCTGGTCTGGTCTGGTCTGGTCTGGTCTGGTCTGGTCTGGTCTGGTCTGGTCTGGTCTGGTCTGGTCTGGTCTGGTCTGGTCTGGTCTGGTCTGGTCTGGTCTGGTCTGGTCTGGTCTGGTCTGGTCTGGTCTGGTCTGGTCTGGTCTGGTCTGGTCTGGTCTGGGCTGGTCTGGTCTGGTCTGGTCTGGTCTGGTCTGGTCTGGTCTGGTCTGGTCTGGTCTGGTCTGGTCTGGTCTGGTCTGGTCTGGTCTGGTCTGGTCTGGTCTGGTCTGGTCTGGTCTGGTCTGGTCTGGTCTGGTCTGGTCTGGGTCTGGTCTGGTCTGGTCTGGTCTGTATGGCGTACGAAACCGTTCAAAATTCATCCGGGCTATTATCGATATCGGTTATTCAATTGTCGATGTCGGGTATTGCTTTATCGAGGTCTGATTCTATTATCCATATCGGGTATTCCGTTCGCGTGGTCTGAACTTTATTATCCATATCCGGTTTTCCATTCTCGTGGTCTGACTTTATTATCCAAGTCCGGTATTCCATTCTCGTGGTCTGACTATTCTCGGGGTCTGACATTTAATAATAACCATGTCTATGTCGGATATCGAATTGCATAAATGAAAGAGATTGTGTTATGTAAGTAAATGAAGAGATTTTTTGTTGCGTAATAAGTGTTTGAGGGATTTTTTGTTGCGTATTAAGTGTTTGAGGGATTTTTTGTTGCATAAAGTATAATTGAAAGGGATTTTTTGTTGCGTATTAAGTGTTTGAGGGATTTTTTGTTGCGTATTAAGTATAATTGAAAGGGATTTTTTGTTGCGTATTAAGTGTTTGAGGGATTTTTTGTTGCGTAAAGTATAATTGAAAGGGATTTTTTTTGCGTATTAAGTGTTTGAGGGATTTTTTGTTGCGTAAAGTATAATTGAAAGGGATTTTTTGTTGCGTATTAAGTGTTTGAGGGATTTTTTGTTGCGTAAAGTAAAATTGAAAGGTATTTTTTGTTGCGTATTAAGTGTTTGAGGGATTTTTTGTTATGAGATTGTGTTATGTAAAGTAAATGAAGGGATTTTTTTGTGGAAAGGAAATGAAAGGGATTTTTATGGAAATTAAATGACTTTTTCTTTAAAGATGTTATGGAATGAATGTGTGAGCATATGTTTCGAAACGTTGCCTTGGCTACGATTCTTTTCTATTCTCAATTCTGTACGTAGTCACGTCTTTTATTATGCACTCGTTAAAAAAGTACACCGCCCGAGTAATAACCCTCCCTTCATCCTTAGCTTGGCCGGGTCCGAATACCTGTTTTTGCATGAATATATTCTTGCATATTTATAAAACTAAATATAAAAAGAAAAATGAAAAGAAAGAAAAAGAAATTTGCTGGTTTGAGTTTTTACTAGTTTCTACTTTTCACTTTTGTTCATTTTCTTCGTCAATTTATCAGTATATCGCTTTCACCTAAAAGAGCATTGAAAAGTGAGTAAGCAGGGAAAGTTTCAATGCTGAGGTGTTTTTCTGATAAGACATCATGGAATGAATGTACAGATATAAGTATGAGATAATAACGACTAGCCTCGCTTTGGTGTCATGTAGCACTTTACAACTCCTAAAATAATCACTTTTTTCTGTCAGATTGTTCACAGAATCTTTACTTATCATTCATTTCTTTTCAGGCATTAAATTTAAAATATATATAATCTAAAGTGGCCATTTCCCGAATGGGTTTATATACAGGGTTTTTCCTTTCCTTTTTCATTCATTTTGAATCATTTTAAAAACTTTTAATCTTTAAATATAGGGACACATAATGATTGAACCGCTGAATTTTGAATATCTTCATTTCTCATTTATTTATTCATTCATTCTTTCTTTTCAAGATATCCATTTTAACACATGACATTTTATATAGACAATAAATATAGAACATCTGATTCAAGGAAATGTAAGTGGCTACATTAAGTCCATATATTTTATTATGATTTTTTTCCAAGGAAGAAAACAAACTAGACATTTTTCTTTTACACTTTTCGGAACTTCAACAAAGGTACAGAAGGTAAAAACGATGTAAATATATATGATAATTATCTTTAAAAATTCCCCACGCTCAAACTAAGACATGTACAAGTTTTGATTTGTAAACCTGCCCCTCCCTGTCATACACTTTGAACGAAGTCTTATCCCCCGTCTTTCGGGTCCTAGACGTTTCAGAATGCCTAATACGATTCAAAATCGTCTCGGTCCAATATTAGGGATCATATTGTTTCTAAACTTGAACGGTTGTCTATTTTATCTACAATGACCTCTTACTCATTATTGGACAATGCCTCATCACTTTGCAGGGTTTAAATTAGGAAATATGCCAAATATTGTTGGAAAAATCGTAAAGTAAGAAAATGTATACCTTAAGTGCACTTTAGAATTGGCCAATTTTTTCGCCATTACATTGGTCACCCTTTTCTTTATTACACCTTTGTAAAAGCATAAATTCGTCCCTGATAACCCATTATTGAAAAAAATAACCAAAACGTTTTTTTAAGGTTACTGAAATTATAGATCGCAAAGCCTAGTGGGATCGAAATGAGGACAAATTTTGCAAAAAGGGTTCGCCGTTACATGGATAAGACTATCAATATCAGTAAAAAGGCATAAGTACGTTTATTCCACGAATTGGAAAAACAAGAAAACTGACAAAATATTGTTGCAACATTGTTGCAGCATGTTGTCTGGGCTCGGTTTGTCTGCATTTCAATCCTATAATGTACTAATACTTCTAGTTGTCATCATATTGGATATTTGTCATTTCATATTGCACCGTTTCTATGATGACCTTAACCCTTAAGTCTTTTGTGCCCTCGGCTATTGTTTCTAATGCCGAAAGGTGTATCTCTGATCCATACATCTGACCTTCCTTCAAATGTATTGGCTCAACAGTAAAAACTGTATCTTTTAGTTCATCAGATGCCTCTATCACGAACCTACAGGAAGCAAAAAATAATCACTATTAATCCTGAAAACTTCTGCTATTGGGGTGTTGGTGCATCGCATACTGAAACCAAAACATCGCGTAAGAGTAAGGCAGCCTGATCTACTAAATATGTAATAAACTACTGCTGGTACAAACCTTATCCCAACATGCATAGTTGTGGCGGCCGACACAAGCTGCAAGTAGAGACTGCATTTCTCTGCAATTTGAAGAATCAGCCTCCACTTGCACCCATGAGCATCAATATTGGGGCTTGTTAGGGGCTCTCGGCGCGTATTCCCTCCAAAGCCAGCGACTATTCTTTTGAACTCTCTAATTTCCCATAGGAAACTTGAAATATTTCTTTCCTAAGAAATAAAAGGTCTGTCTTCTGTTGAATGAAAGAAGAGTATGTATTAGAAATACGATGAAACACCACAGCATACTGATACTATACTACTTTATTCGTTTTTGGGCTTTACCTTATCTAGCAACGACTCCTTGAGCTTTTCCTCACTTCTTAATAATAGCTTCACGTGTTGGCAGGCATGTTCAACATCGTGTGCAATTTTTTCTTCTTTATTTCCCCAGAAGTGGCACCCAGATATTGAACAATTATTTCTTCTCTTGGTGCATTTTTTTTTTGTTTTTTTTTGGAGGATGAAATCCCTTTTTCGAATTTTATGTAAAATGTTTTCGTTTTAAGGACCCGAATTTCTTTGTTCATAGGAATACACGGAAAAGAAAGGGAGCAGCAAGAGAAACAAGGGCAGAATGGGCAAGAGCAAGGGCAGAATGGGCAAGAGAAACGAGGGCAGAATGGGCAAGAGCAAGGGCAGCATGGGGAAGAACAAAGGCAGAATGGGCAAGAGAATCAAGGGCAGAATGGTCAAGAGCAAGGGCAGCATGGGGAAGAACAAAGGCAGAATGGGCAAGAGAAACAAGGGCAGAATGGGCAAGAGCAATGGCAGCATGGGGAAGAACAAAGGCAGAACGAGAAAGAGCAATTAAAGAGGGGAAAAAGAAAGAGAAGAAGAATGCGCGCTAAGGAGAATAAGAAGCAAAAGCATAGTTAAGGGTGCTAAGAAATATAGGTATTTTATGGATGATTCAATCATATGATATGATATATGTCATATGAAATGATAAGAGTATTAATTTCACCGAGAAAAAAAAAATGGTCGGCGCTCGTTGATTGATTTTCATTTATTCCTTCATTCATATTGTTTTTAATGTTGCTGTTAATAACTTGCAGTGTACTTTATACAAGCTTTCATATTTTGAATGAGTTTTGAACTCTTGGAGTATATGGCCGCTGCATAGTTTTAAATTTTATTAAAAGAAAGAAGAACGAATGAGATTTTTGTATTTAATGTAAAAAAGATTTCCACCATACCTTTGTTTTATTAATAAGTGGAAATGTGGGAAACTTATTACGAAATAAATTTGCTAAGCAATTGTTAAATCGACCCTCTCTTTAGTACTGGCTCAAATTTATTTTTAGATAAGAAATGGCGAAAGTGAACTCAGTACCCTTATACTTAAGATGGACAAGGTAGTAGGACATGTTTAACGAATCGAAGTGTCTTTTCTACGGTCGGTCCTCCTATTGAAGAATGGCGTCGGCAAATAATCCAAACTAAAGTGCATGGAGCGCAGCGAAAAAAAAGATATTAAAAATGTGCGGCAAAAGCTTGAAATAACGATTTCAAGCGCGCGCTTGAAAATCCCTTTCATTTCCTTTCCATAAAAAAGTCCCTTTCAATTATACTTTACGCAACAAAAAATCCCTCAAACACTTAATACGCATCAAAAAATCCCTTTCGATTATACTTTACGCAACAAAAAATCCCTCAAACACTTAATACGCATCAAAAAATCCCTTTCAATTATACTTTACGCAACAAAAAATCCCTCAAACACTTAATATGCAACAAAAAATCCCTTTCATTTACTTTACATAAAATTACTGAATGTGTGAAACTGAAATGCAATTCGATATCCGACATGGTTATTATTAAATGTCAGACCCCGAGAATTAGTCAGACCACGAGAATGGAATACCGGACTTGGATAATAAAGTCAGACCACGAGAATGGAAAACCGGATATGGATAATAAAGTTCAGACCACGCGAACGGAATACCCGATATGGATAATAGAATCAGACCTCGATAAAGCAATACCCGACATCGACAATTGAATAACCGATATCGATAATAGCCCGGATGAATTTGAACGGTTTCGTACGCCATAGGTCTGGTCTGGTCTGGTCTGGTCTGGTCTGGTCTGGTCTGGTCTGGTCTGGTCTGGTCTGGTCTGGTCTGGTCTGGTCTGGTCTGGTCTGGTCTGGTCTGGTCTGGTCTGGTCTGGTCTGGTCTGGTCTGGTCTGGTCTGGTCTGGTCTGGTCTGGTCACTACATAGAATGTTCATTGGTAGTTTCATCATTGATGTCACTTCTGGGATTCTTCATACTTGTGTATATAGAGTTTCTTTCGTTGTCACAATGAAAGGCATTTTTACGAGACTTTCTGCAGCAAACAAGCTCAATCAAATGTCGCCGAAAAACCTTGCTCTGGAAAGTATAGATAAACGGGTTAATAGAAGAGTTACACGTAACAAGAATGATTCCACAGATAGACGGAACGTCAACAGAGTAACTGTACTCTATGTCAGCGTAATGGTAAAGAAGATAGATGATGGAGTCTGGTAACCAACAGGCAGCAAAGATAACACTGACAATGACCACCACCTTGGTAACTCTCTTCCTTGACTTTAACACAGCTAGTTGTGTACCTTGTACTTGGTTTTGCTTGAACCAAAGAGAGTAGATGACTCTGCTGTACAAAACAAACATGATGGTGATAGGAATAACCCCAAAGTAGAAGAAACAAAGTGTGCTGTAAGCACTTCCAAACCACTTCTTCGACCATATTTGCATACAAAGGTGGGTTTCTTTGTCATAATCCAATGCCAGAAAACAAGGAATGATTATCACAAATGCAGAGGTCCAGCATCCAGCAATCACTTGCTTAACTTTTCTTACATTTAGCTTGTATTTTTTACCATAAGGATGCATTACAGCAAAGTACCTCTCAAAAGAGATGGCAACAAGAGTGGCTGCAGAACAAGCACCGCCAATCCAAGCAAAATACCCTCCTGTCAACAATTTGCACACAACTGTTCCAACAACACCATCAGGATGGGAGAAAAAATTGGCTGAAGATGTAGAGCGGCGAGAAGAATACCCCGACCATCAAGTCTGCTACAGCTAAGTTGAGGAGAAGATATATCATTGGAGATCTTAAGGACTTGTTGGTTAAAATGATCTTGATAACTAGGGAGTTTCCAATGATGTCCGTCAATACTAGGATTGATAACGTCAGGGTGACACCTATTTGGGCAGCTTTGTTGTCAGCATACAAACCAGACATGTTTGACCTGAAGAAAAAATAGAATGAGTAAACCAGTGAGCTGAACTGCTTCAACTTTCTTTCTTCCTTATTAATTTGATCAGGTAGTCAATCAGTTTGTTGATCCATCCATCGATCCGCGCATCCGTCCGTCCGTGCATCCGTCCGTCCATTCATTTTAGAGCTTTTCTGTCGGGTCAAACCTTTTTATTACTGGGATACCTTGAATTAGAAGCCCAGTCGTAAAATGCCTTCGTTTTTGAGTCACGATTTATCAGTATAAAAATTTCCCTAATTCGAACGAGTAAATATATAGTTTTCTAAGGGGAAAAATTCATTTCTTAGGACTTCAGCAGTCAGACTTGTTGCGAACTGGCCTCGTTACGAGTTCACCGCTAAGAGACAACGGAACGCTCTCCACGGTAAACAGCTCGCCCGAAAAAATTGGGAAATTTGCTCTGAAGCGTGTGAAGGAGTACGAGGGAGTGATATTTCGATGTCGTTTTCCAATGCATGGCTACAACACCTACTTTATCAACTGGTATTTTCGGAAGTTCATGACACCTGAACTACACACATGATCTTGTTTTGACAACAGCTGCATGCCTGTTTCCTTGTTGACTTAAAGCGCTGCTCAATCACACGCATGCGTGGAATCGTACAATTTACCATCGTGTCAAACTTGGTTTTAGTGCCACGTCAATGAATGCGTTTCCATGACATTCCATAAGCACGTGCCTTTAAAAGCTTTGTGTTGTCCGACAATGCAGGGAAACACTTTGATTGGTGTCCACTAAAACTCTATTATTATGTATCGGAAAAGTTCATAATTTTTCCCAATTCGCGCGTGTGACTGAGAAGCGCTGTAATCATGGAACGTTATGACCATTTCTAAATCGTTTACTGCGAATTCCAAGAGAATTATCCCTATACGTTTATCATAATTAATGGAAACAAAAATTCAACCCTTTTCGATGCAAGACCCATGCAACTAAACTGTCATATTTGGAAAGCTATGATTTCACTTTCTGCATATCTAAGTTGAGGAAATATGATCTTACCCTGTTCTTCAAACAGAACTAATCGATTTATTGAGCGAGTGGGCATGTGAAATAAAAAAGCACTAGTTTGCAAAGATATATCTATATCATTCTTTCTTGATTTTTTGAAATATTTTTCAGCAAAGCAAATTGGCCAAGACATTTTGCTTCCGAAGAAGCAGAAGTAGAAGCAGAAGCAGAAGCAGAAGAAGAAGCAGAAGAAGAAGAAGAAGAAGAAGAAGAAGAAGAAGAAGAAGAAGAAGAAAATATTTGAGTACTAATTAAACTATATATCTATGTATGTATAGTCAAGAAGAAGAAGAAGAAGAGAAGAAGAAGAAGAAGAAGAAGAGAAGGAAACGATGGAGTTAGCGTCTACTAATCGTGTATTTTATGTGTAATACAGACACCAAAACACTAATTCACAGGTTGAGCCTATAATTTCTGTAAAGCTACGTATTTTGATTTAAAAATTAGGAGAAAATGCAGCAGAGTTATTTTGTCCACCAAATTCATTTTAAAGGCTTCAAAACGGGAGCACGGTGTTAAACTTCATAGACCGCGAAGAGAACGTCTTAAAAATTAACTTAAGATGGAGTTGAAGGAGTTAGCTCCTCGTCTTTTTGACTTATTTGAACCTTTTTGAAAATGAAATGAGATTAAATAGACTAGTCTATTGAACTTTTCTCTTGTTAAGATGTCAAATCCAAAGTCTTTAGTATGCGATCAATCAATCAATCACTTTAGTAATGTGCCGTTTTACTAGCTTGCCACAAGTGAGCATACTAATAGGGAAGACCAATTTCAAACTCACCTGGTTTGATGATTCTCTTAAAATATATTCTTTTCTGTTGAGTTTAGCAGATCAGCTTCTCGTGAAGTCAACGAACGCTGCCAACTTGTTTTGCTTTGCCTTTCTGTGCGTAATGTTATCAATTCGATTTTTCCTTCTGAAAAATGAAATTTCCTTGCTGCAAAAACTTTCGATTTTATCGTGAAAGGTCGACAACGACCAAAAGTCCAAAAAAACTGAAAATAGATAATGTGTTAACAAAAACTTTTGCCATAAAAGTCCCACCCCCGGGGGTACTCTTGCCCGTTTAGGTTAGGGATGTGCCGCTGAGCCCACTGAACCCTGACCCTGTTCCAGAGCAAGATCGCTGAAAATGTTTGACTTTATCGATTATTATATGACGCTGAACGTGCACAGAGAAGAAAACATGCTTCCTGTACTTTGTTCACAGTATTAGGGAATACATACATATTTATATTTGATATTGTTTTTTATTGTTCATCGAAAAGGAAACTGCCCTTTTTCATGCTTTCTTATTTATAATCAAGTAATTTAACTGTATCTTAGCGGAAATATTTATCCACATGGTTTGTGGTCATCGAATAGAAGTTTTCACTTTCAAAATGTTCATATATACACGAAAATACTAGTAAGGAAATCGATATTTTCAGCCCTACATGGTTTGGCCCATTGTGCAGGGTCAGTACCACGTGATGGTACGGTTCAACCTCAAGAGCAAAACAATATCTTTATTCTATGGAGTTTGCAAACTATTCAATTCAATTCAATTTAATTTCAGTTTATTTACACTGGGTTTTTTTTCAATTTTATATAATAGAATTACAAGAATATATATAGTTGAATAATATTTATAATTTGCACTATAATTAAGATGTAATAGGTGCAAGTGTACGACAGCCAAAGGAGCTAAATGCTTTCTAGTTGGCTGTCTCATTCATTTAGGGTCAAAATAGAAACATAGAAATAAACATACAAGGGTATGATATTATGATAATACTATAATAATAAAGTCAACAGTTCCTACTCTATTAGCTATGATTAGATTATGACAGCCAGAATGGCAGGTGTGATTCAGGATACTTACTTTCGGTTCATCATCTCACGTCTGTCACGCACTTAGATAGTATAGTCACATAAAAACCATTAGAGACCTTTAGATCCGACGACGAGTACGAGTAAGAGTGTTTAACTTTTAAAGAGATGCCGCCACTATCTCGTTTTTGTAGTCGTGATAGTGTACGTAGATTGAAACTTTAGATTGTAAAAAATTGGAAAATCGACTATACGATTTAGTGTTAACCACGAGCACAGGACCAATATTAAAACTCGTACTTGTACTCGATCTCGTACTAATCGTGGTATCTTAAGGTCGCTATTGAAGCGACTAGTCGCTCGCGAAGCCTCGGGCCGATTTTCCCCATATCTTATTCCATGCATTCGTGCCTAGGGCTTTGTGGGCGAATTCTAGTAGTGAAAATATATGGGCATTCATCGCTGCGGGGATGTGGGGTGGGAGTTTTTGCAAAATATCAATATGCTCTAGTGAAGGTCACTGAAATTTGAACGTTTGTTGTGTATGTGTTTGATATTTGTGAATATTTAGTCATCAAAATGAGAGAATTTCCGCACTCGGGATCTAGAAAGTGAGAGCTAAATCGAAAATGGGTGATTCATCTCTGTTACACAGATCATGACATGAGGGTATTTACGGTTCTTTCTTACCGATATAGAATACCAAGGTCAGTTGACAAACAAACTTGCATGAGGTTTTGCATGCATATTTAGGATTTATATGATTTATATGATTTATATTTATGTGTTGGGCAGAATTTTCTTGCCCTCTACGTTGCACTAGGAAATATTTTTGAAATACAAAACCCGTGAAATATTAAAATTATATTAAATTCTATTTCTCCTGTTTTCTATCAATATCGATCAATTTTATTTGTACTTCATAGTTACATTGATATAAATAAATAAATAAATAAAGTACAACAGATTTAAGAATACAGACCATCTGTAAATCAGAACCCATAGGGCTTAGACTAAGACAGATTGCCAAATATCTATAAGCTGAAACTCGACCTCTTTATCAAGGTGCACTTTCCATTTCTGGTGTTCGTGTTGCATGATACAAGGGTGTAGGGTCACTTTAGGTTTGGACGAGACATCGTGGGTATACTTATAATGTGTGTGCAATTACGTGCAGTTAAAAAATTAAGCACAGGATAAACATTGGGGCAAGGGGATTCTTATAAAGGCCGAGGAAGGCCGAGGGCGCAGATCGGATTTAATAACCAGCCTAGACGCAATGCTATTGTTGATAATTGCATAGATAAATGATTTAGGAACAATGGATTTGGATTTCATTATTGACTTCACATAAATGTCCACCGCACAAGTCTTGTTTTTTTTTGTTTGAAATATAGACCTACCTGTACCGGAACATTATTGAGGATAACAACCGCATTACACACTGGGATTAGGGTGTGGCTGGTTATCAATAGATGTTGGAATAGAGCGAATGAAAGCCTGTAATAGCGGATAAAATTCTATGTGCTTATGGATTTTGGGGGTACTTGCTGAATTCCACAATATATATGAGAGAATTAGCCTTAATTAAGTTTCAAGCATGGACACTAAGTTTTGGCATTTGGTGAAGTCCAATTTATCAGGCATGTACTTTGAAAGTCAAATTTACAATTGTTTTGACTAATGTGCATACGGATTCAGAGCATGCGCAGACGTTTTTCACTCGTGTCATTCTGATGTGTTTTATTCTGCTGTTGTTGTAGTTTGATCTTGCGTACCCTGGTTATGGTTGTGCTGATCAATTCGACTGCCTGTCTTAGGGCCGGTGTCAAACGAATCCATCTCCACACCAACGGAATTCCTTCGAAATCTCCTCAAGCAAACAAGCTTGATTAAGCAATTTTTAAATTTCTCGCTCTGTAGAGTATAGATAAACGGGTTGATGGCTGAGTTGAACGTTGCCAGGACGACGCAAATGTTGTAGATGACGTCATTATTGTTGAACGGTTGGTCGTAGTGGTGAAGAAGGTAGACAGTTTCTTCGGGTAACCAGCAGACAGCATATACAACGCTGACAATGATCACCATCTTGGTAACTCTCTTTCTTGACTTCAAGATGGCTAATTGCGTACCTTGTTCTTGGTTTTTCTTGAACCAAAGCGAGTAGATGACTCTGCTGTACAGAACAAACATGATGGCGACTGGAATAACCCCAGCAAAAATAAACCAAACCGTGCTGTAAGCTTTAGCAAGCCACATGTGTTGTTTCGGCCATTCTTCCATGCAAATGTTGATGTGTTTATCGTAATACACGGTCACAAACAAGGGGATATTCAGCACTACAGCGAACATCCAGCTTCCAATAACTATTCGTTTAACCCTTGGTAACGTAAGTTTAAGCTTCGTAGAGTGAGGATACATTATAGCAGCGAATCTCTCACAAGATATCGCCAGGAGAAAGATGATAGATGACGCAGCACCCGTCCAGGAAATATTTCCCGCTGTTAGAAACATGCATGTGAATCTTCCTGCAAGTCCATGAGGATGAATAAAGAAATGACTGAACACAAATCGAGGCGTTAGAAACACACCTACGATCATATCAGCTACAGCAAGGTTGACGAGGAGGTAGTTCATTGGTGATTTCATGGATTTATTGCTCAGAATGATCAGTATAACCAGGGTGTTTCCTATGAGGTCCGTCACTACTAGGATAGATAGTGCCACGGTGACAGCTAATTGAACAGCACTGGCTTCAGCATACAGCCCAGACATGCTTGATCTGTATAATCAAATTAATAATAAAACAATCAATCTAAAAAATTACTTTAACTTCGAATTCTCTCTTCCTCTGGTTTCGTTAGCTTCAACTTTAAGACTGCGAACAGTCCTTCTATTTCCCTTGGTCACTCTCCGTTTGTAACCAGTCTTTCTCGGCCAACCTACACAGACAGACAGACGGACAGCATAGAGGGGAAATAGAAGGGACTGCGCGCAGTCTACCTCAACTTTGCGTAGAATATTCATGTGTTCCAGTGAAGGTCTGTGGAATTTCAAAATAATTTGGTAACAACAAAGTTCTATAAAGCGAAACCCCGAAAATGTCGACACAAGATCACCAAGAATCACGGGTAGGCAATTTTAAAATGACTAATCTTAAAGACTACGACCTTTCACAATTTTACCTGCTAAAATATATGTCCATTGATTACTTTTAACTCCTACTTGACCAAGATCTAGTCTTTATGTTCTAATTTATGATAGTCTTAGCTCAAAATCCTCGCCAACTTTGACTGTATGTGTTTTGAGTTGGAGATTTAGAGCTGACATTAATTCATTTACTCGACCAACAGGATGTTAATATGTACTGTAAATTATACGTCAATCATGCAGATCAGAGTCTAACATGCCATGACTATATGATGAAAATATGCTCATGACTAAATCGTCCCATGCCAGATCAAACTGGAATAGTTTAGATTTTAATTTTGTTGAGGTAGGAAAACCAGAGAACCTGGAAAAAAAAAATAACCAAAACAACAACTCTATTTTATTTAATCTTAGTTCAAACCGATGCTGGTGCATGGATTTTCTTTATGAATTTTTACATGCACGACTTTTAGAAGAGCGTGCTCGCTCTAGAATCGTCTGCTTGTATAAATAAAGTCACTCTATTTATTTTCCTAAGAGTTTGGAAATTTGTTTGCCGGTCGCTTATAAATAGTGCTTTTAGAATGCATGCGACAATACCAAGTGCAGATTTTGTTTTTCACTTTTTTGCGTCTGTCACAACACAAACTCCGACAACCTGTTTGCGAAATGCGTCAGTAATGTCGAGGAAAAGTTTGTTTTTCCTTTCCGGAGAGACTTGGAATATTTGACATAAACATTTTAGTTTTGATCATAATCAGCGAAGATCATGTTAAAGCTGGAGCCGATTTGAAAGCTGTGTAAGACGTGTAAGTGCGATGAAGGTAAACATGGTTTGCGAGTGTTTGAACTAAAGGTGAAAAAAATGATTTGAAAGGAAGCTGACGTAATTTCATCAGAAAGAAAGAAAGAAAGAAAGAAAGAAAGAAAGAAAGAAAGAAAGAAAGAAAGAAAGAAAGAAAGAAAGAAAGAAAGAAAGAAAGAAAGAAAGAAAGAAAGAAAGAAAGAAAGAAAGAAAGAAAGAAAGAAAGAAAGAAAGAAAGAAAGAAAGAAAGAAAGAAAGAAAGAAAGAAAGAAAGAAAGAAAGAAAGAAAGAAAGAAAGAAAGAAAGAAAGAAAGAAAGAAAGAAAGAAAGAAAGAAAGAAAGAAAGAAAGAAAGAAAGAAAGAAAGAAAGAAAGAAAGAAAGAAAGAAAGAAAGAAAGAAAGAAAGAAAGAAAGAAAGAAAGAAAGAAAGAAAGAAAGAAAGAAAGAAAGAAAGAAAGAAAGAAAGAAAGAAAGAAAGAAAGAAAGAAAGGAAGAAAGAAAGAAAGAAAGAAGAAGGAAGAAAGAGAGAAAAAAAGAGAGAAAGAAAGAGAGAAAGAAAGAGAGAAAGAGAGAAAGAGAGAAAGAGAGAAAGAAAGAAAGTCGACATAAGTATTATCAAAATTATTAATATGGTATAAAAGTCATGTCGCCGATCCGCTGCTTTTGCGAACGACAGGCCATTACGATTGGCAAATAATGGCCGCGCACTTCTGACAGTTCATACTTATATTTTAGAGCTCCGTGCAAGTTATTTCACGAATGAACACGAAATTTCAAGCTAATGTACCTTATTTTTCACCTTTTAAAGATTATTTCAAGGTTACTTTGTCTCATTTACATTTTTGGAGTCAATTCTCGACGAAAACGTTCATCAAAATTACTTAAGTTTTCTGAAAAGCCCGCTTGTTATAAAATTTATTAGCATTAATTATGGAATGTTTATTACCTTATGTCCATTAGGGCTTGTTTGAGCTGATTTCAATGGTTTTTTCCACTGGTTTGTCGATTCGTCTTGTTATGCGTAGCTTTTTCTTGGACTAGCGATGTTGTGGGGATGTTGTAAACACAGAGAATTCAATTCCCGAGCTTCACACCTTCCTAAGAACAAGCAGCCTTTCTTGTTTAGTTTTTGCTCTGCCTTCGTTGATATTTAGAAGTCGGAAAACTAGAATATATAAACGGTTTTAAAAGACACTGTGATTTATACGATGTTTGAGCAAAAGTGGATCGGAGAATTTAAAACTCGCACTGCCCAGACTGTTCGGTTCTATATTGAAAATGAATTTGAATTTTTTAAATGCAAGTGCTAAGCATTGGTTAATTGAAAAACTAGAGATTAGGAATTTAAGAAGGAATTTAATCGCACATGATAAATAAGATTACTGTATAAATAGAACCAATTGTAGGTAAACCATTGTTTATCTTGCTTGGCGTGACAGGTTTTTTTTACATCAATACACTACAAGACTCCGAATTTTTCTCGTACCGTGCATTGAGCACGCTCTATGAGACGGAATTCTAGCGTGTTTTTTTTTTAGAAAATGAATGTCGTTTTCCCAAATATACGAACAAGTTTCTCAATGCCTACTTTTGTGAGACCAAGATACTTTATTGTTAAAACAATTTTAAAGAATTTGCTAATTATAACGTAAGTTTTAATTTTAAAGTTAATTTGCGAGACAAGTTTTAAAAAAGTTTGGATATTTTTAGAGCAGCGGAACCATTTGGAGTAAGTTGCATGCGGACTTTGAGCATTCGCAGTTAGTTGTTTTTCTCTCGTTTCCCGATATTAGAAGTTTTACTTAGTCACGTGACCACTCCTTAGCTCTACATACTGCAACTCGGTACTACCAGCCTTTGCGCAGCCTTTACGACTTCATGTGCGCATGGGGAAGAATACAACTTTATACGAAAAAGAAAAATGTGTAAAGGAATCACAATTGAATTGGTGACGTGTCTACTTTGCAGTCTCAACTATGTGCTTTGCGTTTGAACAGTGAAGAAGATGGTTTTAAAGTAATTCTTTCTCTGTCTGTGGCAGAGCAACGTTAAGGAACTTCTGCAGCCAAAGAGTCACTCGATCTGGAAAGAAATGTGACATTAATGTTATCTATGCCTTAATGTACGGTCAGTCGCGGTCAGTCGACTGTCGGTCGGTTGGTCTGTCGGTCAGTTGGCAAGTAGGCCAAAGAAAACAAATAACAACAAATTCATTTATTCAGTTAAGCTTACCAATGCATCCTGGGACGAATTTATAGTGAACGAATACAAAATACACAGGGATCCCAGCCAGAACAAAAAGAAAGCATAATGTCGAAGATACAGGAGACTGTGCGAAGGAAGCAACCACGAGGTAGATCGACAGCAAAATAAGCAGGCATGGGAAAACAAGAGGCACCTAAAATTATCAACAAATTATTTAGACGTAAGATTAATACAGACAAGTATGATTTAATGACAAGACGGGGGCTGCTGGAATAACGATTGTGGGTAAAATCGCGGGCTCACAATGTTATGACCAACTTGGTTTCCAAAATAGGCCCAAACCCTGATGACGTTTTATACCTTAACTACCACAATCTTTTCAAAATCTCTTTTCATATTCAAATGTTAAAACTTGATCCTTTAAAAATAAAATATACCAAGACAGTGAACATTTGCATACCAAAAGAAGCTACCGAAAGAATTCTGGAAGTGTAGGTATAACGTATAAAATGTCATCGTGCTCGCCGGAGGCAATGGTTTCAAAAAGCAAAACAAATACAAAAGTGCAGAGGATAAAAAAAGTAGAAAAAAAAAAAAAAAAAAAAAAGGATAACGACGATAACCTAATGTCAGTGAAGACCTAGAAAAAAAAATATTTTCATCTGAGCTGTTAACCAATGTCTATTAATTGTTTTAATTTTATGTAAGACTTTTATTATTAATACTTGCACTAAAATGTTTGGTCCTAGGAACCTTCTGGATGACAAATTTGAAATTCAGACAGAATGCGAAATTTTCCAGCGTCCATGGCTATTTAGACAATTTGACGCATGCGCATACGTTTCATCTTTGATGCGTGCGCATGCGTTTTTCATTCTTGGCGCATACGCATACTTCTTTCATCATTGTCTATGCCGTCTATTATGTCCTCTTTTATATAACTTGATTTCCTCGTAATTGAATTCGAGATTTGAATACCTTGTAAGGTCGTTCGCTGTCTTTCTTTTTGTACCTTAACTATAGAAGAGCAGACAGAGTTACGCCATAGTTGAACCAGACCAGGAGACCCAAAGCGTTGAGGAGAGAAGCGATGGAGGATGTGTCTGGGATCACCATGATTGTACAAACAATGAACTGAAAAAAAAAATGCCTTGGTAAACGAAAGGTGCTTACCATTCACTCTCAAAAAACTCGAAAAACAAATGGCACGTGTCATTCTCATCGGAACGTTCCAGAAAAAAACGCGGTCTTTCGATAGGTAGTCATTTAATTTCCCACTCTTTTTGGTTCTTTTGGTAGACGCGCGGCGCGGTGTACCATTTGTCACCTCAATTTGTCAAAAGTCAAACTTTCCCGCTCTTTTCTTACGCCAAACGAATTTTTTGAATGACAAATGATAATAACCCAGAGCCAATGGTTCTCCCACAATACGTATTACTATTAGATTATAGACACGCGTTTAGCATTATTCAAGTGCAAAAAATTGAAAACTAAAATATGAAGCATGTGCAATTTGGACAATATCAATGTCTTGAAATCCCACGGACTTTTTGAAAAATATACCGAAACAAAGCTAGATATGCATGTATAAATGAATCTGTGGTTATCACGAAAAAAACAGTGTAATGCTTTGAAAAATAACCAAGACTATTTTATTTTATTTTAGATGAATTTATGTTACTAACATACCGATGTCAGTAGGGCTGGAAGAGGAGTTCGTTGTTTGGTGTGTATCATGGCGAGGATCTGAGGAAGGTGGCCTTCGCGAGCGGCGGCAAAGATTAATCTAAATAATAAACAAGATATCAAGCAAACAACAAAGAGAATTGTAAACTATTGAAAAGCAAATATAGCAGAACCAACATAGCACTTGGTTGATGTAATGTTTTCAGAAAATCTATCTATCTGTATAGAGCGTTTTCACTCACGTGAGAAAGCAGCCCGGCATAAACAATAGAATCCTTTCTTTCTGTTCATTCCCGGAGGATAGAAAAGGTATTGTTTTGGTACCTCATAATGGCCACTGTGACGTCACGTGAAAACGCTCTACTAGCTGTGATTCATTGTATTTGTTATGAAAACATTACATTGCTAAGTAGGCTCTTCTGCCAGACAGACTAGCAAGCGAGTTACATTACAGACAAGCAAACGGATGGACCGCGAAACAGATGGTAGACAACCAAATTGGTTAATTAACAGAGAGACACAGAGACAGGTATACCGGAATAAAGAAAGAACGAAATTGCAGAGAATTTAACGAAAAGAGAGCAAGAATGCAAGCAAGCAAGCAAACAAACAAATCATAGCTCACTACTTACCTTCCTCCAGCAAAAGCACTGCCATTGACAGAACCAAAGACAGAACAAGCAACAAGGAATGGAATAGTCCAGGCCATAACACCATACAAACGGCTCGCTAGTGTCTAATAAAGAATTTAAAAAAAGGAAATTAATGATTAACACCGCTGCGTTTAATGATTACAGACTGATTCACTCAGGGTTAGCTTGTTTCGGTGTCTAAATATTCACAAATAACAACTGTAAAGTGAATTATGAATGCACAACTTCAACAATAAAAACACTTTGAAAATCCACGAACCTTCACTGGAACAAGTGAATATTGATGATTGAAAGCATTCCAAAGAGATTCAAAAGTCAATAATTAAGCGGCCATCTTAGTGCGATAAACGATGGATCCTAATGAGAAATATTTTGCTAATGCTCCAATTTGGCCGCGATCGATGACGTAACGTGCAACTGAAGGGGCTGGATTATCCTACACAAATTCGGAACAAACC
Organism: Actinia equina; assembly: GCA_011057435.1. Taxonomy (NCBI): domain Eukaryota; kingdom Metazoa; phylum Cnidaria; class Anthozoa; order Actiniaria; family Actiniidae; genus Actinia; species Actinia equina. The sequence continues at coordinate 93,556 of WHPX01000314.1, read as the reverse complement.
CTGAGGAATCAGACAACTTGAAACTGGAGTACTTATCAAAGCAGGAACACCCTATATTCGATGTTTAGAAAGAAATTTTGACAGGTGTACGGATATACATTGATGATAATTACCACAGCCACGGCATTGGATTTCATAACTTCATCTCCGCTCAGCACCGTCAAGAAACCAACATTGACAAGAACGTAAGAAGCAGAGACAACAGGAACTGCAATCCAGATGGACAGAGGTAGGTTCCTAAAAAGCAGCATTCGGAATGACATTTTTATTTGTCGTTGTTGTTGAGAGAAAAAGAAAGTAGCAAAGGCGACGGGAAAAAGAAATACACTAGTGAAAGAAAGAAAAGAGACAGAAGGAAGAAAGGGAGAAATGATGGTAGGCAGAAAGGAAATAAAGAATTGAGGGTGCTTACCATTTAAAACCAAGTATCAGGTTGGAAATTGGTTTGCTAATAATGATACATGAAGAGCGAAACCAAATGGTACCGAAAAGAAACCGAAATTAAAAAAGCGGGAAACTTTGACTACCGACAAATGGTCCACGCGTCTACCGGAAGAACCAAAAAGAGCGGGAAAAGTGTAACCACAATCGAGAGACCGAGTTTTTCGGACATTGTCGATTGAAATGACACATACCATTTGTCTTTCCAACCGGAATTTCCGTTGTGTCCCTGGTTAATGGTAAGCAGCCAATTGGAAGGTAAGGAGGAAGGGATCTCTCAAGCTGGAAGGAACAAAGGAACGAACAAAGGAACGAACGAACGAGCGAACGAACGATGGAACAAAGGAAGAAAATAGGGAGCTGTAGATAATTTCAAAGCTATATTTCTGTTAGAGAAAAAGTGAACCTTTTTGGATTCTTGAATTCTTCTATTACGTAATTGATATTATTCCTGTAAATAGAATATGATAAATCATTATTAATTATTAGTTATGAAGGGAAGATATTCACAAATAAAATGGCACAACTTAAACTTAAATTTGAAATTCAACGGACCTTCATTGGAGCACATAAATATTTTGCACAAACTCGAGGCTAACCCTCCTTGAGCAAAAGAGAATGTGAAACTCGTGTGTAGTGAATATTATTGTATTCATGGCAAATATGGCAAATTCAAACCCCCCTCCCCCCACCCCCTTCCCCCCCATCCTCCCTCCGTATTCCTGGCAATGGGCCTGACGTTTAATGAATATTTTAGTAACCATAGTCACAAAGAGGGTTAAAGGCCATGTGTTTGCTACTAGGCTCAACATTAATTGCATTAATTGAAGTGTGTACGTGTGTGATTTACCATCCATCGTATGAGAACAAAGCATTGTAGAAAGCAAATCCAATGACACTTATTCTTGGCTCCGTGCCCTTGAACGCGTTGGTGAAACTAGACACGTGTCCTGGGGAAAGAGTTTTAATGGGGCATCAATGAGAGAAAAGTTGTGGTCATAGGTAAGTGATCATGGATGTAATGGAATGATGATGGTGATGATGATGATAATGATGATGACGATGGCGATGACGATGATGATGTTGATGATGATGGTGGTGGTGATGGTGGTGATGGTGGTGATGGTGATGATGGTGATGATGATGATGGTGATGATGGTGATGGTGATGATGGTGATGATTGTTATGATGATGGTGACTGATGTTGAGGATGGTGATGATGATAATGATGGTGATGGTGATATATGATGTTGTGATGATAATATATGATAGCAATGTTGAAGATGATTTATAATGATGATATGTTGACAGAATTAAATGATAATGCATGGTGATTACCAATGATGCCGGATTAATATAATTATATTTATTAATCATTAATTATTATTAATTATTAATTATTATAAGATAACTGTTATGAATGTCGCGTTCTGATTGCTTTGGAGCGCGTGCTTTATGAAAGCACATTGCATGCGCGCGCACTTTCCGTTGCGTCATTCCTACTATTATTGTAATTTGTATTTTATAAAAGAAATAAAAAGAAACTTGCTTGCTGTGCTGTGTTCCATCATAAAGCACTTGGGGATTGGCAGAACACTCGAGAAGTGTCCAGAAGCACTCCGCTACGCGTCGTGCTTTTCCTAACACTTCTCTCATGTTCTGCCAACCCCCGCGTGCCAACACACAGCACGCGCGCGGGTTTTCTATTTCTTCATTTTATAATAATTATTTTATAATTATGCACGATGGTGTTGATAATCAGTGATGAGATGACGATGATTATGATAATGTTGGTTATGTGCTGCTGCTGATGATTATTGGTGATGATGATGATGATAATGATGCTGCTACTGATAATGATGGTCATGGTGATATTGGCGATGTTTCTCAGTCCTAGTTGGTTATGTGCTGCTGCTGCTGATTATTATTGGTGATGATGATGATGATGATGATAATAATGATGATGATAACGATGATGATGATGATGATGATGGCCATAATGATTTTGTCGATGTTTCTCCTAATGATGGTACCATCAGAATGAAAATGATATGGATAGAATTTTAATTAAGTGTTTGTAAACCTTGTGCGATTCTCACGATGCCAGTCAATATCAGCATCACTATGGCAACCATCTTGGCAACAGTCAGTCCGATCTGCAGCCGACTTGCCCATTTCACGCTTGCGCAGTTAACGACCATGACCACCCCTAGGGTGTCAGAAGACAAAAAGATAAATAAATTTATGAATAAATTTTCTGGTTATGGACGGTTTTAAATTCAAAATACTAGAGTACTTACACTAAAATTGTGCAACACTTTGCTCTATTAATGTTGAATTTTTAACCTCACTAATAAATATTTATGTAAACATTGTCTGTGTTAGGATTCCAACTTTCCTAGAGTATTGCATTAAATCGAATTATTTATACAATTCATTGCAAACTTAGATTCTCTTACCTAAAGCTATAACTGCTAGGAGTTTCTGAAGGTGTACCAAATCTTGTCGGTCTGTACATCCAGGATAAAAAGGCTCAACCACGTAGGACCCAAAGACAAGAACCAGAATAGCAACACCGCCATTTTTTAAAATCAAAGAATAAACCCAGGAAAACAAGAACGCAGGGAGAGGTCCAAACGCTTCCATGAGATACACATACTCGCCGCCAGACTTAGGAATGAGAAGCCCTAACTCTACATAGCAAAGAGCTCCTAGAAGACTTATCAAACCACAGAGTGACCATACTACAAGGCTTAGACCAACTGAACCGGAGTAATGACGACCCATTTTGGGGTAGCGAAGATACCAGAGCCAATTATAGTGCCTACTAGAAGAGCCACACCGCCAGGGACATCCTAACGACCTTTTTAAAGTGATATCTTCTTTAATGGTATCGTTTAGGGTCAGATCAGACTCAAAAGCTGGATTTTTCTCGTCCGCAGACATTGTTTTTGAGCTTGAAGGCTTGGCGGGAATATTAAACACACTACTTAACAATTCTTACCGACCTTTACTTGAGCTGACGCTTTAGTAGAATAATTAGCATTCCTGTCTACATATAGAGCATATAGTCACTGATTAATGCCGTTGCTTGAATACCTTGGGCGGGATTTTCGACGTAAAAACTCAAAAGATAAAACATATCTCATATGTCGTTTTACTAAAATGATGATGAAAAAAGTATAATTATATATCAAAAATATTTTGAAAATCATGTTGAGAAATGTAATCATGAAAAAAACTAGTTCTTATTTATCTAGTTATTGAAAAGTCAGTTTGATTCAAACGAGTGCCCAAAAAATGTACAATTTTTTTTTTTCCAAACTTTGTTGGAAAAATTTCTCATGATTGCAGACATGCCGAGCACCGATGAAATCTAAGACAATAGCTTAGAAAAATGTTGATATAACTAAATCGTAAACAAATAAAGTTGTACTGTCGCGTGATTGAAATATGCAAAATAAAGAAACTTGAGTGAAAAACACCTTATTATGTGGTCAATATTTACTGCATTCAGCGCCTATGTTACTACCCTGCGAGCAGAGTCTCCTTTTACCTCCTCTACGGAGTTAAAAGGAGACTCTGCTCGCAGGGTACTATATTACACAGGATATGATGGACAATAAAGCTGCAAGTTTCAAATTCACAAATTCACGCCTGATAATCATTGCAGGAATGATCTTTTACTTGACCAGAGAAACCGCAAACTGCGAAACCGAGGTCATAATTTACAATTTTGGGCGACTTAGAAACTTTCGAGTATATGACTAAAATATTACTAAACACTCCTCAAATTTTCTCATGATGCATGACGTTTATTCATTATTTGCATATCGCAGCGACAGTTGCACTGACAGGCCCCGTCCACACTATGCCGGATAAATTTGAATCCAAAATTTTTACGCCGAAACCGAAAAAAAACGTTTTCCGTCCACACATAAAAACGAATAAAATGTTTCGCGTCCACACTAGTCCCGTCAGAGGCGGCAAAAACGCTTCATTGCGAATCTGAACATGTGCATCAAAGCTGAAGTTGAGCCCGCGGTGAATTTTTACCCTTCCCGTCATGTTCCCATGACAATCATGACGTCATCGTATCCGAAAAAAATGAAATGTTCTCCGTCCACACTAATATAACGGCTAGCCGGCGTTTTCAAATTGTTCTACTCTGGAGACCTCATTCGTTTTCGGTGAAGAATTGTTCCGGATTCGCCCGGACTAGTGTGGACGGTAGGCCTAACCGAATAAATAAAAATTCGGATTCAAATTTATCCGCCATAGTGTGGACGGGGCCTGAGGCGAATCCAGCTGATAATCACGCAGATCAAAAGATCAAGCGAAATCTAGTAAAACACTTTGAAAATTTACTCTGGATGAAGAGCCCCAAAAATAATTGTAGGATATGATCTCAAAACACCTATGAATCCGAATTCCAAGATCCGAGGCGACCGATTGTGAAATCCGGATCTAATTATCCGCAACAAATCCAGAAGTTGTATTTCATAAGATATAGATAGACGAACGATGATCAAAATAAATCATGACGTCATCCATTCGAATGTACAAAATACTGATGCAAAAGTCAGATCTATATTAATTTTTTAGCTGGTTTTGTTTATTTTTTTCAACATTTACTCACTTAAACCTCTGTAAAATGAAGATTGTTCGCTTAATATGGGTTCGTATAACTGTAACTAAACTTTCGCCTGTTTGGATTTTTCACCTAGTCTGGTTTTTCGTTCTATTGAAGTTTGACATGTTTTTAAAGTTTTTACAAAGCTCATCAAAATGCAAGATTTTTCTAACTACTTTTTTGATACAGGAAACACAATTATTCAAGCTTTTAAAGCAAAGTTGACGAACAACCTCAACCACTTTAGTTGCAAGTTTTAATTTTGAAAGTCTATTTACATTTTGTTCAATTAAATTAAGTAAAATATACACGAAACACTGCACATCGAAAAACGTTGAAACCAGTAGAATTTTTTTTTCGATCTTTGACTTTTATTTAATTAAAAACCTCTTTACAATAAATCAAGTACAAGACAAACTGCCTGACAATTATATTTACATATTTTTGGGGTCTTAAAGTTAAGAATAGCGAAAACATTTTTTCTTGAAAAGCTGAGAGTTATTTATTTAATAGAGTCGAGATAGTGATGGCGGGGGAGCTTCAATACGACGAGCTACTTCGTTACAGTATTTGTCCGGGACGCCAGCGTGTTTTAATTCATGCAATTTTCGTCTCTTGATGTCGTCAAGTTTTTGTTTCCTAAAAAAGAAGAGGGTTGGTTAGAAAAAATCTGTTACGATGTCAAACAACGACGATGGCAACATTAACAACAAAACAGAAGTGAGAAAAAGGAGAATTACCGCGAACAAGACAATCTAAATCTTTCGGGAAATCAAACATTTTGAAAAATCAAACTATCATTTTTTTCCTACTCTTTTTAGAATAAAATCGCTAAAATGCATACGCATAGTGACACAAAAATTTAACTGTTGCTTGGACAAAATTGGTTGAATGAATAGGTTAACAGCTGAATGGTTTACCTTGCTTTGGCTTCCTGATCAAGTTTGATACCTTCTTCAAAGAACGCATTTCTCGCGTGTACGCGATCTTTCTCCTTTTCTCGTATTTGCTGGCGCACTTCATCGGCGTACTGATGGCGACGAATGGAAGCTACTTGATCTGCTTCTTCGTCTTTAACCTTTTGTTGTTCTTGTGCACTGCAATAAAGTGGAAAAAATATTCGTCAAAACAAAAATAAGACTTTTCAACATCAACATTGCAAACTGCTTAGCAAATCTCATTAATCTAAACCTTTAGAATTGAAGATACAGATTCAGCTTTTCCTAACCCATCTTTCAATCGTCTGAAGGAACAGTTTTATAATTCCAAACAACTTTATCGATAAAATATTAAGTGAATAAGAAAGAAAGACAAGAACGAAAGAAAGAAAGCTAAAGTAATTGGAATATTATCTAAAACGTGTATTGTGGGATATACTTACTTTAGAACACGTTCGAATTCAGCTCTGTCTCTAGCCGCTTGAACAGCGAGGAAATGTTCCTTGTTCTTGACTTGATTTTCTCTAGCAGCCTTCAACATGGCTTCCGTTCTCATTCTAAGTGAAGGAATTGAATTTAGGTATTCGGTTTATGTGGAATGTGAGAAAAGAAAAGATTGGCAGACCAGGGGAAAAAAAATGCATGACGAGAATGACGATAAACTTTTGAGACAAAGTACGACTATAGTTTTGAAATGTAACTTACTTCTTCTCATTTTCTTCTTTCTCTTTCTTCCTCCATTCTCGTTCTGCTTCTTCTTGGTTTCTCTTGGCTCTCAACGCATCTTTTTCAGCCTGTACATCCTTGGCTCTCTCCTGCTGAGCCCGAAGCCTAGCTATCTCCTTTTCTTTCTCAATCCTAGCTTTCTCCAGCTCCTTCTGATAGGCTTCTTCTCTTTCTGCCTTTTGTTTCAGGTATTCCATTACTTTTACTTCTTCCATTACTTCTTGTTGCTTCTTCACTTCTCTCTGGCGTTGAATTTCCTATAACAAACCCATGAAATTATTTATTTAGAAAAAAAATTCATATGCTAAGAAAGTCTGGATATAAGCCTTTTCATAGTTTAAGAATCGATTCCACTGCGCATGCGATTTTATCCCGAATTTCTCATCTTCTTTTGTCTAAACCTTCTTTTGTTCTTAATTAAACAAAAGGTGAGAAATTCGGGATAACATCGCATGCGGAGTGGAATCGATTCTTAAACTATGAAAAGGCTTATTGATGTTAGTTCGGTAGCATACACAACACAAATTAAACCCACTATTATAACAATCAGCTATCCTTTATTTAGCGACCACTTTTCAAATTCCCCAAGAGTTTTTACACATATTTATACTTCTATTAAGTTAGCTATATTTAACGACCACTTGAGAACTTCCCCTGGGTGGCCACTTTGTTTTCTTAAGAGACTTTTTGACATAATATCCATTCTACTGTACCTAATAGTGAATGGAATTGCTTTGGTAAGATAAAATCTTAGCTTACTTCATTGGCTTTTGCAACGTCTTTCATCAGAGATTTCTGCACTTCTTTCTTCTTGATGAGATTTTCCATGTCTTCGACTTGCAGCTTATCCAAATATTGGAGCATTGCCTGATAAACAAAACAGAAAGTTTGCAATTGTTTCCATAAGAAACAGTTGAGCAACGACACCTAATCTATGAATACTGTGTCCTAACTTTGGAAGGGAGGCCATTTTAGGGTTTAATAGAATTTGAATTTAGAGGTAAACGTCAAAAAAACAAAAACAAAAAAAACACAAAGAAGAAGAAGAGTAAAGATAAAAAATAAATCGTTCTTAAGGGTAACACTTAATAAGCCTGAGGAGATCTCTAGACCATAATCCTTTTCACATTGCTTTTGTTCTTTAGTTATGAGTATTGTTCCTGTATTCTCTAAGGAATCAAAAATTTCAATATGAAAGAATTTAAAGAACTATTATGGTCTAGAGTCGGGGGTAAAACGTCATCTTGATTCAGGCTTATTAGCCAGTGCCTAACAAACTGGTGGTGCTTGTTCCATGATAAATTGGGATTAAAAGTTGATTTTTGCAGAGGGAGGAGAACAAGAGAACAACTGGTAGCTCTACTTACATAAATGAATGGAAGCTGGGTCAAATTGCCATTATTGCTCTTAATATTACACATAATGAACTTACCACTGTCTCTTGGTCTTTCCTTTCTTCCTCCAACATACGATACTGTTCATTGTCTTTTATCTGGTCCCTCAGAACCTTAGCTCCTTCTAATCTCTCCTCTTGTTTAGCCTTTTCCCGCTCTTCATACTCCACTAGTGCCTTGAGTCTCTCTACTTCCATCATTTCATCCAGGCGCTTGTCTTCCTGGAGCAGTTCTTTCTTGATTTCTACTTTTTCTATTAGTTGGGCATCTCTTATAGCATGGCATTTAGCGTTTAAAATCAGCTGAAATAATCAAAGAGCAACTCTGTTTAGTGCATAGAATAGAAATACTTAATTAAAGAGGCATTGTGATGACATGTTACTACAATTTTGAATATGATGTGAACTTTGTATTTGAAAGTTGCCCATTGGAACTTAGCTTTATTTCCGCTAGTCAATAAAAACAAACTGACTGATTGTTTTTGATTGACAGAAAAGAAAAGCACATTTCAGCACAGATAGAAACAAGTTGAAAACTGCTAGCAAGTGTATCTTCATAATAATAATAATAATAATAATAATATTTATTTATACACGATAAGTTAAATACAGCGTACCTGATGTGGTCCTGTTCTAATCCTAGGTCCTAAGCTATACTAGTCCTCTCACTCTCACCCACACACATTCTCTCTCTCTCTCTCTCTCTCTCTCTCTCTCATTCTCTCGATCTTATCTACTACTAAGCTAATTATTACATAATTTAATATTTTGACTGGAAAGAGTTATTACATCTTTAGTTGAGATATGTCCTTTTTAAGTTTTTGTTTGAAAATAATGGGGCAACTCGATTCTCTGGTATTGTTGTTGAGTGCGTTCCACAGTTTTTCACCCTGGTACCTCATAACATCATAACTAAGTAAAATACTATTTGACTACATTGATAGAGTGCTAGCACTAAACCCGTCAAACAAATACCTGTACTAATTTTTAGGAAACAAAGGATTCTGATCTAATCTATGAATCACTACTAAATATTATTCACAGGTTTAGTGCGTGCACTCTAATGGTTCAACTTAGAGTTAGTATAAATAGATATAATTACCTCATTCAGTTTCTTGATTTCATCCTCTTGCTCTTCCATTTGTTCATTTGCTTTTTCCAACAGGTGCTGACTTCTCACCTTTGCCTCCTGCAGTGATAAAAAATCATACAAAAGTTATTTAGTAATTTTGCTTAATGATCAAACCATCAAATTCTAATTTAATGTGCGAGTTAGCCGTGCCCTGACTTTAGTTTGGGGTTCAATTCATGAGTAAGCCACATCCTATCTAGTAGTTTGGCTGGGAGGTTGCTTTATGGTTTGATCTGTGAGCCTTGCCCCGACTCAAATTAGTCCAGAGATTTTTTCAGGGTTTGATATGTGAGTTAGCCATGCACTGAAGTAGTTCAGCCCGGACATTGCTTAGTTATAAATTACAAAGGAATGGCCTTCACTAACCTGTTCCAGGTCAGTCAATTTTTCATTTTCCTTCCTATTCAAGTCCATGTACTGCATGTAGTTTTTCCTTTCCTCCACTTGGTTTTGAAGCTCCTCTTTCCTTCGCTTCAGTTCTTCTAATGCTGCTTCTCGCTCTTCTTTGGACAAAACCCTTGAGGCAGACTAATAAGTAGAAAAGAAAATACTGATTTTAACCCTTTCACTACCAAAAGGGTCCAACACGGGCTCTTCCTGGATAATTAGGGTGCGATTTATTTCTCAATATCAAAAAGAAAAACGAAAAATACATGTCCTAGAGGATGGGTAATTGAAAAGCCTTTGGCCACTCTAGTAGTGAAAGGGTTAAATCACAAATTTTAAATTAATGTACACCACTAAAATGAACTTTCTAGCAAAATGTCTGAATTTGTTAATACAATGTTTAGAGAGGTTCTTTATTTCTTGCACTCTAGACAGTGGGTAATCCAGGAGTCTTTGGGCAAGCAAGAACATTAAATGTTCAACTCTCCACCAAATTAATAGCAGGGGGGAGGGGGGTGGGCATGTACATCCAATTGGATACCAGTATTTATTCAACTACACAGTTATCAACTTACTTTAATACGGCCAAACTCAGCACCCTCAAGGATTATAGAAAGGCCAGAAGGATCTTCTTGGGGTACCCTGGAAATACAAACAACAAAATGTCAAAAAGATAAAATAGGATTTCTACAGAGTGGCTATTCATCCACTGAAATTCCAATGGAATTTAGATATCAATTTTAGAGGAGGGAGGACACCGAGCCAGGTAGTACTTGAACCTTGGTCACATTGCCAGGTAAAAGCTGAGTTCTCTTACCATTACGTCATTAACCAATGACTAACCAGCCATTAGTGTAGCCAAGAGAAAATGAACTAAGAGAAGGAATTCCCCCTATATAGCCTTGTAACCGTCATGTGCACAATTTGATGCTATGTTTAAACCATTTGTTTTTCTGCATGCGCATTTACTGCGTGTGCTCTACGCTGTTTGCTTATGTTTTTGTCTTTTTTTCGTTATTTCAACTATGCCCTGAATATATAAATGCACACGTGGACAGCTTGGCAAATATGACAGGAAATTGAAGTAGTAATTTAATCAACTTTCTGGAGTATTTTTACATTTATTTTCCAAAGCTTTCAACTAACATCGTCATCTTGAGGGCAGATTTAAACATTTGAACATAACAAAAGCACAGGAAAAAGGTAGCAAACAGCGTAGAGCAGGTGCATACTATGCGTGTGCAGAAAATGAAACAATCAATGTAAATGGTAACATTGGATTCTATCTTTAGAATCAATTTGTAAAAATAGCACCAAAGTGTGCACATGATGGGGCACAGGGATGCCTTCTCTTAGATAATGTTCTCTTGGTGTAGCTATATGCTAATTCACTAGTTCAATGGAAAAAGAGTAACAATTGCTAAATCACTGATTTTATATTATTACTATCAATATAATTTATCTACTATCTGCATATGTGAATGGACGAATGGATTAGTCAGCGATTCTCTACATGACCCATATACCTCTACCTCACCCATTGTTATCTTTACCTCAGTCTGCGAATCAAATCCTTCGTTATCACTTGAATAGTTTCTGGTTCATCAGAATGACGAGATCGTCCTAAACACAAATGATAGAAAATGTAAGCTCATTAATTGATTTTATTGCTGATGCACTGGATTGAAACAACAGCTGCTGAAGGGAAGTCGGCCTAACCACTGCTGTCAATCAGGGAATATAAAGGTACCAAAGAATTTCCTTTGATTGTCTCTTTACTGCTGTTTTGATCAGCACGTACCTCAAATTATATATAAAAATTTTTTTTAAGTTAAAAAATTTACAGTTAGCTCAACAAAGCTGCTAGTTGAATACAATGAAAACGAATAAGGTCTTTAGTTTTTATTCATATGATAATCAAATATATATATATTTAAGTTTTATATAGAAAAATTTGGAGAAATTTCAGGGCAGATTGTAACGAAGTAGATTATTGCAGAACGATTATTAGTTTATTTAAAAAAAATACCTTTTCCGATTGGGGATTTCTTTCTTGAAAGAAGTAATTCTTCTTCTCCTTGTACATCCCTTGGTCTTGTCTTTTGTGGGGAACCGAATAAAGATTCATCCTGAAGAATATAAAATTGTACGATATTGGTCAACGTTATTTCTTCAATATTTTGTAAATTTTATCGCCAAGTTAAATCATGTACATTGAAAACAAAAAAGTATTTTTCTTACCACTGTCGAAGTTTTGTTAATAGTGCGGTACTGTCTTGTATAACATCGTCTTGATCCTGAAGAACCCGCAGAATCTACTGAAACCACTGTACTGTTCGGCTGTGCAAGAACAAAAAACCCTCTTCAAAAAAGCGCTCCAAAATAATTCAATACTGCCACGAATGAACCTTAAAAAAATGTCTATATGTTCTTCATATTTTAATAAAGATATGAGAGAATTTTCAAGAACTTACCATTACTGGTAGCGCTTAAAATAAGTCAAAATCTAGAGCTTCTTCTCGTCTTCGTTGAAGTCGAATATAAAATGGCGATCATCTGAACAACAGCAAACTTTACAATCAATGTTGCTATGGTTACAGCGCAACAAATACAGGAGGAGACTGGAAATGGTTGCTCTAAATTCCACAGGAAACCCAAATAGAAATAAGGAGAAATAATTCAATAAAAAATAAAAATAAAAGACCTAAAAATAAATAAAAGTATTATTTAAATAATAACTTATATATATTCTCCTAGGACAAAAACGAAATTCCTGAGTGAGTTCGCCTGGATTTTCAAGTTTTAGAATTGTTAAAAATACGTAAAATAAATAAGCAATTATAACAAAATCGGGTTTCCTGTGTAATAAAGAAGGGTTTATACTTCAAGATGGCGGCCACCAACATGTGGAACAAAGGTCTCTCAAACTTTAAAAATCACAGCTGCATAACGACAAACCAAAAGCTTCTTTCCTTTAGATATATCTTAGGAAGACATGCTGGACTTTGTACTGCTGTAAAACCTTATGCTTTCCATCCAAAAACTCGCACATTAGAGTCAGATATCCAAGCACTTTATCTTACCAAGACAATTCAAAAGGAAGGTCTCCCAGCTTCTTTACAGAAAAGTATTTTAGACGATTCTTTGACAGATAAAATGATGGATAGATTTAGACAGTGTGTAGTACAAACACGGCTTTTTAATTACGAGGGAGAAAGGTCTACCAAGACGACATGTGCATTGCCTTTGATGTTGAACATGATGAAGGTGGTGTGGAGTGAAGCAAATAGGTAAGGAATTGAAAAATAAAATTCTGTAACTTAAATTAACATAATTCTATATCTCATTATCTATTGCAAATGGTGGTTAAACACTAACCACTAAGTGCTGTCAGCCAGAAAGAATTCTATTGTAAACTTGCAGTTCAGCTGTTAAACATTTCTGCTTGAGATAGGAAATGACGTCAAGTGAAACCAACTAATAGTCCTTGCACAAATTTTCTTCAGTGATCCCAAAACAATGTTTTCAAGTCCATGTTCTGTTTCTAATAAAATCCAAATATATCACACTGTATAATCTTTTTTCATAGCTTTCCTGGTCTTAATGACATGTCTCTGTCTTACAAACCCCATGTATCAGCAGTATGGAAGCGAAATGACGACACCATCCAAGTATCTGGTAACCTAGGTTACCTACTCTCATCAAACACATTATTAAGTCCTTACGTCACAGCTGATTTATTGAGGGAAACTGAAGAGATAAAGCTAGAAAGTCTCGATCTTATTGCTCCGGTGTTCAATCTACTAAGAGTGGCTTCAAATTGTGAGACAGACACTGGGTTTTATGATGGTGCTCCTTACCCACACGCACACACACTTGTGTTAGTGAATACAGAAAACAAATGGTCCACTAGGGAAAGATGTGCTCAAGGTAAGCAATTTTGTTTGATTTTTTCAATTTTTATCCAATAATATTGTTTTAGGATCATACAGCCAATCTGTAATATGACACAAACATCATATCAATAATTGATATTGGCATTGGCAAAACTATAACTTTAACATTCCTGCCCGTAATCCCTTTGACAGTTCCCTGCACCCCTTAAAAGGAAGCTGTGCCTTTGCATCGAAGCGAAATGAATGGTTAGCTTGCAGTGATAGAGACCTTTTTAACACATTCAACGATTATTCACATCTCTATCATTTCAAGCTCACTTTTCATCTTGCTTAGATGCAAAGACACGGCTACCTTTCAAGATGGCTCAGGAACTTGTGAAGGGGACTATATAATATTTAAAAAATACTTTCTAAAGAAAAAACTTCTTAAACAAAATTTATATCCATAGGTTTAATGTACACATTTGGGAGGCTTGTTACCCAGGCAATCAATCTCCATGGTAATCAGATGGGTAAGATTTTAAAGGAACCTTTAACTGCTCAGTGTGTGGTATCAGATGGTTATAGGCTGTCCTTTATTGCCTACCAACTCAACACTTTGGATTTCTCTTCTGACGAGGGGGTCAAAAATATCGCTTGGGTTTTACCAGGAATGAAGATGTATGAGAAAGCTTTACTTGAGGAGGTCATTCCAGAGAGTGGTCAATATGTGGCCAAAGTGGAAGGATTTAATAGAGACTGTTTTGAAATTTTTACTAATCTTATCACCAATGGAACTTTGAGATAATTTTTGTAAAAAATTATTACTGAAAAAAGATTAAAGATTTTAAGTTTGTGGTCCATTTTTAAATTTTCTTGAACTCTTGAAAGAAGATGATGATGATTAGTAATGATGAAGTGTGGAAAGACAGGACCTCCATTTAAAGTAGTCATTTGAGGCACTCTAAATTCAAACCATTTGCAGATGTAATAGACCTGTTTACCATGGGTGTAATGTTTTCCCATTTCAGACCATGTCATTCCCTAGAGTATCATTTCTTTGTTTAATGGTTGCACGCGAGAAGTCACGACTATGGATACAAAGAATCTTATTCTTGTGAGAGTGACATGTGGTCTGAAATGGGAAAACATCATTTCCAAGCTAAAGAGGTTTTTTTATTATGAAGGCAGCACTTTTTCTCTAGTTACTTTAAGGAAGTGAGTGTTGGCCTGGCCAGCACTCACAACCTGCAGTCCCATAAAGAAGTCTGATGCTCAACCAACTTAGTCAACTGAATGGTGGAGAAGCTTAGAAACATGAAATATGCTGATGGAAAATTACTTGCAGTATTTTTTGCTGAACATATTGTTGGAGATGTCAGATTTATATCTAGCTAGATTTACCATATTACTGTGTTTGCAATGTAAGAAATTTTATCATTGGCTTAAACTTTAAAACTTTATTTCCAAAACAATATCTACTTAGTAGAAAGATAAATACAATCATAGCATATGGTGCTTATAACCTGGTTTAGCTGCATCCTTGTTTCTAGTGCCCCCTCGTGGCTTTCAAAAATTCTGTTCAGGGGGCACTGTGGAAGAGAAAGGTCCAGGTTGGATAAGTTAATCTTGTGTGCACATTTTCTCCCTTTTATCCTTGATTGCATAGGTCTGCTATTGAACTCCATCATATTTCAGCCGAGCAGCAAGCTATGAAATCTAGTCTAGTCTCCCAATATTCATTTTTTTAACTTAAAATATGATAAGTTAGATTTAAATATATAATACAAAACAAAAAATAATGATGAAAATATGGAAAAGCTAATATTTTACCAAACTTTTGCTTCAAAAGAGCTTTTACAAAAAACTTACTTAAGATTTATTTCCTTACAAATATGCATGAATTATTTTTTAAACTTCAAAACATGCAACAGCCGTCAAAAACTTCAACAAACTTTTTAGGAAAGTTCGAAAAAATAGAAAACGTGTTTGCGTTCAAATTCATTAAGTCATTTCAACCGCGAACGCGTCATGTCGTACTTGTTTTTCATTAAGCTGTTCTCCCATTTTCACGTAAGGTTGACTTCGGTCGCCAGTAGAACGAGGATAACGCTCTACAATCGAGTCGTAAACATTTTCAACTACATGAAACGGGTTCTTCTTCTCGTATTCAGCCAAAGTCTTATCCACAAATGTCAAAGCCACCTTATCTTTACCAGCACCTTCAACTTGGGTCTTGAAGGCAGAAACAGCAGCTTTGGCCTCAATTTCTTTGTATTCATCGAGAGCTGGAAATACTTTGGCGTAAGATTCCACCTTTGTGAGGTCATCGTAAGCTTGAATCAAAATATCTGTAGGGGTTTTGTCGCTCTGGATTTGTTCAGAAAAGTACATTTCTGCTTTGCGTTTGCCTTGATCTTTAGCAAGCCCTTCCATTTTAGAAGTGAAAGTTTCTACTGCTGATTTGGCTTCTAGTTTTAAGTACTCGTAAGGGCTTGGAAGGGATGAAATAGGGCGCTGGCAACAGCATCTGTACGTGGTTAAAACGACAAATGGGACACCAAGCATGATGGCCAGAAGTGAGAAAGCAATGATTTGCGATTCATCGTTCGCTTTCGAAAACTCGAGCTCAATTCTCTTCTTTTCTTCAATAGTTGTATTAAAAAGTCTCGCTTCTTTGTTTCCAGCTTTCGCACAGGTATAATATTTTCGCTGTAGGAACGACCAAAAGATCCATATCGCTGAAGCTACAGAACTGTAGAACAAAACCTCGAGGAGCTTCTTGCTGAAACCCCATTTTGGAAAAAAACAAGGACAGAATCGCCTACTTGCTCTTATTCTCCTTCGATCGCCTTGATAACAACATCCTGTCGCAATATTCCAAAAGCCATCGTTCAAAAACAAAGCGATAAGGAAAAGTATTAATCCCGGAGCGATGATAAACATCCAACCGTACGAAGCGTGGTCTTTTATAGGGCATTTGAAGAGATCTTCACTCGATACGATAGCTTGCATTCCAAAGACGAGTAACACTGTCACGACGTTTCGAACTGTTCCAGTTTGTTTCTGGAAAATCGATTTCAAATTTGTGAACATCGCTGCCATTGTGATGGAAGCCATTTTTGAAGGTGGTCAAAATCAAATGCGAACGATTGAATGTGGCGAGAAAAACAAGTCGTAGACTGTTGTTGTGGTCGAAAAGTCACGCGATCAAGCGTAGCAAAAACAAAACTACCACAGGAAGCCCAATTCTTCAAATCATATCTGAATCATCTAGGCTGATCTGCGCACTGACTCTAAAAATAGCTTAAAGATTCGGACAAGTTGCATTCTGTTTAACCGTTACGGGGATTATTCGAACCGATTTTATTATTTTTACTTAAAGTTACAATAATAACCCATGTAAACTAAGATCAACTGCGATCGGCTGTGAAAATTATCTGCTGAAAGTAAACTTGTAAGTTTGTTTGTCCGAATTTCGCCTTTGTCTTCGTTTTTATGACGTCACGGCTGCGCTGCGCTATTCTATCACCCTGGCATGACTTATTCGAACAGTTCGAAACCTGAAAGACTAAAACAACCTCTGGGCTGATCTAAGTCAGGGCATGGCTAACTCATAGATAGAACCCTGAAACAGCCTCTGGGCTGATCTAAGTCAGGGCACGTCTAACTCACAGATCAAACCCTGAAAAAATCTCTTGGCTGATATAAGTCAGGGCAGGGCTAGCTCATAGATCAAATCGGGATCGGAATACCAAAGTGTAACACATAGCTTGAAGTGGCGAAGAAGTCTTGCTGGCGAAGAAGGGAAGAAAAGCAGGGAGAATTTCCCCAACGAAGCCTTGGAGCTGAATACTCCATAAATTGTTGCCGCGCATGATAAACTATAAAATTGCTATGCACGGCATCTCCAACTTCTTCAGCTTGGAACTATTATAAAAATAAATTAAATAAATTGACTTTATTTAATGAGGGTGACATACATTACTGGTGACCCAGTAGTTTCCATTATGGCCCTCCTACAACTAACAAACTGAAATGAAATAAGAATCCCAACTGGCAAGGAGGCAAACCAGTTGGCTATTTACAAGCATTGTCGAGAAACTGAATCTGAACTATTCAGTGATCAGGACAAATACAGTCTCAGCTAGTGGCCACAGCGGGACTCGAACCCGGCACCACCGGATTGCGGGACCGAAGCTATGACCACTTGACCATGATGCCTCCTTATTATTGGTGGGCACTGAACGGAACTGTAAAATTAAATGGAGTGTTTGGGAAGCGTGATGACGGGCCATAGGGTCACTGCCAGTCTTTCTCTAAAGCCTGGTTTTCACTAGCGACGGAAGCAGAAGCAGAAGCAGAAGCGCAAGACGTCTTATGTTCCTGTGAAAATCAAAAAATGGAGACGTAAGCAGAACATTCCAGAAGGTTTCCTTTTTCTTATGCTTCTGCTTCCGTCCTTATGTCGCTAGTGAAAACCAGATTCTTATGCTTCCATCGCCAACATACAGAAGCACAAGGTGGTAAGCTTATCAAATTCTCGTACTCAGTCCCCTGCACTATAAACTTCCTATTTTTTCTCTTATGCTTCCGTCACATTCATTTACACTAGAACATAACGATCTTATGCTTCTGCTTCTGCTTCCGTCGCTAGTGAAAACCAGCCTTAAACTTTGTACAAAAACCTGCAAAGCGAGGGTCCATGGTTAAATTCTAAATATCTCTAATCTGTGTTGCCTCACGCTTTGAATACTCTTAAAGCAGACCACTGATGGAGAGAGGGGAGTAAGGTGTGTGCGCGTCGTCAGCTCCCTAGAAGACCAGCTACAAGGTGAAGTAACAATGACGTTAAGGCCTTTACCTTCACCTTTCAGCATTTTGGTGCATCAACTCGTACTCGCCACCCCTCCCCACTTATGAACAAATTAAGAAAAGTGTTTGTAAGGGAAAGTACTTTTTTATGGGGAATTTTCTATTTTTCCGCCTTTCATGGGTTTCCTGTGGTATTGCCGCAAGGTATTCTATAACCGTCACCCCCTTTTAAAGATCCTAGTTCCATCCCTTGCTCTTCCCCTTTGTTTGTCTTCCTTGTATGGCTTGCACTGATCACCAGTCAGACGAAGACCGTAGTTGCTACTTACCGCATTTACTTTCATCACTCCAGGCAGTGTCCCTGTGTCAAGAGAGGTTACTAGACAAGGATGCTGCTAGAAAACCATCTGCGGATGTAGTGTGGCCATTGCCATATATTTATACTTTCTGGTATAAACAAATGCCTTGTGCATGATATTTACCCATTTCAGACTATTGCATACTAATTAGATATATCTCGTGTCCTTGTTGAAGTCTAGAAAAACCTGGCTCTTGAAATGAAAGCCGAAAGCAAAAGAGTGGCACCGGATGTAATGAACTGAAACCTTGGTAACAATGCCCATACTTAAAAACAAATTACTCATCCGGCGAATAGCCTGCGCGCAGCCAGGCTTTTCTCTCGACGGACTTAACAGTTAGTTAGGCCAGCTGCTCGCAGGCTACCAGCGAATGGATACAAATATCCTTGTTGCAATTTGTGTTAGCGGTTATCCTAGATTTTTGTGTAAAATATTCATGTTTCAGTGAAGGTCCGTGAATTTTCAAATTCCTTGTTTTTACGAGGGTAACAATTAATCGCTAGTGGTTAACAAACTAGCCCGTAGGGGGAGGGGTGGGAAACTACAGCTATACACAGACATCTAAAAGTGCTGACACAGTGCACGCAACAAGCAACAAATTTGAATCAGGGTGACACATATTGCAATATGTTGAAGAGTAGAGAGAGCAATTCAACTTCAACTTCTAATTTCCAATTCGATCATAAAACGAAGGCTACAGGTTTTGTTAAGGTGATGACACAAGGTACAACATTGCGTACAACAAGCTTGGGGTAGACACACGCTGAAACATTCCTGCTACGTGCATTGTTGCACGCACCGTTGTACCTTGTGTCATCACCTTAACAAAACCTGTAGCCTTCGTTTTATGATCGAATTGGAAATTATAAGTTGATTTTTGTGGAGGAAGGAAAAGCGGAGAAGCAAGAGAAAAACCCTCGAGGTACACTAGAATCTTGTTCACACTTACAACAAGCTTGGGGTAGACACACGCTGCAACATTCCTGCTGCGTGCATTGTTGCACGCACCGTTGTACCTTGTGTCATCACCTTAACAAAACCTGTAGCCTTCGTTTTATGATCGAATTGGAAATAAGAAGTTGATTTTTGTGGAGGAAGGAAAAGCGGAGAAGCAAGAGAAAAACCCTCGAGGTACAGGAGAGAACCGACTAGAATCTTGTTCACACTTAATACCCAGCCCGGTATCTTTATCTGCAATCTGCCTAAATTTTACATACAAAATTCGAGTCAAATCGATATGGACATTGGAAGAACTATAATAAAGAAAATTTCCTAAGAGGGAAATCCGGATTCTGCATTTTTGCTATAGCATTGTCCCCTTGTGCTTTTGTGTATCAACGACCCCAGTGCTCTTGATCAAGCTGTCTCTGTTTCACTATAGAAGCTATATATAGTCTCTAAAAAATAAATCGTGGAAAACAAAGAAATTTGTACTTAGATTGTACTTGAGACAGCGAAACGGGTCACTGCCGATTACCACAGGAACCCCAAAACTTAAAACTGAACCGTTTCAAATTGGCTTATATTCATTACTGTAGAAAGAGAAACTTGAATTGTTTTTAAAAACATGAGCTGTATAGGATCAGCAGATCCTTTTTTTTGGTTTAGATGATATTATTACCCCCCACCAAGAAAGAAGCGTGACCATGCATAGCTCTTCAGTACTGCATTACATTACAGCTCATTAGTATGCACATCCCAACTAGTCTAGATGCAATCTGCATACTTGTATAAAGCACTCAAAACTCGACTTCTTGATTTCCACACCCTTTTAAATATAAATCGAGATGGCTGTCGACAAGCCTAACGTTGTAGCCACTGCCACAAAGGTCATCAATGATAACACCGCCAGTCTACGAAATATCATTACCACTTTGTTCGTGTTTGCATTTCAAGCTCTGGTAACAACAGCAGATCTTTTTAAATGTCCATCCAAAGGGAACGCTTCGTATGGCTGTATGTTCATATTCGTGCCAGCCCTGGTTCTGTTCCTGATCTCGCTGCTCCTAAGCGAAAGCTTCAAAAAGGTGTCTCAAGGATGCTGTTACACTGTAGACCCAGCAAAGCAGATTGTGCGAAAATATTGCCCCTGCAGTCGTCCACGATGGTGCTGCAACAAGGAGATGTTGACGGTTTTCTTCTACAGCTTTATGGCAGGCTGTCTGTGGATCTTTTGGGCCCTCTTGCAAAAAGACTACTATACTTGTGCAGTGTTTGGAAACGAAGATCAGTTGAAGAACATTACAGGAAAGAATAAAACGATTTTGGAAAAGCGTTACCAGAATGCACAGACAGAATCCCAGATCTATGGGTTTACCCTCCTTGCACTCATTCTTGGGATTCCATTGCTCTTTATAACCATTAGAAGATGCTGTTACCTTCGACCTCTCGCTTCAGTTCCAAGTCTCTCTGAGTACGAAAAACTGGAAGCAAAAGCAGCTGAGGCGAAGCTGAAAGAAAAAATCGAGGCATATGCTACAGCCCAAGGCGAAGGCAAGGCCGAGAGACACTTTGCACAGAACTTCAAAGCAGATAAGAGCGTTACCGACATCACCCGAGAAGCTCGCGCTGAACTCTCAAGCATCGAAGGTTACTCTGAAGCATTGGATTCCCTCGATAAATACAAAAAACTCGAAGCGGAAGCCATCAAAGGAAAATTCAAAGACAAAGTTGAAGAGCTGGCGAAGGGAAGAGTTGCTGTAACTTTTGAGGCTAAGACATGGAAGGAGTATGAAGATGATGACCCGTACGACTTCGTGGAGAATGTCTACGAGTCAATTAGCAGCGAGTACCCTCGTGTGACTGGTGATCAGAGCAAACCGTACAAGACGTACAAGCACATCGGAAAGAGAGAAGAAATTGAGATGAAAGAGCGCCACGATGAAGCGTGAACCAAAAGACAATGTGTGATTCCTTGTAGTCCGGCTTAGAACTGTCGAAGTTGATCAATGGTAACGTAAATATGTGGGAAATGGTGCGAGTAAAAGAGACAAGAAACTGAAACAAAAATATCCTTTAAAAGGTATAAACTATAAACAATACATAATGTAATTCAAGTATTAAGTTAATGGATCGACCAAGACGCCCAGTGGGGTCTACTCAAGTTAAGCATAGTGACTTAATAACGTACTTTTAA
This sequence comes from Actinia equina, assembly GCA_011057435.1. NCBI lineage: Eukaryota > Metazoa > Cnidaria > Anthozoa > Actiniaria > Actiniidae > Actinia > Actinia equina. The sequence goes on along the minus strand of WHPX01000314.1, from coordinate 71,721 downwards.
GATAAGTCTTTAAACTGAAGTTTTAAAACTAATAAATCAAGTGAATTGCTTTAGGAATACATTGTAAACTAACTACAAGTGACAATTAAAAATAATAATAAAAAAATTCAAAACGGATTTACTATGTTATGATATGTAATAATAACTTTATTGAGCTTTTTCCCGAAATACAATCGTAAATCTCGCTACTTATAGGTAATTTACCATTGGCTACTTGAATCGAATACAAAATGTGACAAGTGACAAAAAGAAAAAGACGTCTCTCTTTACTGGTTTGCCTGTGGCAAACAAGCCTTAAAATGCAACGCGTTCTCCATTTAACACGTTTGAAATTCATGGAAATGCCAGGGTAAAAATACACAAAATGACGGAGAATTTTTTTTCCTTTAAATTAAAGTTTGAATCGTTGAATGAACTGCGTAATTCCAAAACCTTAACAACAACATGTTACAAATTATTACTTTCCAAAAAGCATATCTTTGCAAGCTGTGAACTCATTCCCTTATAACTTCACAGTGTTATTGTGATATGCTCTTTCCAACTATGGTTATCAATTTTGTTTTACTGATTTAAGAATACCTCCAGATAAAACTCATTGTTTTGCATGCAAGCAAGCAAGCAAGCGAGCAAGCAAGCAAGCAAGCAAGCAAGCAAGCAAGCAAGCAAGCAAGCAAGCAAGCAAGCAAGCAAGCAAGCAAGCAAGCAAGCAAGCAAGCAAGCAAGCAAGCAAGCAAGCAAGCAAGCAAGCAAGCAAGCAAGCAAGCAAGCAAGCAAGCAAGCAAGCAAGCAAGCAAGCAAGCAAGCAAGCAAGCAAGCAAGCAAGCAAGCAAGCAAGCAAGCAAGCAAGCAAACAAGCAAGCAAGCAAGCATGCAAGCAACAAACAAACAAACAAGAAGGAAGGAAGGAAGAATGGAAGGAAGAAATAAGGGCGTCAAAGGGTTCGTAAAGTCAAAACAAAAAGGCGGGAATACCTCGTGTCCAGTCCAGCCCAGAAATATCGAAAATCTTTTACAAATCAAAGAAGTATAACACATTTATTTAAAATCCCTGGCGTCCTGCACCAATAAATATCATTATCATTTGCAATAATTATATATTTGTGATGATAAATATTATTCAAAATTATTGTTTTCAACTTCAAAAGGCATCATGGATATCTCATCATACAATCTATTATAAAAAATATTGTTTTAGGTGCTCGCAAAGTGAACTTCAACATGACTTTTCCCTCTCTTTCCCTTCTCACTCACGTGACATGGCAGCCATATTGGTGTAGCAAACAGGGTAACACACAACAGGCAGAACGAAGCCTGGGAGTGGATGAACAAACAATAAATGGTGAGATGAAACAAAGAACGCAGCTCACATGTAGAATAATACACATTGTTCACCATAATCCATGCTTTCTTTGTTTTTGCTATTTTATCCAATCTCAAGTTTCCTTCTACCAGTGGACACCGACCCAAACGAAAGAAACTTTCTGCACAGTTTTTGCATAAAAATAGAGTTCAATTTCCGAAGGATAGAAAATGTCTTATTTTGGTTCACCAACATGGCCGCTGTGACGTCACGTGAAAACGCTCTAAAAGTAAAAGTACCTATATTTTACGTCGGTAGTTCCTTCAGTTGAAATTCAACTGCTATCAATGGAAGCCGACGGTGCGCACTTCGCCCCCTCTCTCCATTCTCCATCAGTGCTCTGTTTTAAGAGTATTTAAAGCTGAAGCTTCACGGATTAGAGAGAAGTCGAAACAGACGTGGAGATCCTAAGGATCGAACCGTGGACCTCAAGCTCTGAAGGTCGCGCACTAACTAACTGAGCTACGCCTGCTCCTTAGTTATAAAGCGGCTGAATCACATAAAATGAATCTACGCATAATCCCTGCTGTTCTCGCTTCGTAACTCTTTCAGGTTTCAAACATTATTTAAATTAATATAACACATTAGTTATTCAATAAGACAGGAATCAACATGTGCATTTATATCCGCATTTTTCGTTCCTTCTTCGAAAACTTTCCTACAAATAGGACACGTCATACTACTTTTCTCAGTATCAGTGACGTCATTATCCCTACCCCTCCCTAGAGCTGAGAAAATACTCGACTGTTTTTGTCGCTTTGATGTGGATCCTGTTACGTCAGAAGACATTGGTCTCTTTAACGATGTCTTCCCGCCTCGGCTCCTTTTTGACATACTTGTCTTAGCTCCACTAGTTTTAGCTACCTTCGAAGGGGCGCTTCCCGTTGCTTTGGGGGCACCAAAATAAGAGGATGTTAGAGCTCCATTAAATTTAGTCTCTTTGATGCAATCTTTTGTGTTTTTGTCAATAACAACAAGTTGTATATCATCCGTGTTTTCTGTATTACATTCCTCACTTTCAACGTCTTTTGTCTTGGTTTCTGTTTGATCAGAACTTTCTACAGGGCGAAAAAAGGTCTTTATAGTGATTGGAGGGTTGATGGCTTTGGCAAGGGTTTTATTATTGATGGCGGCTACAGATTCTTCGCTTGCCAGTGCTGTCGACTTGAGTGAGTCCTTGATCGACAAACTCCCATTTTTATTCTCCTGAAATAAAGCTTTATCTTTAAAGGATCTTCTAAACATTTTCTCCAAAATGAGGTTTTTAACTCAGCCTAGGAATTAGCGCAAATTTATCGTAAAACGAAAAATAAGACTAGGTATATCTATGAAGGAAATCTTACCAATAGTATGTCGTTAAGGTGCTGTTCCTTTAACAGTGACGTCACTTCCGGAATAAGTTGCTCTGGGTACCGCAAACCGACTAACCGCTGACCATCGTCAAGCTCGACGCGGACGACTCGTAGCGTTCTATTTTCTCTACTGTTTCAAGCAAATTTAATGAATCTGTTATAGATAAATATCTGAAAAATTCTTAATTCTTAAACAAGAGCTAAGAATAGATTCAAATGACGTAATAAATAGAAAAAAACGTTTAACTAGTTACCAAACTATTGAGTAGAGTCAGACCACAGGGATCCTAATGCATACTTTCTACTTACGTTAGTCCTATTTTATCAGCGTTTCGTGCAACAACCCATTCAAGTGTAGATAGTATTGGTACAATTCCACCGCAGAGAAGACTGACTTGTGAAATACGACACCCAACTGAAACAAAAACAAAGCTTTAGTTACAAAACCTATTTTACACGACTAACATCCCACATGGTGGGTTCTCTCATACCTTTCCTCTGCAGATAAATTCTGAGCATGCGCATTTCGCTGAAAAAACCTTGCTTTTACAAAACAGGCAATCAATGAGATTCATTGCGGTTCTACTTATCGCAGTCTCATACCCAAAGCCTACGTTTGTTCTGGCCAGCGGAGTAGAACGTGGGCTCTGGCATAATCCATTTTCTTGAGACCAGGATTTCTTGGACTTCTGGTATAAGAGCGCATGTGTTCGAAGTTGTTTTTCGCCGCAGGCCAGAAGAAACGCTGGGTAAAAGATTCATGCATGCGTATACCCTGCGAGCAGAGTCTCCTTTCAACTCCTCTACGGGCGAGAGAAACTCGTAGAGGAGTTCAAAGGAGACTCTGCTCGCAGGGTAGCATGCGTATTGACTTATTATGACAACCTCAGTCTCACCTCTACACAGAGCTCCAGATTTGCAGTTCGGTCCGTGAAAACAGAAGTCTTTGGTCTTGTCGTATTGAGCTCTCCATCCCGACTCTACATGGTAAAAAGTTCAATATCAATATCATAATCATAATCAATTTTTTTTAATTTTCCTGTCCTTATTCGGGATATTCCAATAAGAATATGGGCTTCCTTGGATAAATTAGGAAGCGGAAACCTTGGTTTCGTTCTACTACAACAGGTAACCTTGGCTTGGTTCAATTCCGTCCCCCGAGCCTGCATTTCTCTTGGTCAGCTGGTTCTCGATTCCTTGTGCTGACCAAGAGGAACGTGGGCTCTGGGTGGGTACCCGATTGACCTTGTTTTGTTTTAGCTTACCAGCTTCTTCAGGAGATATCTTTTGATATTTATGGAGCAAGTCTTTTTTCTCCTCTTCAAAAGGTGATTGCCCTGTATTTGGTCTGAAATAAAAAGGTTAACAAGGAAAATCAAACTCTGCTTGTAAACTTACAGGTGAAGTGGATGGTGGGTATAACAAAAGGAACAAACAAAAGAAGGTGTCAATAACTTGTCGGTCCCCTCCCCCAACCCCACCACGCCCTGTAATTAACTCTACATTACAATCGAATTTTCTATTAGGCATTCCGAAGTTGAGAATAAAACTGGGTCGAATTGGCATTGAAGTGTATTTTAAGGTTGCTTTGGAAGACAAAATAGATGCCATCTTGAATCTTGAAAATATGCTTCCAAAACAGCCCCAAAATGCATTGCACTGCCAACTCGACCCAGTTTTTTCTCGACCTTCAGAATGATTAATGAGTCTCGAATTATTAATTCCAAATTAGTATAATCTATAAATTTAAAATTCTAAGAATAAATTATAAGCATTAAGAGAGGTGGAGTCAAGTATTTTCAATCTTACCTTATAATATTGAATAAATGAGTAGAAGATTCTTTCTGTAATGCCAGTAAGTAGAACCTTTGGTGTTTCTGTTCTCTCTTGGAGCAGTAGAAGCCATTCAGGTCTGCCTTAAAACTGAGGTTGAATCGCGATAAGGCTGATTCCCAGTCTACTCCTCGGTCAACGTTCAGGATCACGTGACTGGATAATGGAAAATTAGTAAGTCGTCTAACGTCTATATTATTATCTGTCATAGGAGACGCGGCTGGTGCGGCTAATTTTATTGTGTCAAAAGAGAAACTGTTATAGAAAGTCACAACCTGGGAATTGCTTAGACGCTGGTTATTTCTGTTTTCGGGTCACAAAAGTATCTTGCATACGAGGCTAGCATGGAAATACAAGAGAAATCGCACTTTTTCTCGATGGAATGCTTGGCATTTCTTTTGCATTTCCGTGTTAGCCTCGTATCCAAGACAATTTTGAGAAGGGTACATTCCTTACACTGCTATTCTCGTGGTCTAAATTGCATGCTCCAGCATTTACATGCAAGTAGAGTTGCTTGTAGGTTCTCTGTTGTGCTTGCCTCCATAAAAATATTTTAGCGACCTTAAGTTTATATATATTAAAAAAAGCTTGTCCATCCATCCTTTTATCGTTTATTCATTCAACACAACATAAAGATCCCATACTAAGTTGGTGTTTATCAGAGCCTATAAACCAAATTGAAGTATGGAGATTTAAATCACTATTGTTATATACTGACTAGCCTCTCTTACAAATGCTTCCACGTGAATACGAGGTCAGTCAGTCTGAACAATAGCTATTCATATTTCGATCAATTGAACGCACAGACAGACTGATAGACAGACAGACAGACTGATAGACAGACAGACAGACTGATAGACAGACAGACAGACTGATAGACAGACAGACAGACTGATAGACAGACAGACAGACTGATAGACAGACAGACAGACTGATAGACAGACAGACAAACAGCCATTAAGATATCTACTGATACGTACTGTGTAGGCATAATACATTTCTGTACTTCAGTGAAGACTGGGCGTGGCTTGTCAATCATCTTGATGGACGACCCTGTTATGTCTGTCACGCCCTCATTAAACCTGAATGATAAAGAGCATTATGTCAAATAATACTTTACCCTCCCATCCCTCCCACTGACTTGATAGCCCTCACTGCTCCCCACATTTATTCTGGTAGAAATATTGAATAAACGTGGCTGGCGTCGGTGTAATCAAGGGAGCACGGCAGAATGATTTCTCTCTATTTTTAACGCGTCTTTAACCGCTTTCGTACATTTCAGCCACCATCTTGGAAATTCCAAATGATAACCGTTGGTAAATAAACATGCGGGCACTCCTATCTCCCCGATCGAGTCCCGAAGGGACGTGGGACGAGCAGCACACGAAGCGTTGTAAGAGTTGACGAGTCCCTCGATCGGGGAAATAGGAGTGTCCGCATGTTTATTTACCAGCGGTTATCGTTTGAAATTTCCAAGATGGCGGCTGAAATGTACGAAAGCGGTTAAAAACGCGTTAAAAATAGATAGAAATCATTCTGCCGTTCTCCCTTGGTGTAATGAAGGTCCATTATCTTATACTGTCTTAGTAATCTTCCAGTCTTACTTACCTGCCTTCTCGTTTTGCTCCCTCGATAACCGCGTTCATACACTCCACAAAATACGAGAAAAACTAAAGTCAAAGAAAATAGATAAGAACGAATGAGATAAAGGGGGCGGGGGGGAAGGAATAGAGTTGCATTACGTGACAATAAACCGGTTTTGAGTTCTCTGTTACTCAGGGTTAGGCTCCATGTTGTGTAGAATATTCACGTGTTCCAGTGAAGGTCCGTGGAATTACAAAGTGTTTGTATTGTTGAAGTTGTGCATTCTTTATTTTACCGTTAGTATTTGTGCGAGCGGTTGTTGTAAAATATATGAGATTTTGTCATACCATATTTTGTCGCTCTACGCTCAATCCCAGAATCCTGTTCAAGAATCTAGCAACATCACCGCTGTCTTTCTCTTTGACTGTACTGCTGCCTGGATCAGCTAGTCCCATCATTTGAATACATTCCTGAATTAAATCAAAACATATGCCTTTATTTTACGACAATAGTGAATTTTCTCGCTTTCTGATTAGTCTGGCCAGTTGATCGGAGATAGTGACGTAGAAATGACGTCACTGCAAAACAGGTGTTTTCCATTTTAAGACAATCTTATTCAGAACATGGAGTTGTCTGGTGCAAATAACACACTTAAATCATTCGGGAGTTGTCTGGTGCAAATAACACACTTAAATCATTCGCTGTAAATAGGAGGGTGAAATCCTACCAATTTACCTTTAGGATCTCATGAAAGCTGTCTAATTCGTAGGCTGTGGAGATCTGGGCACCAGCAATGACTTGTTGAAGGCTCACCCCAGGTTGTAAAATACTCTAGTGAAGATAATAGATCATTATTATTAATAGTGATTGAATACAAAATTGCTCAAATTATTTCTTATTTTGTAGGTCTAATAAAAAAAACTTGCTTAGTGTGCTGTGTGAAGTTATAAAGCACTTGGGGATTGGCAGAACACCCGCTACGCGTCGTGCTTCTTCTTACACTTCTCTCCTGTCCTACCAACCCCCGCGTGCTTTATAACTGCACACAGCACGCGCGCGCGTTTTATATTTCTTCACTTGAGATGTAAAATGAAAGAACACTTACAGAGCTAATACATTGATACATGCTTCTCAGAGCAGATCGACCATAATTTGTATCAAAGTTGAATTCATTAAGATCTGCACCTGTGGCCGCACGACGGTCGCCCTTGGTTAACGCCCCTGGAAATAAATACGTTTTACGAAACTCATAAGGGGGTTGAAACGTGTAATTGAACCGATGTATGTAAGGTGTCGAATTATTATTTTTTATCTTACCTAAAGATTGTAGTCGCCTAGCAACAGCAGCAGCGAATCTTCTCTCTCCTCCCAGGTTAGTTGTCACGAGTTTATAGATAGGTCCACTGAAAATACAATTGAAAGAAAACTTATCATTTCTGTAAGCTCATTGGCTGATACCATAACGTGTCATGAATCACCTTCTCTGATTGGACCGATGTGATCTTCCCAGCTGTTGGACCGCCTTGTCAGCGCTCCATGGTAGCTCCATGGTGAAGTGAACTCGCCGTTTCTGATTGGCTACTCGTAGATCTGAATGCAAGGAGATTCCCGTACTAGCCGCGTCTGAGATGATTGCTACGAGCTTCGATCCATCCATGAAATGATTCCTCTAGAGAAACCAGAAAAAAATTTCAAAACCATATTTATTTTAGAAAAATAAACTCTTGGTCGCTCAGGATTAGCATCAAGACACCTCATTACCCGGGTAACACACAACAGGCAGAACGAAGCCTGGGAGTGGATGAACAAACAATGAATGGTGAGATGAAACAAAGAACGCAGCTTACATGTAGAATAATACACATTGTTCACCATAATCCATGCTTTCTTTGTTTGTTTTTTTTAATCCAATCCCAAGCTTCGTTCTACCAGTGGACACCGACCCCTTATGTTTTCCCAGTTCAGACCGCGAGCTATTATCTGAGTTGTATCCTTATTCATACGAAAAGGTATATCCTGGCTTAATGTGCGGGTAACTAATACATATCTTCGTAGAGTAACTATTAACTATTTACATATTAAACCGCTCTACTTACGCTCTACTACTACTATCTGACTCACAAGTCTCGTTAGAAGTTTCACCCCTAGCCTCGTTTTCAAGACAAAACTCACCTCTTGTATATTGAGACTTTCTACTTGAGTACTGTCTGACTCCCGAGCCTCGTAATGGGGTTCTCTATCATTGGCAGTCCTAACCACGCGACCACGCCTCCCGGTCATCTCTGCCACATGACCTGGGCCTCCTAATTGATCGATTAGGTCATCTAAGGGACTAAAGTGCAATAGATTCATAAGCTCAGTTACATATACCTCGCAACAGCACAAGTGTGGCCGCCTATTAGAGGTTTTGTACCACCACGTGTCCATGCCCATAATCCAGCTTGGACTGCCTGTGGTTAGATGGCAGAACAATAAAATCCCTTTGCTCTTGGGAATTGAATTCTTTCTCATGTAAAACGGTTGTATTGTTTCTGTGGTTAGATGGCAGAACAATAAAATCCCTTTGCTCTCAGGGATTGAATTCCTTCTCATGTAAAGCGATTGTATTGTTCCTACCATCTAACATGGCTGCCATCACGTGATGGTACAAAACCTCTATGATAGAGAGGTAAGCTTCTCGTTTACGTCAAACGTGAAACGTCAGTTGACCATTAAAAAATTCTTTAGAATTAGTGAAAAGGAAGCGCAATGGTCTCCAGGTAGTAGATAAAAATAAGAATGTGTGTCTTTGTCGGGAAGGTTTGCAAAAGGTTAAGTGAATTGTAGGGAAACGATGAAAACGTGGTCACGCTTGCCGTTTGCGGGAAGAAAGAACAGGAATCCTAATCTGCCTAGTGAGAGCGTTTTCACGTGACGTCACATCGGCCATGTTGGTGTAACAAAACAATGCATTTCCTATCTTCGGGGAATTTCACTCTATATTTTTTTTGCAAATTATTTACAGAAAGTTTGTATCGTTTGGTACAACAATATGTCACGTGAGTGAAAACACTATTGTTTTTCTGATGTTCTAGCCAACCAACATGGCGGCCATGACGTCACATTATTACTGACATCAATTTACCTTATTGGGAGACCGATCTTCTTGATAAAACCAAGAAGAAGTGACTTAGCAGTGACAGACCACTTGTCCTCAACAACCGTACCATCCTGTCAATCAAGAATACAATAAGTCACGTGTCAAAATTTGCACATGGCCGACTTTCAGATTTTCCAACCTGTCTGACTAGATCTATTTCAGAACCATGCAAGTAATGATCAAAGCAAAAATTCAAGGGGTTTTCGAGGAGTTTCGCTAACATCATAAAATTCATGAGCTTTTCAAGTGCCCTTGAAAACGTGAATTAATTTCAAGGAGTTTAAGGAGTAGCACGAACCCTGGATATTGGCGATCAAATTCGCTGGCGATTGGCTACGATCAAAATTCGCTCCAACAAGCGTGCATGTCGTAGGCTTTTAGTGTTTACTGTACCTTAGTCTCTATCTTAGTAGGAAAGAACTGTAAGATAAACCTGGTCATGATCTCTTCTGTGATAGAGATGAATCTGTTGATGGTTCCTCCGTTACGATTCAGCTCACTTTCTAAACTTGCCTGTTGGTCAGCACATAAATATCAATGTAGACTCTTTTTAGCCACTTTTTAGACAAATTTGATAGTAAATATATAGGCTATTCAAGTTTTAAATATAGGAAGTAGGATTTTTACCCAAAAATGTATAAACTTTATAGGAGCTAAAAGAACTTTTCAGTGGCGTAACCAGGTAACCATCTTGTAGGGAGGGTGCACAGTCAATGATTTTCCGAACCAAAAAAGCCATAACAAAGACGGAACCAAAACAAGGCCAAATTTGCTAAACAGTATAAAATATAAATGTATCACTCAGCAGTCGTTTTATTTATAGGAAATGTAGGATAAATAGGAGGTCTGGGATGCCTGTACACATAAAGACACACAAAATTGAAAACGAGGCCCGCAAACAAGGATATACGTATACTAAAAGATGGCGTTTCTTATGCCCCCCTTCTGAACCCCCCATTATTTATATTCATTAATATTTTCAGTCTTCTCACGGTTTTTATACCAAAGGAAACCCACTTTGTCAGTGGTTATCTATTTGTAATGTACTAACCTCTCCAGTTGTTTGTAGACCAATCACAACACTCATGTCATTCTGAAGGGCTGTCTTTGCTTCTTGCACGATGGTTGGTACTTTCATGCTCATACTAAACAGTAGAATTAACTTCTGTTAAAATGAAATAGAACTCACAGGATCACGTGACTCCATATTAGCACCATGCACCACCTTCATCATCATAACGACCATCATGACCATCATCACTTCTATCATCACCATCACCACCACCTCCATTCAGCATCATCGTTACCATTGTCATGATCATAACTAGCTTCATCATGATCATGATCATCATGATCATCACTTCCATCATCGTTACCATTATCATCATCATAACGACCTTCATCATGACCATCATCATCATCACCACTATCATCATCTTCACCACTATCACCACCATTCATGATCATGACCACCACTACCATCATCCGTTTAGTCATCACCATCATCACCATTATCATCATCATCACCACAACCAACATCCTCATCATCATGTAGTCATCACCATCATTGTTTAGCCATCATCATCATCATCATCACCATCACCATCAACATGTACAGTGTATCATCATCATCATCATCGTGTAGTTATCACCTACCAAAGTTGTTTAAAGAACCTCTGATGACAGGACCAGAACTGTGACCACAACCTAGGGGTAGCTGACTTGGTCCTTGCGACTGCAAACTCCAAGGATGTCTTTATTTCATTCCTGGACAAAACAATCATGGTTACCATTGTTTCTGAAAGAGCATAACTCTATTAATAGCTGGCATTGTAAACTGGTTAGTTGAAAACCGCGAGTTATGGCCACGGCACTACTGGACCCGAAGTTGTAGCTCACACACTAATTGAGCTGCAGACACCTCGTCATTAAAGCACTTTATGGTTCATTCGGATTATGATCATTCGTTGATATATTGTGTAGAATATTGTTGTCTATTGCAGAGGAAGGTCCATCTCTGTTTAGATCTGTTATACATATCTTTATCTGTATCTGTCCATCCGTCTGTTTGTTTCAAGTCTGTTTTCTGTTTTGTCAAGACAGGACAGTGTACAGCAACACAAAGGTTATGCTTTTCTTACCAGACATGTACTGAGGTATCATATACTTTTCGTTGGTCATCTGTTAACACTGCTTCGGCATTCATAAACTGATAACGAATATATAGAATGTGACACGCATTTATGAGTATAGCTATATCATACATAACAAACGGTCATAGAACCCTTGCATGTGAAGTCAAAGCAGCTCAGTTTGGAAGACAAAACAAAAGAGTTTAATTCTCGTGAAAATTGGAAACCTTTTGTTATGTCCTCCAAAATGAGCTGCATTCTGATGTACAGCAATGTACTGTACTATCCAAGACCAAAAGATATAACTAGCTAAAAACTAGTGTGAGCTGCGTCGGTGTTTCTAATGAAACAGTAATGATGAAAAGGTAAATTATACACCGTGAAAAGATGAAAAAACTTACTGACGTTTCGGACGCTAGTCCTTCGTCGGAGTAAAAAAAAGCCAAGACCAAGGCATGGTAGGTATGATATTTCTTTTGAAATGAGAAAAAACTCAAGGCCAAATTATTTTGTTGGCGTCGCATTCAAATCATTAATAGAGGCTTTGTACCATCACATGATGGTAACCATGACAGGAGACAGGGACAATTGAATCTGGTCTAAGCTAATTTACTTAAGAAAGAACTCAGTTTCCCCGAGGAAAGAGACTATTGTTGTGCCTCCTGTCATGGCTGCCATCACGTGACTGCAGCCACATGTTACATGGCAAGAGCAATACAATCGTTTTACACAAGAAAGAATTCAATTTCCAAGAGCAAAGGGATTTTATTGTTCAGCCATCTGACCACAGGTAGTCCAAGCTGTATTATGGCATGGGCGTGTGATGGTGGTAAGCCTTGATATACTTAAACAAAAAAAAACAACAATATACTCATATTGAGCACCCACCTCTGCTTGTCTGAAGCTCAGCCCCCTTGAGACATACATTCCAGATGCTTTCATTTCCATGGCCAGCATCTCAGCTGCACCTGTGAGAAGAAAATAATACAGTTACTCCACGTCATTTCCTGTATCGTGTTCTTCAGCTGGATTACAAGTTTTCAACACACGTGTGGTTAACAACACACGGTGGTCAGAGTTTGGAGACCATTTGGAGCAGAAAACAAGATTGAAAGACTTTGATCAGTTGATTGAAATCCAACAACGCACAACTGTCATTCCCTTGAGTATTATTTCTGTTTGCCGATAATGCTTGAGTGGATGCATTTACCATTTCTAGGTTGAGGAAAACCTGGGTCGACTTGGCATTGCAGTACATTGTGGGATTGCTTGGGGATTAAATTTCGAAGATGGCTAACTCAACTCATTTTCCCATTAACTCAGAATGGCCTTTGAATGACTAACAAACTAAGAATTTTCTTCTCAAACCGATGATACATAGTCTATAATGGGAAAATGATGACTAGTTAAGTTGAAACTACATAGTATAGTTTGCATGAGCAAAACGTATTGCTGAATACTAAAATCTCGAGGAAATATCAAGAAGTTTCTTAGCTTACCTAGACCTCGTTTGGTGATGGAATCCAAAAAGGACTGGAATGATCGAAAGGCTGTCCCTACTCCCCACAGTCCAAGCCTCTCCATGAAAGCCTTAAGAGGTAAAAACAAGGTTATTAAGATCACAGTGGTGTAAAGATAATATCTCACAAAGATCCATAGGATAGTACACACATTTTGGCCACAAAATTCTGCGCTTGATGAACAACTTAGAATCCTCTGGACTGTGATAAAATTACGCTCCAGTGGGTTGAGTGTTATCGTTGGAAATCCAGTAGAAAAAATTTGTTTGCTTGTTTCTGTTAGTGAGTTATGGTTGGGCGTAGGAAGTGTAAAATTAAGGAAATTAGATATACATTGACATTTTTATCTTTTTTACCATATTTTTGACATCAGTAACTCCAGTAGCACTACAGTACACCACCCTTGCTTTAGGTAAAAGTCTTAAAAGACAAACAATATCATGGCAATTAGTTATGATGTCACATGCAAACCTATTCAGCAAGTGTATATTGCGTCATTGCCGCCATCTTTGTTGATGATAACAAAGCATTCCTCTTTAGCTTCTCCTCTTAGATCAAACAAGATGACGACTGTGTCAATTTTATTCATATCTCCAACGTATTTTGATTCAGTATCAGTTATTTAGACAAACCGTTGAATAGTTGTTACAGCAAGAGCTACTTTGGTGCTGTTTTCTTCCTTCCCCTGAAAGATCCAGAGAGAACAGTGTCAAGCAAAGTAATTTCATAAATAAATTTGATCAAATATAACATAAACTGATATTCTTAACCCTTTCACTACTAGAGTGGACTACTAGTAGTGGCCAAGAGGCCAACCAGTAATGTGACATTTTTCCTAGAGCATGCCAGCCAAAAGTGGCCACCGGAATGACATTTTTGCTTTTCCACTATCCATCCGCTAGGTGTTGAAACACTTGGGCTTTTTTTGAATCATTAATGAATCAGATGTGTTATAGATGAAAAGCGTCAATATCTACTGAGCATATGTTTTTCATTTGATAATTATTAGGAAATAAAAAAACACCCTAATTATGTTCCAGGAAGATTCTGTGTTGGACCCTTTTAGCCTCTAGTAGTGAAAGGGATCATAAAAAGAAGAAAACAAAGGGAGAGAAAATGAGAGAAAATCAATGAAAGAAAGGAGGGAATGGGAAGAAGTGAGTTATGGAAGCAAAGGATGGAGGGAGGGAAGGAAGGAAGGAAGAAGGAAGGATGGAAGGGAGGAAGGAACAAAGGAAGGGAGGAAGGGAGGAACGAAAAAAAGGAAGGGAGGAAGGAAAAAGGAAGGAAGGAAGGAAGGAAGGAAGGAAGGAAGGAAGGAAGGAAGGAAGGAAGGAAGGAAGGAAGGAAGGAAGGAAGGAAGGAAGGAAGGAAGGAAGGAAGGAAGAAAGGAAGGGAGGAAGGAAGGAAGTAAGGAAGGAAGGAAGGAAGGAAGGAAGGAAGGAAGGAAGGAAGGAAGGAAGGAAGGGAGGGAGGAAGGAAGGACAGGAGGGAGGGAGGAAGGAGGGAAGGAGGAAAAGATAAATGGAAAGAACCAAAGAAAGAAAGAAAATAGAAGAAAGAAAAAGGATAATGAAGATGAAAATAAAAAAAGAGAAATTGAAATACTGATGCTGTCTTTGTTGACTTACTGGGATGAAATGCTTTGCTTTGTGACACTCATCAAATATCAGGCATCCATCAAACTCTTCTCCTCCACACCAGTCCATTAACTGTTGAAGACGTGTCTGCCGACCAGTGCCTATTCATTTGAAAAATGAAGGTGCATATCACTGCCTTTATCCTTCACATATTCTATTTATTATAATTTTTTTAAATTGTGGGTGAATGGAGGGAGAGAGGGATTTTGTATGAGAATGAGATGAGTGTGATGGACGAATGAATAGATAAAAAATCAAAACACACCTTTTTGAACTGAGGAAACCAATGTTGCATAGGTGCTGAAAACAGCCCCTTCCTTGCAATCTGCTGGCAGGCCAAACACTCTGGCAAAAATATCATTATTTTACATATATGAGAATGAAAAATGGTGAAACACACTGAATCAAATTTGGTGACCAATCTGAATAACTATTGTTCTGGACTAATCAGCCTCATGTTCACGTGGAAGCACATGTATTATGAGAGGCTAGTCAGTCCAGAACAATAGTTATTCAAAAGAGTCACCTTATTTTGATTTATGCAAGAAATTCTGTTATTCATATTTGATTAGCTCATGTTGTCACTAAAAATACCTAATCAAGGACTGATTGGTGTTGTATGAGTAATAAACGTGCCTCTCACCCTGGGTTCTCTGGTTCGATTCCTGGAGTTGAAATTAAATGAGAGTAGAGTTTGTTAAGTCTCTCCCTTATCAAAAAGATATGAGGATTATTTTTTAAGGTTATATCATGGTAGTGTGTTTGTAATGGTTATAAAATATCATAATAACTATTAGTAACAGTGTAAGGTGCATGTAATGCCTACTTTGTCTCCTTGTCCAGTTGTTGACAGCCTTCAATGACTTTAATAAAGCAACCAATATCATTCAAATCTCTGAAAAACAATAACATTTTGCAAAACAAAATTTACTTTTATCTATAAGTAATATGATACAGTGTAATGTTCAGGGTTCATGTTGGATTCCCAAGGACTTTTCTAGGAGTATTCAAGAAGGTAAATTTGAATTTTCAAGGACATTTTCAGCCAATAACAATAATTTGCAAAAAAAATGTCACTTTTGTCTATAAGTAAAATGATACAGTACATGTGTTGAATAACACCTGGTTCATGATGGATTCCCAAGGAAAAATCAAGGACTTTCCTATAGGAGTATTAAAGAAGGTAAACTTGAATTTTCAAGGACATTTTCGAAACATTTCCCTAAAGCTTCATTTGTTGTTGTGCTTAATGAAGGAGAACCCTATCAAGCAACACATTTGGATTGTTCGTTTGTTTGCGGTTGCACATTATAGGCAAATCCCCCCACAGATTTTCCCGGGTAACCACAGGTAGCCCAAATAACAACAATTTCTATAAGAATGATGTATTTTTGATAAATTACTTTTTACTGACATTTCATATTATTTATTTTATCAGTTCATTCTGAAATCTTACAGCGTTGACAAAATATTTTACTTTCCAAAGAGTACTGAGGGACTTTTGCAATATTTTTTTTTTGTTTTTCAAGAGCTTAAAGCAACCTTGAAATTGTATCATAAATTCAAAGGCATTTATTTATCCATTTATGTCTTTGTTTATTATTTTTGAAATACAAGACTCTTTTCTCACCTCTGAGCATCAACTTTAAGATCAGTTGAAATACTAAACCAAATGTGCTTGCATCTGCCTCGGGCATAGTTATCCAAGATTATCCCTGAGATCTGAAAAATATATAAAATGTCCTTTTTTACGAGGGTAGCACTTAATAGCCTTGTCCCCAAAGGTGCTACAGCGGCACATGTGTTTATGTACATGTGTTTCTTGTCGCGGTCCTTTTGAGGGCAGGCGTATATATAGTATACATCAGATTTATTATACTTATTTGATTTATACTTATACTTGTATTTATATTTAACTTTTATATCATATTGTATTCTTTATTTGTCAATGCTTCTGAAAAGCCCTGTAAAGGGATGAAGTAATAAAGTATGTATGTATGTATGTATGTAATAGCCAGTGGCTAACAAACCTGTGGCGCTCATTACATGATCAAATTGGAATTTAATAGTTGATTTTTGTGGAGGGAGGAAAACTAGAAAACACAGATAAAAACCCTCACAGCACAGGAGAGAACCAACAAACAACTCTACTCATATACAACACTGAACCCGGTGGGACTCAAACTCAGGTCCCATTGAAGAGAGAGGAGTGTCCCAAAAAAAAAAAGAAAAAAATATCATCACAATATCAGTCCAAATCTTTATTTAAATCTCTTTACAAGTTGTCAGATCTCTTAAAATTTACTGCTGTTTTCAATAGTCTGTGAACTCAGACATTTCAACCGCTTGTTGTGAAATCGGTTTTTTACTGCCGCCAGTCAAGAACATAAAAGGTGACAACTGATTATTTTTGATTGATGGCAGCGAAAAACCAAATTTCAGTGTGCAGCTTGTAACTACAGAGTATCTCATAATATTGAACCTACCTGGTTTTTATTGCATGGGATATGCTACCTGGTTGCTATAATTGGTATTATTCTATTACCTGTCTTCCTTTGCCGACACCAGCTCCATCTCCAATAAAGAATCCAGCTCTTGTTCGTTTGGAAGAATTATTTGATGTCTCTGGCACTACAAAGGTAAAAGTGAAATGTGTAGTACTGCTCCAGAAATTATCCATACCCACGCCACAGAGGAATTTGGAAATTTCTGAAGGGTAGGGGGTTGAAAGAAAAGAAAAAAATTGCAGATTTGTATGGATGAAAATTGGAAGTTCAAAAAATTCCTCCATGATTAGGATAGGGATAATTTCTGGAACTACAGTACACAATAAGATTTGCTATAGAAATATTTATCATTATAATGCATCCTCCTCATGATTCTGGCTAGCGCTAAAATCATTTTCATCATCATCATCATCATCATCATTCCCACCAATCATCAGCTTCATCATAACCAAATCCCCAACAATTTATCATTGAACACTACTTTATCATTAAAACCAAAAAATCCACACCAAGATATGACTTACTGCATATAGAACTCCCTCTAGCTGAAGATCACTCAGTTTTCCTGTCGATACAACATCTGTTGGTAATGAATCAAAGAGAGGGTACTTGGCTTCTGGTGGTGGCTGAGCCTGTTTGGAACAAACAATGCAATTGATAAATAAGTAGTAATAAATAAGTAGTAATAAATAAGTAGTAATAAATAAGTAGTAATAAATTATGCGTTCGGTGTGTATACAATAAAGTAGAGAGAGTAAAAATATCGCTCTGGGATCCTCACAAATACCCTACATTTCATATTCTGGCTGCGTTACCAGCGTGGTTGGTCCTTGTAGTGTAGTGGTTAACACATCGGACTAGAATACCGAAAACGTGGGTTCGAATCATGCCAAGGGCATTCAATATTTTTCTCTTATTCTCTCTACAATTGATAAATAGATTGAAGCGAACCAAGTAAATAGCATCTTCTTCATCAATATCATCATAGGCATTATCATTATCACCATCATGTCATTAATATCATAATGATGATAATGATTACTATCATCATGATCATGATCAGCCCTCATTATGATTAACACTGTCATCTATCATCATCATTATGATCATAATTTCAGCACATCATCATCATGGCTTCGTCATCATGAGTACCATCATGATCACCATCATCATCATCACCATTATCATCATGTCATCAACATCACATTCAACATCACCATCAGCCATCGTCATATCAGCCTTTTTTTACTCACTATCTTGCCTATGATTGGCTATGACAAATGAACTTGATACAATAAGAATAATTGTTTATTATATTTGATGGTGTGCTATCAAATATAAAGACATTGTTGCCACATCGGCGGTATTGTACAGTAGGTGGTATATGTAATGTGCAAACAAATAATTGGCTAAATGAATTCTAGATAACATACAGCTAAACACCCAGCTTCGACAATATCTCCAGGGTGCTTCTTGATGTCTGGCTTATGAAGTGACCGACACTGGTAACTAGAGAACACTTCCTTGCTGTAAACAACAAAGAAAGATCGTTACATTTCATTTTAAAACCATTGTCTTAGTTTGGGGAGGGGAGGTTGACATTAGTACTGATGTTTTGATCAGAAAATCTGAGCCAAGCAAAATATAAAGCTTTTAAAGCTTAATATCAATTCATTACTTCCTCAGCTCCTCCGTACGTCCAGGGAACGGAAGGGTTTGGGATAAGGTTGACATCAATAAGACTAATCAATGTATCAGAGATAAAATATAAAATACAATTTAGAACATAACATAATTCATGAACTATTCCCTTACAGACTTAGCTACTATGAAAAGACCTTAAAACGGCCTGCATAGTCCAGAGAATGAACTTTTTATTTCCTAGATACCTTCGTTGTTCATCGACAACGCCATGCGACATCTTGTTTAGTTCTTCCTGTTCTTCATTTGATCCAATAACTCGATTAATAACCATTTTAGCCGGTGTTTGGCCTAGATTGGCCGTAGGTACGAACATAATTGATAGTATTAAACTATAACATCAAAGTTTTATGGTGTAAATTGAGAAAAAAATGAAGTTTTGGTCAGAAATTTTTGAAGTATTGTGGAGCGAAAGTCCCGCGCATAACTTTAGGCACCAGTCTCTTTCGGACGGAAATTCAAACCTCTAGGGGAGGGGAGGGAGAGATAAACCAAATAACCAAATAATAGGAATTTTGATTATTTTTTAAACCAAACAGGCGTAAAAATTTCATGGTATCGCTATTCTCTCCCCTATAATTTTGATCGAGAAAGAGCCATGTCGTCTCAGAATTACCGCACGTGATTGGCTCGAAGCGTTTGATTGACGGCGAAAATAGCACTTTTTTGGTATCGACCACTGTTTTCTGAATGCAATGGTTCTCTCAACGAAAAATTCTTCTCCTCTATTACAACTTTTATAACAAAAAAAAGTCTTTTTACGATGTGGTAGTAGGATAAGGGAAATTACGAGCTATATTTCTTGCACTATATCTAACAGGTGAGTGAAAAATATCGTACAAAATTTGATTTCTTTCAACAAACTTACGCTTTGAAAAAAAAATGGATTTACTAAAGTACAATTGTTTGAATGACAAAAAAATCGTAAAATCAGTTATTCTTCTACTGACGATTTAGGTTTCAAATTAGAGCATAGGTTTTATCCCAGAACATTTTAAGAACAATCATTTTCAAATAACCTTCTTTGGTTTTTACTCAACGAAAATGTGAAATTTGCTTGAGCGAACACTTGGCGAGCAAATTTCCAATGCATCAGAATCTAAAGAATGGAGTATAAAAAGGAAGAAAGGAAAACAAGTATAAACAGTTAAAGAAATAAGATTATCTTTTAAACTTCACTGATTTTATAATAATGAAAGTCGAAATTTGATGAACTAATTAAAGTTTTCGAAAACGCTGAGTATTTTCCAGAACCCATTGCTAGGGAAACGACTAATAGGTAGTGAGAATCTGAAGCAAATCAGGATCACCTCCCTTGCTTCATTTCCTTTTTTTTTTGAATTGAAAAATAGTCGCGATGCCGATAATTAACTTGCGATTTTGAGACGTTTCGACAATAATTTCTGTGCCGCACTCTCCTCTCCTATCATGTCTCAGGCACACGGCGAAAAAAATTAAGAATCAAACTATAAAGAATAATCCTGCCAAGGGCATATGATATTGTTCTCTTATTCTCTATAAAGAATAAATATGAATTAAAATTGGGGACTTTTCACAACGTAAGTTCAAAGAGTTTGGAGAGCGAAAATTCTTTCAAGCCAACTCAAACCACACCCAAAAAATGAGACAATCAATCGGCCATTCCCCTCTGAATTCTTATAACGGACACGAGTGATGATATATAACATCTTCCAAAAAACACGTGCGCATGCTCTGTTTTTTTGACAAGGTCATCTTTTTTTTTTCATTTTCTTCACGCGGCTGACTTTGGTTGCTTTTTTTAGAGTTTGGGATGAATATGATCAAATAAGTAAAGTAAAATCACAATAAAAAAAGTGAAATAACTTTTACAAAACTTTTTTCGAGAAAAGTATAACCCGCCCAAATGAAACCACACCCAAAAAATATGGACGATCTAAAAGACATTCGACTCTCTAACAGATTTTTAAATAAGATCTAGATGGAGATGGCTGTTATATAATATACTTTATAACACTTGTGCCGTTTGTCACGTAGGGCGGATTTAAATGGGGGGTGGGTTCGGGGCAATGGGGCAACGGCTCCCTCTACACTTGGTTTCCCCTCTCGCTCCAGCATTTCTGAAAACCATATGTCGGCAATTTCTTTAGGAGGGTGTCATTGGGCAGTCCTCTGGCGTTCTTATCGCATGTCATAGTCTAACTAAACGCTGATTTTTCTTGTTCCCGCGTCCCCCTTCACAGATCTGACCGCTTCTGGAATCGTTCATTAATATATTCAAAGCAATAGTCGGCGCTTATAATAGGACTATAAATAGCGGATTTTTTTCAGTTTTTGAGTTAACATCTCCTGTACGCATGCGTACATTGCACATGAAATGCCGGAGTTGATCAGTAGAAGGTAAGCGATGTCCTTAATTTGGTACATGAAAAATAAGATTTTTTCCCCCTAATTTGACATGCGATACATCAGATCGAGCTTGTCACGGGAATAACGAGAAAACGTTACCGATAAAGAACAGTGAAATTCAACACTGTGCGAAGGAACTTGATCAGATATTGGGGTACAAAAGCCGATCGACCCCGCAGTTAATCATCTATCAAAGGGGCAGTCTTGAAGTACTGAACAAAGCAACACTTGGACTTTTTTGAAGGATAATGCTATTTGCCTCACAATACAGAAATGATTTCCAACGCCGAAACTCCCGGGGAATTCTCGAAGTACATGTATGGAGTTGTAACAACGACAGTATTTTTCATCATGATTGGTGCTATTATTTGCAATGTTCTGGTAGCCGTCGTGATCTTTAGGAAAGTCCAACTCTACTCAAATTCCTCCAACAAGTTTGTGTTCAATCTGTCTGTTGCGAACTCAGCTCTTGCGGTTCTTGTGCTACCATTTGTCATTGTATCTATTGCCAAAAGAAGATGGGTTTTTGGCGAGATTTGGTGCCAAGCTTCTGGTTTTATTACAGTAGTACTCAGTACAGACTCACTTCTGACAGGCAATGATTTTGAGTATCGACCGATACCACTGTATCGTAAACCCACTTATATATCCCCTAAGGATGTCGTCCCTAAAAACGAAAGTCCTCATTGTTTACACTTGGCTACAGAGTTCATTCACGGCAATTCTTCCACTGATTGGATGGGGAAAATATGGATATCAAAGGCGAAAGTTTTCCTGTACGGTTCAATGGGGAAGTGCCGTCAGTGAGGGATACACTAAACTCTTCGTCACAACGACTTTTGTTCTACCTTTCATAGTTACGTGTTGGGCTTATTATCATATTTTAAAAGCTGCAAGGCAACAGGCTCGAAGAGGACGACCGGCTCGAGTTGTTAACCGGGCGTCTATTACCTCAACGACATCTGGTAACATAGTGGGCTAAAAGCTGTCAAAACTACTATCATTGTCTTAGGGAATATTTTACTGTGTTGGGGAGTGTATATAGTGACTATTCTACTTGAATCCGTTAAGTTAAAAACCCCTGATAGTTTGCATGTGACTGCTATGGTGCTAAGCTTTCTTGTTACGTGTCTGTATCCTATATTTACGGTATCAGAGTCAAAGCTATTCGAAGACACGCACGAAAGCTTCTAATATCTGTACTCTGTTGTTGTTGTGGATACGAAAACACTGTAAGACCAATAAGCGCATCGGAAGCAGGGTTCTGTATAGCTCCTTCTTCAAGGATGTTCAGGATGAGATCTGTCTCAGATGGTTCTGTCAATTCGATGGCTTTAGAAGGCACAGCTGAGCCAGATACTGAGGTCTGTATCGCAGGATGGTGTTTACCCGCCATCGTTGAAGAAACAGACGACACCAGTCAAATGAAGTTACCCAACTCAGAACTCACCGATCTTGATGAGATAAACTACGCCTTACCCGGGCAAATACCTCTATAAGATCGAATAGAAGTCGATCCATCCTTGAAGAGAACCTTATCTAAAAGACTAGTATTATTAAGTTTAGATAAAAAGAAAGATTTATTTAAGTGAGAAATATTTTTCCGTGTTAATATTTTTATTTCAAGTGTAATGTATATATTCTGTCTTAAGCTTTGTAAAATCCTTCAGGTAGGTTTTGAAGCTATTTATGTAGATAAAAACTTTCTGTTATTAAAATAATTCTTAAGCTAGTCACAAAATTCTTTTATGAAACTCGAAACTCTTTACAGGAGCCATTTGCCTTCTATCGGATAGAACTTGGGTGGTCAAGCGAGCCGGCTTGTCGGTGTCACTGTTATCTGATTGGTCCAGCAACATTGCATCCATCATTATCAGAGCCCAGACAGTTGGAGTCTTTGATAAAAACATTTCAAGGCCGGACCACCCGCGAGAACATCCTATAATCGATGCAAGCTCTACATATCTTTCGGCCTTATCTAGGTTCTATGCAGGGAATCCTGAAGAAGGCTTATCCCATAAGACAGGCGAGTTCTTCGACTTGATGTATTAAAACCGAAATGATGATATTAATAATAATATTAATTTATTTCTTAAAGACGCATAGAGACCTTTTACACAGTGTTGAATTTCACTGTTCATTATCGGTAACGTTTTCTCGTTATTCCCGTGACAAGATCGATCTGATGTATCGCATGTCAAAAATTGGGGAAAAATCCTTATTTTTCATGTACCAAATTAAGGACATCGCTACCTTCTACTGATCAACTCCGGGGCATTTCATGTGCAATGTACGCATGCGTACAGGAGATGTTAACTCACCTGAAAAAAAAGGTCTCTATGCTTCTAACAAGGATAAAATATAAAACATATATAATTAAGAAAAAAAAGTATATATAAGTGTATATAACTATCCAATATAGAAAAAATACATAAGCAAAGTAATCTTAAAGTCAGACCTCAACAATAATATTTCTCAAAAACGAAAGTCTTCAGGTTGGTTTTTCCATACGCACAAGGATCCCAGTACAGAGTAGTCTCCCTCGCAACCATTTTTAGTGTTGGTCGTCACGCAACGTTCCCTCCCCATGACGACCGACACTAAAAACGGATGCGAGGGAGACTAAGAACGGAACTACCTTTCCAAGAATTCTCTAATTCTATCTTCGTACTGTCCACACGAACTCTTTATTCCCCAGAAAGAATCAAAGTCCTCATACACCTTCACGGGTAGATTTGGGTTATTTAGGTCCGCACACATCTGACAATTCCAAGGGTTTGGATAATCTATCTTATACTTGCGTTTCCACTGAAAATACTCATTGTACGCTGTATCGTTCTTATCCAAGTATTTCAAGTAACTCGCTAAATCTTTCAAAGAAGGGAAGTCCATAACATTGATGTACGAGCCTGGAATTGCAATTTTTGAATCGTACTTTGGAGGCCCTAATACAATAGGGACCATGTCATGACCAAAAGGAGTGGACCAGTACTTCTCAGTGACGTAATCAATACAGTTCCTATTCTCAAAGGATAAATAAAACTTGAATCTTTTTAAAAGCTTGTCACAATCGCGTGTTTTTCTATTACAACGATTGTTTTGACGGTATTGTTTCCCACACGCTCCAAATACAGTAATATTAACGTACTTTTAAGAGTTTAGCTGTTACATTGTGTCTAAGGTTTCCACAATGACTAACCATCCAAGCTATAAACTTGTCTTTGCCCTTGAGCATAATTTTTTAGAAGTCGAGTAGTTTGTTTTTCAGTCGAAGTTAAAGGACTGTAATAGTTGTACGGTACAAAGAAGTCCGAATCTCTTCGGTAAGTCATCGTCCAGTTGAAAAAACCGTTGTACAGTGCTGGCTTATAGTAAGTAAAATAAGGATTCTCGTGCATGAGATAAACCCATCTTTGTTTCGAAGTTCTGTTTTGTGAAATTTCTTTCATGGTATTTACACTTGGCATGTCTCTTCCGTGAAATATCACCGCGTCGCTTCTTACCAGATCCATTTTATCATACGTTAGTCTACAGTTCGTTACCTTGCATGTTTTACCTCTAAAATGAGTGAAATTAAAAGACGTTTCCAATCCCCTCCAAGGACGACGACCAAACAGTGGCGTGTAAATCAAAACCAGTCTATAGCTTTGCTTTCCTTTCTGTCTTTTGAAGTGAGCCATGTCTTTCCTGGCTGAATTTATTCTCCGAAAGATTTTCGGTTCTTTCCTGGAAGTGTTCAATGTCGTACTCAGTGTTCTTTTCCAAGTACATCTTCTTTGTACTAACACTTTTATGAGAAAAATCAACGAAAAAATCCAGTTTCTGAAACCAAATGATTCCTAAAGTAATCAAAGCAATATATGTTACTACAGAAATAAACACAACTCTCAATAACATATTGTTACTCGGTCGGGGTTTGAAAACTACGTGTAATATGAAAATAATTTAGACAAGAGAAAAATATTTTTAGTAAACGTGTCATTATAATTATTCATGAGGAAGAATGGCTTCGTCCTGCAAAGGCTTATGGGTTCTACGTCTACTAACTGATTCTGCAGCTAATTAAAATAATTATTTTTCGATTCGATTTACTTACAACTTTAAGTTTAAATTAATCTACTACGATTCGGGGACTTACTTTTCTCGTTGTTGTTTATAAGGCTTATGGGTTCTACTTCTTGTTACATTCTGCAGCTAATTAAAATAATTATATTTTTTTGATTCGATTTACTTACAACTTTAATTTTAAATTAATCTACTACGATTTGGGGACTTGCTTTTCTTGTTATTATTTTATAAATTTATTCGTATGTACATGTACTATCAGAGTATGCATGCGTGCTTTGAAGGACCATCGTGTTGCTAAGCGCTTGAAAGATCTCACCAATCTCGTACCCAGAGTCCTCCCGCCCCTTACTATCGTCAGTGGGTAACCGGGCGCTGTCTCAGGCACTGCCGGAAGACTCTGGGTACGATGGAATCTAGCTATAGCAAGGATTAGAATATGAATAAGTTAGAAAGATCATACTGAGAAATAAATCAAAACAAAAGAAATACCTTTTCTCTGCAAGTTATTTAAAAAAAGTATGTCTTTTAAGATCGAAGTAGTATTTTTCGCTTGTTTTCGACACTAAATTGATCAATTTCTTTCTTCTTTCTTTCTTTCTTTCTTTCTTTCTTCTTTCTTCTTCTTTCTTTCTTTCTTTCTTCTTTCTTTCTTCTTTCTTCTTTCCTTCCTTCCTTCCTTCCTTTCTTTCTTTCATCCTTCCTCACTGACTCCTTTTGCTTTCTTCCTTCCTTCCTCCTTTCTCTTCAGTTCTTTCTGATCCCACACATCACACTTGGACACTTACATGCTCAAACCGTGATTTTACAAATCCTCTTAAATGTTTTTTCCCGCGCAGATCAGTATTTCGCTTCCAACCACATCCAACCAATCCTAATTATCAAAAATAAATTTCATTAATCTAAATAAACCATATCGACTAATAGCTTCCCTTAATAGCTTTTTATATTTCTTTTGTAGTCTTTAAGCTCGTTGTCAGATTCGAATGATTTTACCGCATTTCTCAGCTGGAAGGCTGTAACATTCTTGCTAATGACTGCAGACAACGAAAGAAGGCTCACTTTAGCCCAGAGTACTACAGCAAGCACTCAAATTCGTCAATCAGCAAACATTTTGTTAAGAGGAGATAACTAGCTAAAAACAAGTGAGCTGCGTCGGTGTTCTAATGAAACAGTAATGATAAAAGGGTAAATTATACACCCGTGAAAAGATGAAAAAACTACTGATGTTTCAGGACGCTAATCCTTCGTCGGAGTAAAAGAGGGATTATTAGAGTATTGTTAAGGATATTGAAAAGATTAGCTGGATTCCATGTGAGTAGATCAATATTTTCTTGTTCCAGACATTTTCGGCTCGACAAATAACATCACTGTACTCGGAAATAAAGAAAAGAAAAACGTAACCATGGGTAGATACACGAGACATATCAAGGTATATTACTTCGTTGTTCAGTGGTCGAAATATCTCGTTTTAACGAGAGACAATAAGCCTGAAGCGAGATGACGCTTTACCCCCGTCTCTAGACCATAATAGTTTTTTAAATTCTTTCATATTAAAATTTTTGATTCCTTAGAGGATACAAGACAATACTCATAATTAAAGAACAAAAGCAGTGTGAAAAGGATTATGGTCTAGAGACGGGGGTAAAAACACCATCTCGCTTCAGGCTTATAGAAAATACTTGAAAATTTTGGCTGTGACAAACAATGCATTGCACACCTAAATTCCAAATCATGTGTTATGAGGGGGGACGATACGACAAATGCTAGTGTACTGTTCACTAGCCGTAAATACACGTTGTGTTTGGATGATTACTAGGACGACAAATAGGAAAGCCATTTTAATGTTTCGACATGTACCTGCGTATAAGCGTACTGTATTTCCAGTATGTGTTTGCCACTCGCACGAAAACGATGAGAATGTGAACCGCGTGGCACTTATGAAATACATGAAGATATAGAAATAGATAAGTTATAGTGCTTGGGAACGAGGTTATTCCGGAATAACCTCGTTCCCAAGCACTATAACTTATTTATTTCTATATCTTCATACGAAAACGGTTTACTGAATAGTGTTTTCTTTTTAGCTATAAAGTATATACACCCTTACGATACTGAAATTGTTATTGAAAGTTGTTAAGGGTATTAAAATGACTGCAGGATCTCACTATAATTATATATATCACAACACATATGATAGACTTTCCGGCCGTAATGTCATAATGACGTCACAGCTTGTTTACATGTGGGGCAGAATCACCAATGAACGATGGGAATTTGGACGAAAAATCTTCTTTCTCTTCGAAATTTTCCAGTTTCAAATTGTCAGCTTCAAATTGTCCAGTTTCCATGTATGTTATGTGTCAAGGTTTATCCTTCGATATTAATATAATTTTGTTGCTATTTCTCCCTTCTCTCATTTGGAATGCAATTTATTGTGGTTTTTTCTTTGTGTTGTTGTCATTCTGTTCCCCTCTGACGACCAAAGTCCTTAGCGTTAAAACAATAGACTGTTCTGTTTTGATGTGATATCATTATGAAATAGGGCAATTAATGTCCCCATTAAATTCATCATCTCAGTTTGATTAAGGATCTTATAACTAGTGCTATATATCAGCCCTTAACCCAATTTAAGCCATCGCCTCAAAATGGAATACCACCCTTACTCATTCTAAATTGGACAGGTCTTATTGATGTGGGATTAATTAGGCAGCTATATAATTAATAGGCAATGGGATTTCATGCTCCCCAATCAAGAAATAATTAGACTCGAAAAATTCTTCTGACTGCCAAATTGGACTCAGCCTAGTATGGCCTCATCCAATTTTGGAAGTCCTAGGAATTTTTCTCGTCCAATTATATGGAGTCCTGTTACAAATACTAACTTGACACTTTGAGTGCAAACAATTAATCCACAAACTGAACTACTATTACACTAATTAAAGATAGAAAACAATGTATTTTGCATGAAATTGTGCTAACTAGTATTACTAAAGTTTTACGTTATTGTTTGCACTGTATCGCCTGATGTGACTAGCAGCAGTCGAAGCGTAACTGAGCTCAAAAATGATGACGCACATGAATGAGTGTCATTTATAAGAATCTTATTCAACTGAAACTAGTTGATTCGAAGTCGACTTGTTCTCAGAATAACGAAAAGCAAATAGACACAATTACACTCCTTAACCATTTCCATTATACTATGCGTTTCACTTTCAATAAGATATTTTTCGCTGGCACAATCATTCTGTCGTTCTTGATTCTGGCTGTAGTTTATCGTCGTGTTCATCGGTCTCTTACGACAGCAATGAAACAAGTACGAATGGAAAAAGTCGAAGAGAATAACGAAAAACAAGCAAGGTTGGAGGAAACGATGATTACAAAAAGTTCGCGGCTGTTGGAGATGAAAAACATAGGTAAACAAGTGAAAATGACAGCAACAGTAGAGCGAAAAACACATTTGAAACTACACCAGAACAAGTCACAAGAGATGCAATATAAACTAGTTTTGATCTATACTCCATTGTTTGGAATCATGCCATGGCCACAATTGAAGAACACGTATAATTTCACTCATTTTAGTGGCAACTCCTGCGAGGAATCAAAATGTAGACTGACATATGACAAAAAGGATCTGGCAAGAAGCGATGCGGTGTTGTTTCATGGAACAGACTTGCCAAGCGTAAATACCATGAAAGAGATGTCACGAAACAGAAGTTTGAATCAAAGATGGGTTTTTTTCATTCACGAAAATCCTTACTATTCTTTTATTGATGCAAACATGTATAACGGTTTCTTCAATTGGACGATGACTTACCGAAGAGATTCGGATATTTTCTCACCTTATAGATGTTACGCACCATTGGATTCAACTGAGACGTCAATCAACAAGAAGCTAAGGAACTATGCTCAAGGGAAAGACAAGTTTATAGCGTGGATGGTTAGTAATTGTGGAAGACTTAGAGACAAGGTAACAGAAAAACTCCTTAGATATGTCAACGTTACGGTGTTTGGACCGTGTGGGAAACATTTTAACCAAGCTAATCGTTGCGATAGAAAACCATCCGGTGTTTGTGACAAGCTTTATAGATTCAAGTTTTATTTATCCTTTGAGAATAGGAACTGTATTGATTACGTCACTGAGAAGTACTGGTCCACTCCTTTTCATCATGACATGGTCCCTATCGTATTAGGGCCTCTAAAGTACGATTCAAAAATTGCAATTCCAGGCTCGTACATCAATGTCATGGACTTCCCTTCTTTGAAAGATTTAGCGAGTTACTTGAAATACTTGGATAAGAACGATACAGCGTACAATGAGTATTTTCAGTGGAGACTCCAGTATAAGTTAGGAAATATGAACCCTTGGAAATGCCAGATGTGTGCTGATCTCCATAACCCAAATCTTCCCCCCAAAGTGTATGACGATTTGGGTAGTTACTGGGATAAACAGAAATCTTGTGAGAAGTATGAAGAAGCAGTCCGTAAACTATTACAAAGGTAGATTTGTAGATCAGCAGTGATTTAGCATAGATTCTTGAAAAAATGGTAGAAAAGAAGTACACCCAATTTTTTGTAGTAATATATGCTGAGAACACAGGTAGCCCAAACTCTAATTCTGTCAAGCATGGAGTGGACATATTGAAGATTATTTTGGTCATAACTTAGTCAATCCATGAAAATTGATTTTAAATATGTACAATTTCAGCGTGTTTGATTTCTTTATTCTTTTTTTTTTTTTTTTTTTGCAGTTAGTCACCGACAGTCAAGTTATGTATTGCAAAGGATCTATTGTACTATTGTATGTAAGATCTCATTTAGATTATTCGAGTGAATAAGCCTTTTGCAATAGATTGACACGTGATTTTCACTGGATGGCAAAGAAAATTGGACTTCCTTTATTTATTTTTTCCTTGCTGGATTACTAATTGCCGCATTCAAAACCTTTTCCAAAACTACTTTTTTCTCTTATAAGATACTTTCGATTTCAAGATACGAAGCAGTTTAAAGTTTGTTTGCCATCCAGCAGAGCCTTCCCCAAGGGACCTTGAGCTGAATTGATTTGTTAGTAAAGTCATATATCAGCACATGACTGTTTGTTGCAAAAGGCCTATTGTGGGTCCCTCAGTCAATTGGAAATATTTCTAAAGTAGAGTCCAAACAGAGAAGATCAACAAATTATATATTAAATCTAAAGTATGATGACCCATTATCCTACAGAGATAGATTGCAAAAGTTACATTTATTTCTTATCATCATGAAGTCAAAGACGTAATTTTCTACTTCAAATGTCGCTTAGGTCTTGTCAATATTCCTGTTCATCGATACTTTCCTAGTAAGGCTCCGATTCGCATCACTCGTAACAGTTCTGCTCTAGTGCCGCACTCAACTTTTTCAAACTAGCTACTTTAACCGATAACCTAAGCTTTGTAACAACTTGTCTGTTTCTTTACGTAACTGTAATTCACTTATTATAAGAGTTTTAAATAACCACGTGCTTTTACTAACTTCTATGATGTAAATCGATTTAACACCTAGTTCCATGTAAGGGAATCCGGAATCCACGAAGTTTTAGGCTTTGGAATCCGGAATCCAGTTTATGATGGAATTCAGGATCCACTCTTTTGGAATCCGGAATCCGCTACTTTGAAATTTAAAGTATACACTTAAATGCTATCGCCTCGACCTAGACCGAACCAATGTAGCCTCTTCCCCACTGTGCAATATCTCCACCAAGAATATCTGTCATAAGATGCTGATTTAATTGATAGACGATTCTACTTGTACTGGCAAGTATATCAAATATGATTTTCAGAGAAAGTATCTGAAAATTAACGATATGGAATCCGGAATCCGCAATACAAAAGTTTTGGAATCCGGAATCCAGAGTCTCGTAATCCGGAATCCAGTGCTTGGAATCTGGAAACCACCATAAGTCTGGATTCCTTTACATGGGGCGAACCTGGAAATCTATATGCCTTAATTGCTGTTCTTCTCGTAAACTATTAATTTCTTATGCTTGCTGTTACTGAGTTATTTAATATTATTAATATTTTAAATTATCATTATTTAGATCACATTACTACTGCAGATACAAATTTATTATGTTTATACATTATTATTATATATTATATTCCATATTGTATTGTGCAAAAATTAGTGTAAAAGTAGGCAGAATACATGCATCGTTGCATAATCGTTGGTGTTATATGTGACAGATTCTTCCTATAAATATGATTTAAGCCTGGTTTTCACTAGCGACAGAAGCAGAAGCGGAAGCAGAAGCGTAAGACGTCTTATGTTCCTGTGAAAATCAAAAAACGGAGACGTAAGCAGAAGTAGAACATCGATGGGAGCATAAGCAGAAGGAACGGAAAGTTTCCTTTTTCTTATGCTTCTGCTTTCGTCCTTATGTCGCTAGTGAAAACCAGATTCTTATGCTTCCGTCGCTAACATACAGAAGCACAAGGTGGTTAGTCTTATGTTCCTGTGAAAATCAAAAAACGGAGACATAAGCAGAAGCAGAACATCGGCGGAAGCATAAGCAGAAGGAACGGAAGGTTTCCTTTTTCTTATGCTTCTGCTTTCGTCCTTATGTCGCTAGTGAAAACCAGATTCTTATGCTTCCGTCGTGAACATACAGAAGCACAAGGTGGTAAGCCAATCAAATGTTCGTACTCAGTCCCCTGCACGGGAAACTTCCTATTGTTTCTCGTATGCTTCCGTCACATTCATTTACACTAGAACATAACGATCTTATGCTTCTGCTCATGCTTCTGCTTCCGTCGCTTATGTCGCTAGTGAAAACAAGCCTTTATTGCAAAAGATTGGCAGGTTAATGATCAAAACTAAACGCTCACCTCGCCTTCATAAGAATTAGCTGTCCCGTCTGCTATAGGATTACGAGAATTTCTTAACTTTGTCTTCATACTCTCCACAAGAACTCTCAATCCCCCAGTAAGTACCCAAGTCCTTGTATACCTGTACGGGAAGATTTGGGTCATTCAGTTTGGCGCACATCTCACAATTCCACGGATATTCCTTTTCCAGCTCATACTTGAGTCTCCACTGAAAATACTCATTGTACGCTGTATCGTTCTTATCCAAGTATTTCAAGTAACTCGCTAAATCTTTCAAAGAAGGGAAGTCCATGACATTGATGTACGAGCCTGGAATTGCAATTTTCGAATCGTACTTTAGAGGCCCTAATACGATAGGGACCATGTCATGGTGAAAAGGAATGTCCCAGTACTTGCCAGAAACGTAGTCAATACAGTTAGCACTTTCGAAAGACAAATAAAACTTGAATCTTTTTAAAAGCTTTTCGCACTCTGATCCTTTACAACCGGCGTTTTCCTTTCCAATTATCTGTGCGCAATCTCCAAAAACCGTTATATCAATATATTTTTGGAGTTTCATTGCGATATAGTCTCTTGGTTTCCCACATCTGTCAACTATCCATGCTACGAACTTGTCTTTACCTTGAGCGTAATTTTTGAGATTTTCCTTGCCTGCTTTTCTTGTAGAATCTAATAAGCTATAGCTACCATGAGGTGAATAGATATCGGAATCTCGTCGGTAGGTCATCGTCCAGTTGAAAACATTGTCATAGAGTCCCGTACCTAGCCAAATGTAGTACGGATTTTCTCGACTTAAGAAAATCCATCTTTGGCACTGATTTCTGTTCCGTGAAATCTCTTCCAATGTGCTCAAGGTTACCATGTCTCTACCATGAAAAATCACCGCGTCGCTTTTAGCTAAATCATTTTTATCGTAAGTTAGTCTACAGTTTGTTACCTTGCATGGTTTGCCTTTGTAATAAGTGAAATCATGTGTGTCCTTCATATCTGGCCATGGAGTACGGCCAAACCATGGAGTATAGATTAAAACTAGTTTATGGTCGTTGTTTTTCTTACACAAAATTGACTGTTTTTTTCGCACCAGTATCGCTGACGTTTGTACTTGATTTTTGTTGTTGTTTCGCTTCTGGTACATGAAGCCATCCTTAGTTTCATTTATCGCACTTTCCGATCCGTTAAGTTGTTTTTTCTTTATGGCTAGAGAACGAAACATAGGAAGAACGACGAAGAAAGCAGTTATCGTCAACAGCAAAATTGTCCCAGCGAAAAATACTTTCTTCATGAAGTACATGACTCTAAACGAACTGGTCAAGATTTCGGATAGCTTTATCGCTTCCCTGAGTGGATTGTTGATCAGTAGAACGTTTTCACTCACGTGAGAAGGCAGCCATAAACAATAGAAACTTTCTGCATATATATTATCTTCAACTATTTCATTAGTGCCACCCGGTCCACATACTCGAAACGTTCTGCACAGTATTTGCATAAAAATAGAGTTCAATTCCCGGAGGATAGAAAATGCATCGTTTTGGTACCCCATAATGGTCACGTAAAAACGCTCTATATTGTTGTATACACATGTATCAAAAGGATTAGCACAACAGTTTCATAAATTTAACTTTTTTTATCAAAACTTAAGGTCGTAAATTTAAATATTGAACGAAATTATTCACCTAAACATTTGTCATCGGGCAGAATGGGGCGTCACATCCGGGACATTAATGAGCTCAAAAGCGCCAAGCTCGACTGATCGCGCTCATTTACAAAGAAAATAGGCCAAAATGGCTATAGTTGTCATGAAAAACGCTTATTTCTGGTATGAAGATGCAGTTAACTTAAAAAGTTTTCATATGGCTTTTGTAGAACTAGAGTTCCACTTGCAAGATCCGAAAAAAATAACTTGAAAAATTGCATATCTTTGCCATTAAATGTTATTTAAAGTTAGCCTATATGAACGAACTGAAGTATGGAGATTTTATAAAGAGCTGATGATTTAGCCCATATTTCTACAATCGCTTAAGAAATAAAAAAGTTTTGGGAAATGTTTTCCGCAGACATGAAAGGATTACTTCTGCCAAATTTCATTGAGTTTTCATAAATATTTTTGCCATTAAATGGAATTTTTCGAAAACAGGTAGCGAAATGCATACTAATCAGTGTGAAAAGGTATAACTAGCTAAAACTAGTGTGAGCTGCGTCGGTGTTTCTAATGAAACAGTAATGATGAAAAGGTAAATTATGCACCGTGAAAAGATGAAAAAACTTACTGACGTTTCGGACGCTAGTCCTTCGTCGGAGTAAAAGAGGAAATCAGTGTGGTTTAAATCTAACGCGGCCTCCAAAAGAGACACAAGCTCCGCCTACTGGAACCACCAAGCGCATCATAATAACAAGGGGACACAAAGGCATTTAAATGGCATGTGCAAAGAGTAAAAACACAACGAGCTATCATTCATTGAAGCTTTAACTCAAATCCAAATAAAGTCGCTTAGTTTACTTCTCGACTTCGGTTGTCAAGAAAAACAACAAATGATTCCTGTGATCATTCATTGAAACTTTATATCTTATTCGAATAAAGTTGCTTTAGTTTACTTCTCGACTTCGGTTGTCACAACAAGTCATTCCTGTGATCATTCATTGAAACTTTAACTCTTATTCGAATAAAGTTGCTTTAGTTTACTTCTCGACGTCGGATGTTAAGAAAAACACAACAAATGATTTCTGTGATCATTCATTGAAACTTTAACTTTCACTCGAATAAAGTCGCTTTAGTTTACTTCTCGACTTCGGTTGTCAAGAAAAAAAACACAACAATTGATTCCTGTGATCATTCATTGAAACTTTAACTTTCACTCGAATAAAGTCGCTTTAGTTTACTTCTCGACTTCGGTTGTCAAGAAAAAAAACACAACAATTGATTCCTGTGATCATTCATTGAAACTTTAACTTTCACTCGAATAAAGTCGCTTTAGTTTACTTCTCGACTTCGGTTGTCAAGAAAAAAAACACAACAAGTCATTCCTGTGATCATTCATTGAAACTTTAACTCTTATTCGAATAAAGTTGCTTTAGTTTACTTCTCGACGTCGGTTGTTAAAGTGCTACTACGACGAAAATCGCTCAAACTTGGATTCAGCTGAAACTTCCTAAAAAATACTCTTTAAAGGTCCAATAATCACTGTATGAAGTGTTTTCTCGATATTCAGGACGAAAGTATGATATTTTCACGATTATTTTTTGGAGTCTGTGACGTCATACACTCAACATCAAACATTGCTACATATATTTCTTTGTATATAAATCCTTAATTTATTTTATTCCTATGAAGCCCAAAGGGTAGCTAATGTGCTTATTTCACATTACTTGTGACTGTAATTTATATTTTGGGGTGTTTGGGTATTTCTTTCTCCCTTTACTACCGATATTTTGATCAGAAACTACAAAGAAATGTATGGAGCGATGTTCAATATTGAGTGTATGACGTCACAGACTCCAAAAAATAATCGTGAAAATATCATACTTTCGTCCTGAATATCGAGAAAACACTTCATACAGTGATTATTGGACCTTTAAAGAGTATTCTTAGGAAGTTTCAGCTGAATCCAAGTTTGAGCGATTTTCGTCGTAGTAGCACTTTAAGAAAAACACAACAAGTCATTCCTGTGATCATTCATTGAAACTTTAACTTTCACTCGAATAAAGTCGCTTTAGTTTACTTCTCGACTTCGGTTTTCAAGTAAAACACAACAAGTCATTCCTGTGATCATTCATTGAAACTTTAACTCTTATTCGAATAAAGTCGCTTTAGTTTACTTCTCGACTTCGGTTTTCAAGTAAACACAACAAGTCATTCATGTGATCATTCATTGAAACTTTAACTCTTATTCGAATAAAGTCGCTTTAGTTTACTTCTCGACTTCGGTTTTCAAGTAAACACAACAAGTCATTCATGTGATCATTCATTGAAACTTTAACTTTTATTCGAATAAAGTCGCTTTAGTTTACTTCTCCACTTCGGTTGTCAAGTACTGAACACGATGAAGTCGATTGCGATATCACGAGTATTCCTAGTCACATCAAAAATAATTAATATTAACTATATAGTGATGCCAATCAAAATGTTTACCCTGATATGACTCAAGGGAGTTTAATACTGTCAATCACTTGCGTTTGACAGGTCTTTGTTTTTGGTGTAGCCAATCAGTGTTAGGGAAAATAAGTTAATGATGCATACGTATTCGTGAAATTATAGCGATCTTTGAAAATAACTCAACTGTAAGTTCATGTCGCCTAGAACAATAGAATTCTGCCCGATGTTCTGATCGTGTTGTCGTCAACCTGATACTGAATTGTAAACACTAACGTTGCAACTTGCTTAAACATATTTTGAACATGTGCGAGACAGGTAGTGTGTGCCGGCTTATTTGAATCATAAACAGTAGGTCGATACTTATAATTGAGAGCCAGGTTTCTTGCATGAACAGTTTTCTTCTCGCTTTAGCATGAACTTCAAAACATTTTTAACTGGGACATTGATAATTTTGATGATCATGTTTTTTGTTCTTCGTTCAACAATAACAGAGAGAAACTCAGTAGCTATTGAAAAATTCGAATATAAAAATAAGAAATCAACGGAAGGCCTCTCGCTGCTGAAAAGAAAAGATTCCG
This sequence comes from Actinia equina, assembly GCA_011057435.1. Classification (NCBI taxonomy): domain Eukaryota; kingdom Metazoa; phylum Cnidaria; class Anthozoa; order Actiniaria; family Actiniidae; genus Actinia; species Actinia equina. The sequence goes on along the minus strand of WHPX01000314.1, from coordinate 34,972 downwards.
AAAGAGAACCAACAACCAAAACAACATCAATCGATGCAACAACGACAAGTAAGGCAACGACCATCAAAGAAACGACAAGGAAGGCAACGACAAGCAAGGAAACAACGACACTCAAAACACCGACAAGCAAGAAAACAACGACACTCAAACCAACGACAAGCAAGGAAACAACGGCACTCAAACCAACGACAAGCAAGGAAACAACGACACTCAAACCAACGACAAGCAAGGAAACAACGACAACGACAACAAAACCAACACCAAAGCCAGATAAGCTAGTTTTGTTTTATACGCCAATGTGGGGTCATGTACCATGGCAGCACTTGAAAAATACTCGGGATACTCGGGCTTTTACTCATATAGATGGAAACAAACCCTGCAACGTAAAGAATTGTAGAATAACCTATGACAAGAATGATTTGGCTAAAAGCGACGCGGTGATTTTTCATGCAAGAGATATGCCAAGCTTGAGTCACTTGAAAGAGATTTCAAAACGCAGAAACACGAAGCAAAGATGGATATTCTACACTTACGAAAACCCTCACTATGTGTGGCTGGATTTGCCCATGTATAACGGTTTCTTCAACTGGACGATGACCTACCGACAAGATTCCGATATCTATTCACCTTATGGTAAATACAGGCGTCTGAGTTCAACTGAGAAGCAAAGCAAGAAGGATTTGAAGAATTATGCGCAAGGCAAAGACAAGCTTGCAGGATGGGTGGTTAGCAACTGTAGAACACCTAGAGACAGTATTACAGCCGAACTTCTAAAATACGTCGATGTTACTGTGTTAGGAAAGTGTGGACTTATATTTGGGCAGTCACAACCGTGTGATACATGGAGTGTTTGCGACAACTTTTTAAAGAGATTCAAGTTTTATTTGTCGCTGGAAAATGAAGTTTGCGTTGATTATGTTACTGAGAAGTACTGGTACACTCCATTTAAATATGACATGGTCCCTATCGTATTAGGGCCTCTAAAGTACGATTCAAAAATTGCAATTCCAGGCTCGTACATCAATGTCATGGACTTCCCTTCTTTGAAAGATTTAGCGAGTTACTTGAAATACTTGGATAAGAACGATACAGCGTACAATGAGTATTTTCAGTGGAAACTCAAGTATAAGATAGACGATACATATCCCTGGAATTGTCAGCTGTGCGCCCAGCTGAACAACCCAGATCTTCCTGTGAAGGTGTATGATGACCTAAGTAGCTACTGGGGAACAAACACTTGCGAAGATACTAGAGAGAAAGTTAAGAAGCTTTTGTAATTCTCTGTTATTTGGGAAGTACCTTGGTGTACCAGAATTGTCAGGGGAATTCTATTCAAACTCAAGTTTCGATATGCAAATTCATTTGGGTAGTAGTCGTGTCCTTAGATTTTCGCTCACGGCTGCTTGTTGATTATTAACGCTTGACTTCCGTGTTATTCCTTGTCGTGTGCTGTTAGTTGTCAGCGTACTTATTTTTATTTGACTGCCTTACAACCCTTCAATGAATACGAAATTAAAGTAGACTATTCGTAAAACATACATCTTTTAGTGACTTCATTTAGAAGAAAATCGTTCGACGCTTTTTTGAATGCCGATGTGTTCTTTATATTATCGATATTTTCTATCGCTTTTAACAACAAATGGGGTCATTTACCTTCATATCAAAAAATCCATAACGTTAGGAAGAAAGTCACAATTTAATTCATACTCAATAAGGACAGTGTCTATATCCGTACCTATATTCTAGCTACTAAAAATATTGAATCCACTAAATTAAAGTCCTCATTTTGAGGGTATAAAGTTGACACGCTGGAAATAATAGTAAAAGTCCATGAAAATATTCATCGCGTAATATTTGGAAAACGCTCTCATACATCTTTTTCATTTTGCAATATGTTGGGTGCCTTGATGAATACTATCGACGGGTGCAAGTCGCTTTGAAAGTTTAGGTCTAGTTTTGGAGAAAATAAGCGATAAACGATTTTTATGATGTCATCATTACGTCATAATGAAAAGGCCGCTCTAAACTAATTTATCATTTTTGAAACCTTCAATCCTTTCTTAACATTGTGTGAAAAGTGCTTGCAGATTGAGTTATTCAAGACGAAGTTGTAGCCGTTTCAATGCGGCTAGGTGTGCCAGGCCAAAACTTCCCAGAGCCTCCTTAAGTAACCTTGTAAACAAGGCGTTTTTTTCACAAGAATGTGGTTAAAGAGGGCAATAAAGAATTAGAAAGTTTTAGTAACCTCACGAGAGGCCGAGTTGTCAAATACTTCATGACCCGAGTCAACTCGATCAACCTGACTATGCACATGACGATTTGACTCAAGTAGAATACCCCAAAACCCCCTAGTTGCTTCCTAGTTGCTTTCCCTAGTTGCTTCCCCGCTACTTTATCTCGGTAATCATTTTGGCCGGCTACGGCCTGGCTGCTAGACTTCATATATAATGCAAAAGTTCCACTGCTTTCTTTTTGGTCGAGAGAGTCACTGGTAGAGAGTACGTTAAAATCACTTAGGCCTAGGGCAAACGTCGAATTTTCCATGCACTGAACTTAATTACATCAAAGAATGCCACCTCATTATCACCTGATATCCAAACAACTGGAACGATCTCTTTTCTCTCGGCGAAGCTAAATCATACGATATTACAGCTACGAGCTACACCAGGGGATATAACCTTGGAGCGAAAATATAATATTACGAGTTTACAACCAACCAAAACTACGAAGCCTTATAAATTGGTCTTGTTTTATACGCCCATGTTTGGTTCAATTCCATGGCGAGATGCTGAAAATGTTCGGGATACTAATGCTTTTACTCATACATTAACCGGCAAACCCTGCAAAGTAACAAACTGCAAAATAACTTACGATAAAAAGGATCTGGCAAAAAGTGAGGCGGTATTATTTCACGCCAGGGACATGCCAAGCGTAAACACAATATACAATACAATACAATACAATAACTTTATTTATACTTGAATTACAAGATAGCAAGTACATGCTAATATCTCCAAGTTATAAATAACCTAAACTAAAAATTAAAATTACATGATGCTAATATAAAAATATGGATGTAAACAATAAAATAAATATATGTATATATGTAAAATAAAATTAAAATAGAATTATCTTCTTCAAAAGGTACAACAGTCAATATCAAATTTGACTTTGGAAATTTCCGATTTAAATTTACTTAATTCGCGCAACAATCTCATGTTGTTTGGAAGAGAATTCCATAACTTACTACCCTGATAAGCCAAGGAATGAAGACCATAACTAGTGGTGTTTACTCTAGGTTTACTCTAGGTACTATAAGAATGTTATCACCCCGTAAATTAATGCTACAATTACGTAGTGTAAATAACTTAGAAATAGAAAGAGATTTCAAAAAACCGGATTTGGAATCAAAGATGGACTGAGTATCTGGCCGAAAATCCTTACAACACTGGTAGAGATATGGGAAAGTATAACGATTTCTTTAACTGGACGGCGACTTATAGGCGAGAATCGGATGTATTTGTAACGTATGGTTATTACGCAAAATTGAGTTCCTCGGAAATGCCAAAGACTCAAGATCTAAAGAATTATGCTCAAGGAAAAGACAAGTTTATAGCGTGGATGGTTAGTAACTGTGGAGCCCTTAGAGACAAGGTTACAAGCAAAGTCCTTAAATACGTCGATGTTACTGTGTTTGGTCGTTGTACACAGACGTTCGGGCAGTCAAATAGATGTGATAGAGGATCGCCTGAGTGCGAAAAGCTTTTAAAACGATTTAAGTTTTATTTATCCTTTGAAAATGCTAACTGTATTGATTACGTCACTGAGAAGTACTGGTCCACTCCTTTTGGTCATGACATGGTCCCTATCGTATTAGGGCCTCTAAAGTACGATTCAAAAATTGCAATTCCAGGCTCGTACATCAATGTTATGGATTTCCCTTCTTTGAAAGATTTAGCGAGTTACTTGAAATACTTGGATAAGAACGATACAGCGTACAGTGAGTATTTTCAGTGGAAACTTAAGTATAAAGTGGAAGATCAAAACCCTTGGAATTGTCAAATGTGTGAAAATCTCAATAATCAAGAGCTTCCAGCGAAAGTGTACGACAAACTAGGAGATTTTTTTGATAAAAGGACTTGTTGTGAACAGTACGAAGATAAAGTTAGAAAGTTAGTGGAAAATTAAGGTAGATTGTTATCAGGTGAATACTGTAAATTCGAAAAATTATGTGCATGGAGGCAGAGACAAAATATTTATTTATTTAAAAGTTATTTGTAGACTATATAATTGCACAAATGAAGGCTAGACAATCATTCTACAATAATGCATGGATATTTTCAACAAAAAGACAAAAAGATAAATTGTTTTCTTATATTTTGTAGTTTCGGTGCTCGAACAAACATCTCTACGAAAATCTATTTTTTCATGTGTTGCTGATTTAAACTTTTTCTAAGATGTTGAGATAACATAGGTTTTTGAGAGTTTTTTCGAATGAGCCATAATATAGAGTCCCGTGCAAAATTTGAGGGTTTTGCCCTGTTGAAGCTCAAAACGCGTATGGTTCTTCAATAAAATATTGTAGATTTTTCAGCGGTTTTTGAGCGCGCGCTCATCGTGGGCTCAATTCGAACGTTCAAAAGTAGGCAGCATAATTGAATTTATACTATACCTGCTTTTATTTGTAAAGTGCTGATTATCAGTTTATTCCAAGTTATTTTTGCGTGTACAGATCATTTAAGAGTTTTGGTCTTACAGAAAGTGTATTGACTCAAGAAAAAAAAATTAAATTTACCTTGAAGCTTCTATCTGTTTCTGTTTTTTTACCTCTTCATTTTATTTTTGGATACCAAACAAGGATTTGTAAACATTGTCTGACCAGCCTTCAGCAAAATAATTGGGTTTTTACCCTCTGGTTACCCCCGGCCCCAAAGACCGAAAGGATTATGGGGATGCGAGAGTAGAGAATGGCATAATATATAATTGGCCTAATACATGTGACATAAAATAAGACAGATGTTGAGACCTTAGTCCTTCGTAACTGTACTAGAAAGTATGACCCTATAAATATGACCAATTTGACTTTATTCTTCACTTGACTCGATCTGAAGAAGATGACTTCATGATGCTCAGGATTACATCCACCCGGACATAATAATACTTCGATAAACATTAAATCTAATAAAAATGGATTTATAAAAAGAGAAAAATCTTATGTTGATAAGACGAGATTCGAACCCACCAAAAGAAATAAAAAAAAACGACCCCACTGTGCCATACCCCCGAGACATCCGCAGAGCTGAGGCGGCGTATGGACTTCGGACCTGACGGCGATTATATCCTTCTGCCCTTGGGTGTACGAATTACGCAAGAAAAACCAGCCGGCCCCCAGACCATATCGGATAATCCTTTGCATCTCTGCCACGCACGGAATCGATTGAAAATATAATTTTAAAAAGTCTATATTACGCTGATTCATCTGGATCCATTGTCCAGTGGAAAAATCGTTGTCTTTTAAGATACTGATTCAAGCACGCACGAAGAGGGTTAGCACTTGGATGGGTGACCTAAACATTATACCAACCCACGCTTTTGCTCCTTTTTTCCGTTTTGATTTTTAAAATAATAAAATAAAGAATAGTGCTAGCAATATTAGATTAACCTTTTTTTAAAAATTTAAGAAATCTCAAAAGCGTCTGAAAGGCGTCCCTGTGAAGCGTGTGAAGGAGTACGGAGTAGCGAGTTTTACAAAGATCACAACTCTCAAAAGGACACCAAAGTAAGCTTGTTTTAGAAATTGCATCGTAAAAAGACGTCCCTGTGAAGCGTGTGAATTTCACAACACTCAAAAGGACACCACAGTAAGCTTATTTTCTCGTACATATTACATCGAAAGAAGGCGTCCTTCTGAAGCGTGTGAATTTCACAACACTCAAAAGGACACCAAAGTAAGCTTATTTTCTCGTACATATTACATCGAAAGAAGGCGTCCTTCTGAAGCGTGTGAATTTCACAACACTCAAAAGGACACCAAAGTAAGCTTATTTTAGAAATTATTTTCTCGTACATATTACATCGAAAGAAGGCGTCCTTCTGAAGCGTGTGAATTTCACAACACTCAAAAGGACACCAAAGTAAGTTTATTTTAGAAATTGCATCGACAGAAGGCGTCCTTCTGAAGCGTGTGAAATTCACAACACTCAAAAGGACACCAAAGTAAGCTTATTTTAGAAATTGCATCGACAGAAGGCGTCCTTCTGAAGCGTGTGAATTTCACAACGCTCAAAAGGACACCAAAGTAAGCTTATTTTCTCGTACATATTACATCGAAAGAAGGCGTCCCTCTGAAGCGTGTGAATTTCACAACACTCAAAAGGACACCAAAGTAAGCTTATTTTAGAAATTGCATCGACAGAAGGCGTCCCTGTGAAGCATGTGAATTTCACAACACTCAAAAGGACACCAAAGTAAGCTTATTTTCTCGTACAAATTACATCGACAGAAGGCGTCCCTGTGAAGCGTGTGAATTTCACAACACTCAAAAGGACACCAAAGTAAGCTTATTTTCTCGTACATATTACATCGACAGAAGGCGTCCCTGTGAAGCGTGTGAATTTCACAACACTCAAAAGGACACCAAAGTAAGCTTATTTTCTCGTACATATTACATCGAAAGAAGGCGCCCTTCTCAAGCGTGTGAATTTCACAACACTCAAAAGGACACCAAAGTAAGCTTATTTCCTCGTACATATTACATCGAAAGAAGGCGTCCCTCAAAAGGACACCAAAGTAAGCTTATTTTCTCGTACATATTACATCGACAGAAGGCGTCCCTGTGAAGTAGTGAATTTCACAACACTCAAAAGGACACCAAAGTAAGCTTATTTTCTCGTACAAATTACATCGACAGAAGGCGTCCCTGTGAAGCGTGTGAATTTCACAACACTCAAAAGGACACCAAAGTAAGCTTATTTTCTCGTACATATTACATCGACAGAAGGCGTCCCTGTGAAGCGTGTGAATTTCACAACACTCAAAAGGACACCAAAGTAAGCTTATTTTCTCGTACATATTACATCGAAAGAAGGCGTCCCTCTGAAGCGTTTGAATTTCACAACACTCAAAAGGACACCAAAGTAAGCTTATTTTAGAAATTGCATCGACAGAAGGCGTCCCTGTGAAGCATGTGAATTTCACAACACTCAAAAGGACACCAAAGTAAGCTTATTTCCTCGTACATATTACATCGAAAGAAGGCGTCCCTCTGAAGCGTGTGAATTTCACAACACTCAAAAGGACACCAAAGTAAGCTTATTTTCTCGTACATATTACATCGAAAGAAGGCGTCCCTCTGAAGCGTGTGAATTTCACAACACTCAAAAGGACACCAAAGTAAGCTTATTTTAGAAATTGCATCGACAGAAGGCGTCCCTGTGAAGCATGTGAATTTCACAACACTCAAAAGGACAACAAAGTAAGCTTTTTTTCTCGTACATATTACATCGAAAGAAGGCGTCCTTCTGAAGCGTGTGAATTTCACAACACTCAAAAGGACACCAAAGTAAGCTTATTTTCTCGTACATATTACATCGAAAGAAGGCGTCCTTCTGAAGCGTGTGAATTTCACAACACTCAAAAGGACACCAAAGTAAGCTTATTTTCTCGTACATATTACATCGAAAGAAGGCGTCCTTCTGAAGCGTGTGAATTTCACAACACTCAAAAGGACACCAAAGTAAGCTTATTTTCTCGTACATATTACATCGAAAGAAGGCGTCCTTCTGAAGCGTGTGAATTTCACAACACTCAAAAGGACACCAAAGTAAGCTTATTTTCTCGTACATATTACATCGAAAGAAGGCGCCCTTCTGAAGCGTGTGAATTTCACAACACTCAAAAGGACACCAAAGTAAGCTTCTTTTTATCGTACATACTACATCGAAAGAAGGCGTCCTTCTGAAGCGTGTGAATTTCACAACACTCAAAAGGACACCAAAGTAAGCTTATTTTCTCGTACATATTACATCGAAAGAAGGCTTCCATCTGAAGCATGACATCGACAGAAGACGTCCGTCTAAATTGTGTCAAGAAGTGTGGAGTAGCCGGAGTTTTACAAAGATCACAACACTCAAAAGGACACCAAAGTAAGCTTATTTTAGAAACTAAATCGACAAAAGGCGTCGCTCTGAAGGAGTACGAGGTGGCGAGATTTGCGAATAGCAATGCACTCAAAAGTACACCTCTGGTTTTCGAAGAAAAATTTCAGTCGACTCCATTAATTTCATTCCTTTTACTCCATCTAGTTGCTTGAAGTATCTATCAATAGGAAATATGACGAAAAATAAACATGAAAACACAAGAGTGTCGATCAGTATATCGTCATTATATTGAACCCCAAAGTTGCGGGTCCTCTGTTGTTATCATCATATATAGGACCGCGTGAGAAACTTGATTCAAATCAAAACAAGACCTTGCAATTGGAGCGTGCACTGTACTACTTTTTGGGAAGATGGGGTACTGTGGAATATTTTAGGAGTATATATTTTTTCCAATACTTTCGAATACTACTGATGCGGTTTTGTAGCGGGAGAAAACAACGTTGCGTTACTGACGTCACTAAGTTTTAATATACTCTCCTTAAAAAAATCTTGACCTGACTTTGATCCACAGGGAACCCGGCTATACATATTTGTTTGCTTCTTTTAGAAAATTAACTTTGCTCTTTGTGGGTTTCCTGTGTTGTGATAAGTTTCCTTACATAAGCTGTAATCAGATTCTTCGTAATGAAAACTCTTATCATGTTTTGGGTGTTCTCTAACACCAGTAAAATTGTTTTATTGGCTAAAAGCGAAGATTAACAAGCCTAAATTTATCTTTGAAAGATCTTCTTGTCAGCTGAATTTCCTCCACAAACAGTCCGCCATTGTTGACAGTCAGAGTAGTGCCCAGTCCTACTCTCCGCATCACGGATCGGCCAAGAGATGTGTGGCCGTTTCAACGCCTTCCCTCCTCCCGCCCTGGAGAAAGGAGACTGACACACACAAAAAAACCCAAAGGCCTCTAATGACTGGGCTCCCCAGTAAAAACAAGTCTCAGTTTACATTGATAAAATACAATCAACTGATGCGCTAAGCCGACTAAAACCTGAAAAGGACTAAAAATACTATTATTCATAAATTAACCTGTTAGAAAAAGTGTTAGCCGCAGGCATAGTGACAGCTGACCTTCTTAAATTATATGAACTAATTTTGGCAATAGGCATGGATATTTTCAAAGGATCGTTGTCAGCTTTCTTAACCTTGGCTGCAATATTCTTATCTACATTTTCTAACATTGTTCTGATATCCTGATGCTGTGAAATATACCGACGTTTATAAAATGACATCTATCGAGAAAATACTGAACAATAATAACAAGAAAATTAACGACTTCCGTCTTCGCTTTCTAATGATAGCTATGATTGAGAGAATTCGAAACTCAATCTCTGAAAGTATCAACTATTCAACTCAGTATCCACGAGTTTCCCCTTAAGTGCCATGATCGATGTCGAGATATAAATGGAGCTATTCTGTGTCGTGACGTACTGTGCTGTTATCATGTTTCTATTTGTTTTAATGTAATTTCATCGTGTTGTTGCACGCTAACGCTAAAGTCGATGCCTCCATCATTGTTCAATTCGCATTCGTCGCTAGCCATCACGTGGTATAAATATTTTTGGGTTGCCGTGTGTTACGATCACCAAAATGTTTGGACATTGTTCTCGGATTTCGGTACGAATGTTGTTGACTTTCAAACAAATTATTTACGTGATTTGTTGATGTAGCTTCCTGATACAAGCAAATTATCATTTTCCTGCTATTTAGAGAAGCCGATAAACAATCGTAGAATCCAAGAACATTGTGTAACCTTCCTGTCACGTATTCCATACTAAAAGCGAGTGACGCCGATAGCATCACACTGAACTCTTATTCTAAATACCTTCATTCTTAGCCATGAGTTTAGTAAGACCAGAGGTTTCTGCCGACTTAGCCATGTCATTGGCTAAATCTTTATTTGGTTTTTCACACATTTCGAAGCTCAAAGAACTGGAAAGTTTCTCGGACCGAAATTTTTATATCCAAGGAACGCGAATCCATGACGATCAGCAGAGCGAGTTTGTACTCAAAGTTTTAAATTCCTTGGACAGCCAAGAAAAAGAACAATTAGATGCTGAAATAAAAGCTTCGGAATTCTTGAGAGAAGGAGGCTTTCCCTGTCCTGAAATATTTAGCGTCGTAGGAGCAGACAATAAAATGCCACATGTAAAACTAGCAGACGGCAGTGCACGAGAAATTTCCAAGACTGCTGGCTGTGTTGTCAGATTGATAGCTTTTCTACCTGGACATGTAGTCGATTCTTTGCAGAGAAGTCCCGAACTAATGTTCGCGATTGGAAAGCTTGTTGGAGCTTTAAGCCTACAATTCAAGGTAAGCTTTGTATAATTCGTGACAATATTTACATTTCTTAAGCGCTATAACTAGAAAGGAAGTAAAAAACCCCAAGTAAGCTTAAAGTACGCGGTTTTCATTTTACAAAACTCAGAGCATGCTTAAGCTTGTAAAATAACTGTTTATCAATTATTAATTTTATTAGCATTTTAAAATCTTTATTAAATTCATCTTCATTTATAAATTCAAGCTTCGGTGGCTTTTACTTTGTATTCAATTCATTCATTATGAATTTTAAGGGTCACACTCTGTAAGATTCAAATGTAGGCCGGCCAGTCGACATCTCCGACATCTCCGTCCTAAATAAGAGATGGATAGTATTTTTCGCAAAAAAAATTTTGCGGCAAAATTTGTGGGTAAGGGTCAGTTTTGGGTCCGTGGTTGGCTGTTTACGACACCGTTCAAGCACTGTTTTGGTGGCGCTAGAAAAAATAAAATGTTTATAATTCCTGAAAGGTTTTGGTATAAAAATGTACCTTGATTTATACTCTTTCGTTAAATTTAGTAAAACCTGGAAATTATTTAAAACGGTTTGTCAAACGACTTCCATATGTATAGGTATTATGGGCCTTTGTAGACAGGTCTAGAATATGAGGTAAATCTAGAAGCCGATATCTCCACTGGTTTGTCGATTTGGAAACTGCCGTTGCTGATGAACATATAGCTCGATTATAGCTTACTTCATTTCTGAAATAAAAAACTGAGTAAGTTTTAATGCGTTTTCGAACGATATTGCTGATGTCTCTCCGCTGATGTCATATTTTTTACTCGGTTCCAGGCATGGCCGCACTTTTAACGGTCTTGCTGTCCACACTTTCAAGCGCTAGCAATTTTGGAATGGAATTTGCATGAAATTGTGCTAAGTCAGTACGGTTTGATTGTTTGCACTCTAGAAAATGGGCGTGAAAATTTTGAAACTTTTTTGAAACTTTTCAGCCGGCTTACATTTTTTTGTAAAATTTTGCAGGATTTCTCTCACCCTGGATTGAAATCAAGGTCAGAACAAAATTTTCGATGGGATGTATTGGAAATTATGAGTCTTGAAAAATACATGGGAAGCTTGACAGATGAATACCAAATCCAGTTGTTTCGAGAAGTGCAGGAATCATTCGTGTCCAAAGTTAAACCCAAATTGGGGGAATTTCGGCGAGGCGCTGTCCACAACGACTTGAGTGGCGAAAACATTCTCGTATCAAAGCCGCCATATACAGTTACTGGGGTAGTTGACTTCGGAGATACGATGGAGTCAGTCCTGATTAGTGAGCTTTCAAACGCGATGGCATTTTTTATGAAAGGCGACCGCGGAATAGAATTTAGCGGTTACATTTTGGCTGGCTACCAGTCCGTTTTTTCGTTGCCCAGACATGAACTGGAGTTGTTGTATTACTTTGTCGCAGCACGTCTAACTCAGTTAGCGCTGTATTCACTATGTAATATAATTAAGCAACCAGATGACAAGTCAATGCAGGCCTGCTTGAACAAGTATTTCAGTACAATAAGGTCATTCTGGAGCCGTTCCAAGGAAGATGTTGAGAAAATATGGCAAGTATGCGAAGAAAAGCTCAGGGATTCGATAAATAATAATCAACCATTGAAGTAATTGGATACATATGTTAGGACCTATCAAAATTGACCTCTTCGGCGCTAGCTGTCACTTGGTATAAATCGTGTTGTATTGCGTTACGGTCACCAAAAAGGCCGGGCATTGTTCTTGGACTCCCGTACAAATGTACTGACTTTTGAGCAAATAATTATTTACTTGGTTTGTTAAACTGTTTCTCTAAATAGCAGTAAGACAAGCTTCAATCAAATTAGAAAAAATGGTATTTTGCTTGTATTTATGACGCTAACTCAACAAATCAGGTAAATAAATTGTCAGTACATTTCCGAAAGCCGAGAATTGAATGTCCGAACTCTTTGGTGATCGTACCACAACCCAATAAAATTTATACCACGTGATGGCTAGCGTCGAAGTAGTCAATTATCTACGGCAATGGCACCAGCAATAGCCCCTTTTATATTGGGAATGATGCGTTCCAGACCATGTGTCCCCAAAGTCAGTATTGATTTTTTGGTTAACAGTTGCGCATAAGAAGACATGTGAAACTAAATAGATATAACTCAAATGAAGAATCTTGTTATCAGGGATTGGCACGTGGTCTGAAATGACAAACATCACGCCCAAGCTAAAGAATTGAGGTCAAGCTCAAGAAGTCCCTGTTAGCCTCACTTTCAGTTGTTTGCGGTCAAAGAAGACTTTATTTTTTTATGGACGGCGGAACAATGTCCAATTTTTTTATCATATGCAAAAGCATGCAATGGATTAGTCTCTTGTATTTGACACTGAAATTTACAACGTTGTAGTATACATAAAGTTTGGTATTATTGATTGTATGTGCATGCAGATGCCAGCATGCATATTATATACAACGTATTAATCCACTGACATCTTGTGCTCCCGTGTGTGTCCATTGGCATGCTTACATCTGTCTTGTGCCATGCATATACCACGACATAATTACTGACATGTTATATGCGGTATAATTTTAATAGGATATGTTAGAGTTTAATTCGATTGCCTTCAAACTAAGAAACCGTTGTTTCAAGTAAAAGTTTTTGGGTCAATGCAATAAATCTATATAAATTGACCCAAATGCAACAATTGTTGCAGGCAATAGAGGTGTGTAACTCTAATGATAATAATAATGGGATTTGTACAGTGCCATTTCTACAGAGTAGCTCTCATCCACTGTAATTGGAAATCTCCTGCGCGCATCCTTGGAGATACTTCCATGTGCGTCCATTTTCATGCTTGCTTGTGCTTTCCCTGTGATATAAACCATGGCATCTCCCACATTTTCCGTATTATATATAAAATGTCCATTGGCATCGCACAGTATTATCCGTATTTTAATATATAAAATACCAAAGCTCCACTGGGCGTAATACATATTTACGATTTCCACTTTCATACTTGCTTGTTTTTATCGTGTACTTTGTCATCACACATATTATTCGTATTATAATATATACAAAACACCAAAAGACTCGTGCTTTATAAGCCTTCGTTATGCAGCGTGGTGTATATGTTCTCCATGGTATAATACATATTTACAATCTTACAAAATTCATGAATATCATTGAGATGTATCGGTCGTAGTTCCCCCAAAAGATCTCTCTTTTTTCCCAAACATGCGCATTAACTTATCGCTAAAATACGGGTCAAACAACGCGTATAATACAGGATTCAAAGTCTCATTCATATAGCTCATAAAAAGAGCTACCTCATAGATAGCAGTCCTTCGATGTACTTCACGGGTCCCTCGAGTAACCCGCATGATATCCAACACGATCTTTGGAGTCCAGCAAATGATGAATATGGTAACAAATGCGATGGTAAGTTTGACGGATTTCAACTTGATTCTTCTTAAGTTATGCTCAATTGGATCGGACGATGCACTCAGTTGGTTAAGTTGCGACGGCTGTCTTGGCTCTCCGACTTTTTTCAAGTTTAGGATTTTTTTTACAAGTCTTGAGTAACAAAATGCCATGATTGCTAATGGCAAGATGAAGGTAAAGTACATTTCGACAACCCAGTAGCACTTATTCAGCCACGGGTATGGAAAGCCCCGTGTTTCACATATCATAGTGGTTTCATTTCTAAAAGAATGTTGCTCCAACTCAATATCAAAGATAACTAAGTAAGGTGTCGATATCAAAACTGGCACAAGCCAAGAAAAAATGATGATATATTTTCCATGACGGGCTTTCAGTTTAGACGTTAAGGGCCGTACAATGGATAAATAACGGTCAACTGCGATGAATGTTATAATATAAACTGACGCGCCAAGCGCCGAAGCTTGGATGTATTCGATGATTTTGCAGGTAGCCCTGCCGAAAAGCCACTTTTCTAAGAGTTCTTCAGTAAATTCAAAGGGCATACAAAACATTGTGACAATAAGGTCTGCGATAGAGAGATGGAAGACGAGGAAATGTGTGATGTGACCTGAGGTATGGCCCCAGTGTTTTCGACCTGAAGTAAGAAATAAAATGATAAATTAGTTATAAATCATACATCTTTCTTATTTTTCCTTTCTTAGGCACTTTGGTTCCCTGCGTGATAACGGAGGGAGGAGGAGGATTGGGTCACTAGCTCATTTCGTTCACTAGTTTGCTCTCAGTCTCAGTCAGTCATACTGATCACAGGTAGCCCGCCAAAGAAACAGATTAAAAAGGCTTGAAGCGAAGAGAGAGACCCTTTTTTACAATAACTTAGAAATTTCTCGCGCGCTGATTGGCTATTTTTTATCATCAATAAGAGGACAGACAGATAAAGCTGACGTCAACGAACGCGCGCTCTTTCCGTTGGTTGTTTTGATCGCTAAAAATGAGAAGTTTTGATCGTTTTTGTTATTGTAAAAAACAAATTGACATCAGGTTTTTATGTGTCTGTCTTCTTATTGACAATAAATTTCGTCATCACATTGTCAAAGTAGTATGCGGATCCACTCGGCTACGCCTCGTGAATCCACACTACTTTTGACAATGTGATGACGCAATTTATTGTCAATAAGAGGACAGACACATAAAAATCTGATGTCAATTTGTTAAATGGAGAACCAAGGCGGCATTTTGGTCAACAACAGAGTACTTCAGAGATGAGGCGGTTAGCCGTGTGGGATGGGCTCGGAAATCGTATAAAACACTTCATGTGAGTAAATATTAGCTTTCATTATTTTATTTTTGGCGTTAGATTACATTCAGCTCTCAAAGCTTATATGGGCTTCCTGTGAATACCCTAGCTCCAAATATTTTACTCGTTAAGATTTGAATTGTAAATTTAACTATAAGTTAATTGGTTCCACTTTTTTTTATTAATCCCTGATATTGGACGATCGTCGTCCGAAAGCTTGGAACGTTGCTTAGCAAAGATTATTATTTTTTTCTGATATAAATTTTTTCTGGTGGTAACATAATTTTCTCGACTATTTTACTTCCCGCTCGAACGATCAAGACGACGAGCCAAATTCATAATAACTCATTAAACATATTGGTAAATGGTGCTATTCTTATAATCAAAGTGGTGTTTGCATTGGGATATTTGGTCTTAAATGAATGTCCATGGCCGACTGAAAGTTAATTGGTTTGTAAAGATTGGAAATATTACCACCGACCAAACCAAAGACTGGAAAGGAAGAAAACGACAGACATAAATACACAAACAAGGAATGAACAAGGACACAAAATAAACAAACAAACAATCAAAAGAACTGACTTTAAAAAAAGAAAACTACAACAACCAAAATGGCACCAAAAACTGACCCCTTGGCGTGTTTTTGCTTAGCTTGCTTGTTTTCTTAGCTCTTATCATCAAAAATGAATAATATAGATTTGTTATCGAATCGGCGTCGCATGTGAGTAGGCTTGTTCTTTGGTTCTTTTCTCGGTGCTCCGATCCATGGTTTTTCTACGGATTCCTTCCTCCCACCGCAAAAATCATCTTGGAGTCCCGATTGGAATCCCTCTGCTAAAACACAGCTATTTCCCATTTATTTTATTTTCCTCCGAATTATATTATATGCATCAGTATATGGAATATTCAAGAATACGCACCAACATGAAGTACGAGACAGTTCCCGATGGTCGTAGTGATGAAAAATATGGCGATGATTGAGGCTTTCAATGCGGACATGTTGCCGATCATAGTTTATGATTTTCTGATGTTGAACTGCTCTGCCCTGCAAACAAAACAAAAAAGCACATGCAATATCAACCTACACACCTCCTTACCCTGGAAGTAGAGCCAAGCAATAGAACCATGAAATATTGATTAACACAAATGGCCCATTGTGTATACGCGTAATGAATGTCTGGTTGAGTGTTACCGACTATTACTCATTAAAAAGTAATGTTTGTCACTGTCGATTTTGATTTAATTCCATGGTTTTATTGCATGTGCCATATAGCTTTTCCATTTAAGACTATGTGACATTCTCTTGAGGATCTAATTCATTGTTTGAATGGGGCCTTTCATGGACAGACGTCAAACGAAGAATTCTAAACTCTAGAGAATGACACGTTGTCTCAAGAGTTAAAATAAAATCTCTCAATTTTGGGCGTCGTGTTTTCACTGTTTATACCAAGTGTTAACCTGTTTCATAAGAATATTTTCTTTTTTGGTAGCAACGTCTAGCTTGATTTAAGGTCTTACAATATCCTGCGGTAGCGGCTCTCCGCGCAGGGGTTCGGCGGTTGGGGCAGGGGGAACTCCATTTCGGAGGACAGTTCTCCAGGTTCGTCATAACATGAGATTTGAATATTCAACACTCGAGGGGAGAGTAAAAAAGAAAATTAAAACTGGAATAAAAAAGGAAGTGTAAGAGAGAAGAAGAGAATAAAAATAAAAGGGAAAGTAAAGAGAAGAAGAATAAATGATAGAACGAAAGACAATTAAGATAAAAACAGAATAGTTATTAGAATATATACTATATAGTTGATAGCTAAAAGTTTCTTGATGATGGTTTGATGATGATATTTGTAATACCTTTTACTATGTCTTGTTAAAACAATCCCGCAATATTTCAAGAGACAAACTCGACATCAAAGATCCAGTTAAAGTGGTTTTGCGGTAGTTATCTATATACAAACATCTGTACTCAATACCGAATTTTGGTGTCGTGAAAGTTCTTGCGAAGAAACGGAGCTCCCAAGGACCAAAATGCAAGCAATGTTTTACTCAAACGTTATCTTTTTCGTATACAATGATTGTTTTTAACACACTATTTTTTCTATCATTTGTAAACATTAACTATACACATCTATACTCCATTATTGTAGTTTTATATTCTTTTGTTTTTTTTTCTTATTCAATCCTCTTACCTTCTTGCTCACGGCAAAATTTAGGACAATATATGGATATACATAAATGGAATACCAATATAGTATGATAAAAATGCCTCAAGCAAGACTCTTGTATGTTCAACCTAAAAGCCTCTATGTATAGCAAGCGGTTGTGTCGATCGATCTCCACACCTTAAATGATTCTAATTAGAGCGATCCTTAGGACTGGCTCTTTCTTAACCTTTTGTGATGACTGCCACGTATAGTAGTAAAAAAACTTATTTCATTGGAGCTTATCTGAAGAAGTTGTGATGATAAAAGTAAAGCCCGTGGTAGATTTTAAAATTTATGGTATCTATTATCAAGGCCCATCTGTAAAGACGGTGATCTAATTAAACTATTATTTTCTTTGTTGATCGATTGAGTTGAGCTATATGAGTTGATCTAGTTTTAGTTTCTATTCTTTGAATTCTTTACTCCTTTACTCTCGCGCTCTCTTCCTTATTAATAATAGATTTCAAGTCGTTGGAAGATGGTATGAACACCATCCAGACAAAGTAATGGACAATGCAAGAAGACTTTGGTGTTTTCGGTCGCTCTCGTATTGGCGATCACTGACATGCAGGAGTTTTAAGTATCCGCACTTTTAACGGCTCTAATTCTACGAGGTAGGCTCTATTTGCATGTATAATTTTGAAAGTTCTTATAAAATTTTTAAAAAAATAATAAATACAAAAATTTTAAGAGCAAAGATTTATTTAGTTTTCGTTTTCATTTCCCACATTTTTTTCACTTTGAAATATCGATCAGATATCTGGTCTGTTTTGCCGGTATATCTTCTTGTGTTTATGGGCTTGCAGATCCTACAAGATGGTAATATCCATGAGTTATATGGTTAATAATTCAGCTTTAGGTGTTGTATTAAAGATTCAAACACACCCGAGGTTCATACACCTTTGAAATGACCAGAAGAGTTTATGATTAAATTATCTTGAATATTTCAAGTTGTCATCATAACTTACTATCCAAAAAAAACGCGACAAACGATGGTAAAATTTTCTTTGACATTTTAGTATCGAAGAAGATTTAAAAAGAGATTCAAAAAGGTCTTATAGTAAATAGTTTAATACTTACCAATAAATGACGTTACCGAAAGGGCTTCTACGAGACACAACACTTTCATGAATTGTTAGAACATATTTAATATGGCCGTTAGAACGAACAGGTGAAAACGTGGTGAATAATGTGTGTGAAGCACTAATACGCAGATGGTTCAACTCTCGAAGAAAGGTCTAATATACCGGAGGCACACAAATTACAGCAAGAAAATGTCAATGTGGATGATATAATAGTTTTCAATGTCAATTTCTTGCAATTCATTTTTTGAATTTAGATTAACGAACCTGCCTTTATTTGCTATGTTTGCCTAAGATGCTCGGCTTGACTGAGCTTCATTGCTTCGACCATTGTCATTGTTTAGTGTTCATTGGGTTTTTCTAGCACTTGGATATGTTAAATTTCCCCTGAACTTAAAAATTCTTATTTGAATACTCATGTATTTTATTTCAAGAAAATATTGTTTTTTAGCGTTTTAAATATTTAGAAATTTCAGCTTGACATCTGGTGATATTGAGAACTGAATAATTGAAATGTGAAGAGTTTTGTTTTGCATTCGAGATACTAGTCAGTAGGTGAGGGGGGTCATGAATTGAATATGGACGTCAAAGTCATGCAGCTTATTCAAACTTTATAAACATTCACTGTTAAAGATTACAAATTCACTGAGTAGATAACCTAACTGGTTTCCAATTTGTAGAGTATCATTATAGACTTTCTAAAGATTCTCCGTCTTTCGCTTTCTTATTTTTGCTGTGTACCTTTCATCTCTGCTTCGCGTCAACTTTGTGACCAACAGGGTTTTCAGTCGATGAATGGGAAAAGAAGTCGACCGATACTTGCGACTCTTAGTTTAGTTTATTTGTCACAATATAAACATATACATTTTATAAAACTTGACTGAGAAATACAAATTTTGTAAATGGCAAAGAAAACAGAACTTTCGTCCCAATTGACATACCGGCCCTCTTCATACGATTTACATACAGTACAAACATGATTAACATTGTAAGTGACGAGGAAAATACAATAATAAAAAGAAAAAACATATCGAAATTGATCAAAATTCAAATTCAAAAAATTTTAAGGTGGTAAGCAATGTTCCTTTTTGGAAGCATAATGGGTGGTCACAGGTTCAACTCTGCCGTTAGCTCGCAAAAATAATCTTGTTATTTTTTCACTTCACTTTATATGTTTTCGTAGGGTTTAAGAGCGTTTTTTCCGCTTATGAATTGATGCTACTAAATAATTACTCTAGTAGCAGGAAGTAGAAACTATTTGAAACGCAAATATATATTTTTTGAAATAGAGATATCAATATTGATAGCCTGAATAAATTGACTAGTTGATTCACAAAAATAACCTGGTATAGAGACTCGGTATGGAAGACTTGATGCTCCTAATTGCCTCCTTATCTGAGAACATGTTGGCTTACAGACCCACTGAAGCGCTTCTGATATATTGTTCTGTTCTCAGGATTATAGAAATAATAAAATTCGCCATTTTGGCAAAAGTTATACTCGATGTTTGTTTTGTCTTTTTTTCCGCATTGACCATTGACGTCAATAACAACACATTTTGCGTTATTTAATTTTAGCATTTTCTGACTTCAACTTCCTAGGCAAAACTTCCTTTCATCTCGTCAATTGTTTTCCAGTCTTTTATAATTTGACCTTGACCTTGTTTATTTACACATATGTTGAATATACAAAAGTAAGGACAGAGAAAAAAGGATAATAGTAGAATTTACGGCCATGCATTTTGTCATTTACGGATTCTGAGTTCCGCACAAACATTTATTTTTCAACGACATACTATAATAGGAACGACAATTATACCTGTTTTGGCTTGAAAAAGATGATTCTAAAATTCATCATTTACGAAATGAAATCACTAATTCTAAACTTATGAACTGAAGAGCTAATTCATTCGTATTTATAATTGAACGCCTACAGAGATTCAAGATGACTGTACTATTGAAAACAGATATAAGGAAAGAGGCCGGAGGGATAGACAGCTACTATGTTGTTTTTACTAGCTTAAAAAAAATAACTTATCGAGAAAAAAGTTCAGAAAATATTTGGTTCGGCCAGGAATTAACATTTTTTTAAAATTTGGGTACGCTTCATATCTTCGAAAATGGATGACTTTGAAAATTTAAAAATCCTTTGCTTACAAAATAATTACAGAAATTTTACTTTTACGCTATTAGAACTTATGGTCACCACGGGTGACAGTTATAAACCCGCACCGAATCAACTCCAGCGTTTTACGCATGCGTCATAAAAAGCTCCTGGCTAATTACAGAAACTGAAATGCTGCACTAGGAGATACACTTAAAGTAAATAAAATAGTAGAGATATTGACCTGTAGAACTAATTACTTTTGTATGTAAATTCCCCATTTCAAACCAAGTGCAGTTTACATGATGTTCTCAAGAGAATTGTTCCTTTTTCTAAAAGTTATTCGTTCATATTCATGAAGATATAAATTTTTTGAAAGGAACGAAACATTTATCCATAGAACATCGTGCCTTTGTGCCTTTTTAGGTCAGTCAATCGAAACTTGAATGAAAAATAAGAGTTTGTGAACTACAAATATGAATAGAAAATACTCTTTAACATCACATAGCACGACTCTCATAACGCCTGTTTTAGGTTTAAGAGTAAGTAAGTTTCATTATTAGCACAGCGCAACCTTGACGTCATAAAAACGAAGACAAAGGCGAAATTCGGACAAACAAACTTACAAGTTTACTTTCAGCAGATAATTTTCACAGCCGATCGCAGTTAATCTTAGATTACATGAGTTATTATCATAACTTTAAGTAAAAATAATAAAATCGGTTCGTATAATCCTCGTAGCGGTTAAACAGAATGCAATGTTTGTCTGAATCTTTAAGCTATTTTTAGAATTAGTGCGCTGCGCTATTACAATTCAGTAGTTCCTCACAAGAATATTAGTGGTAATCCATAGAGCGAAAGAAAAGAACTCGGAAAACGTCCGTCCGACGGAGGTCCTACATTCATTACTTCTAGAGAGTTCATGCTTCTAGCGAATTCAAGATCAATCGGAGGAGGATCTGACATTTCATTTTAAATAGTCATCAATTTGCTGATGAGCTAGTTCGTGAAAGAAATGTCATACTAAGGAGACGTCAACGACCGCAATCATGATAAATCAAGTTTTTTTTGTGTCTGTGTTTTGCGTTTTCTTGTTTGCTTGGCTTAGGACGTTTAATCTCATTTCTGTGAATAATCCAAGATATAACTTACCTTGTACATTTGATATAATGCTGAATGGTTCGTCTCGTTTGTGGTGTACACACATTAAGCTAACCACCACACAACTGCCGAACTGTCTTAGTGCTTTTGTCAATAAAAGATAATTGAAGCCAACCTGGCTCATATTGCGAAGGAAATGAAAAAATTGAATTGAAAGATATATTGACTTATTTCCAAATCATTAGAAAGAAAAGCTTGATTGTGTAAACAAAAGACTGCAAAATTAGATTGTTTCGTTAATCAGAATACTGTAGACAGTAAAATAATGATACAGATTACTTAACTCGGTCCTACTGTATTGTGCATTCATGTGCGAAATATTAGAATTTTTGGGTAAACAAATATAAGGCATAGAGTGCAAACAATTAATCCGTGAAATACTAATTACGAAATAGTACAAAATAGTGCTAATTAAACAATGGAAAACAATGGAATTTGCATGAAATTGCGGGCTATTTAGTATTACTACATTTTCACGGTTATATTGTTTGCACTCTATTAAATACACCCAAAAGAAAATGAACTAAGAGAAGGAATCCCCGTGCCCCATCATGTGCACACTTTGAAGAAGAAAGAAAACATAGAAAATCAAGAAAATAGTGGTGGACTTTTAATTTTCTTTCTTTACCTGCCATTTTGTGTTATCTTTTCACTCTCAGCTTTGCTTCAGTATCCCTTATGTTCAGTCTTCTTGGCGATAACGTCTTACTTTTCTGAAGATCTAGGTGCTGAAGAAACATTTATTGCATTGAGTATGACTCAAGGCGTGATAAAAATATTATAGTATTTATATGACGGATTTAATCGATTTATACGATACCATAGTATGGTTGTTCAACAATAACAAGTCGGTATGTACAAAAGAGAAAACCACATTTTCTTAGTGAAAATATTCAAATACTTTTCCAGGCTGTCTTCCTTCCTTCCTTCCTTCCTTCTTCATTACTACCTTCATTACACTTATTAAGGAATTACCTAATATTCAACTGATCAATGCGTTCGTGGGAGGATCAAAGTTTTTCAGTTGGCAAATTGGCTTGCTGTACTTCTCTCCTTCTTTCCTGGACATGTACTTTACATAAAAATCTTATTACATCTTATATATCCAGAAATTTGTTAGGGGGTGTCCCAAATGCAGAAATGTATATAGACTGAGATGCATCTCTTCAAAAAAGCGTAAGCCGAGTAATTACGGCGTTATGGGGCTGTCCGGTGCACCGCAGGCCACCCCCTGGATTTGGCCATGATAAATGTTTTTTCTTTTCTTTTTTGAGGGTATATAGTCGACACGCTGGAAATAATAGTTAAAGTCCATGAAAATATTCATCGCGTAATATTTGGAAAACGCTGTCATACATTTTTTCATATTGCAATATTTATTTATTTAGCTTCGCCATTCAAACACTCACTCATACACACACACACAAGAATAATTACATACATTTAATTTTTTACAATAACAAAAACGATCAAAACTTCTCATTTTTAGCGATCAAAACAACCAACGGAAAGAGCGCCCGCTCGTTGACGTCAGCTTTATCTGTCTGTCCTCTTATTGATAATAAAAAATAGCCAATCAGCGCGCGAGAAATTCTAAGTTATTGTAAAATCATACATAATGAATGGGAATCCACTATAGCGTGTGCCAATTACAGTGGTCCCTCACATATTAACATTAATTTAAAATGGTTCGTTTGAAACAAAGTTATTTTGTCCTTCTTTTGCCCGTTATCTCTTGATTATCCTTGATGATCCTTATTATTGACAGTTAATAGCAGCATGATGGGGCGCTCGGCAATCCTCGGGCAGTGTTACATTTTATACAGATGGTTATGATATGTTGGGTGCCTTGATGAATACTATCGACTGGTGCAAGTCACTTTGAAAGTTTAGGTCTAGTTTTTGAGAAAATAATCAGGTAAACGATTTCTATGATGTCACCATTACGTCATAACAAAAAGGCTCCTTTAAACTAATTTATCATTTTTGAAACCTTTAATTCTTTCCTGACATTGTGTGAAAAGTGCTTGCAGATCGAGTTATTCAAGACGAAGTTGTAGCCGTTTCAATGCGGCTAGGTGTGCCAGGCCAAAACTACCCAGAGCCTCCTTAATTCTCGTTACTTATTCTATTGGTATTGGATTTTTTTCTGCCCTGTTAACCTTTCGCTGTAATAAAAAAAAAATTAAATAGAAATAAAAGAGATTTAGATTAAATTAAAAAAAAAAAAAAAAATTCCAATTCTATGTACAATGGAATATTACTTGCTGACATACTACTTTACTATGATCTTGGTTAAAAAGAAATTGTCACCATAGACATATTAAGGGGACCGACACTGAATATCCAAGCATTGAAGAGCTCCAAGGACGTACTATAAAACTAATAACACTTAGCTCGTGATCGATGTCAGTGGCAATATAAAAATAAATTAATAAATTAATAAATAAGTTAATAGTTAATACAAAATAATTAGAGAATGATGACAAATCGTTTGTGTTAAAATTCTATCAAGTTTGTGGCTACGAAAAGCCAGCAATACTGGTTGCAAAAGGTGTAGGATAGATTAATATAGATTATCTTAAAACTGTCGGTCATGGTATATAAAACCCATAAACAAAATCACTTAAACTGGAGACTAGTACACTATACCAAAGTGATAATTTTGTCCTTGGTATGACGAAAAGTGACCATCATTTGATGGTTTTACTGTTCTCTCGGTCCCCTGAGGACCAAATTACCTCAAAGGCGGTTAATAGAGTAATAGGCAGAGAAACCTTTTAGTTTGATTTGGGTGTACTAAATGTTACCTATTTTAGATCGTTTGTCATTCTCTTGGTTATAAGATTCTTTGATTGCGATTCATCCAGATTAGTTTATTCTTTCTAACTAAAAATTATATGAAGATAACTCAAGAAAACCTTTTTAAATGAGGCCGTAACAAACAAACAAACAAAAAAACAACAACAACAAAAAAAGAAAACAGTTTAAAAGGCCCCGTCTCCACACTATGCCGGGTAAATTTGAATCCGAATTTTTATTTATTCGGTTAAGCTTACCGTCCACACTAGTCTGGGCGAATCCGGAACAATTCTTCACCGAAAACGATTTTTTCGAATGAGGTCTCCAGAGTAGAACAATTTGAAAACGCCGGCTAGCCGTTATATTAGTGTGGACGGAGAACATTTCGTATGCGAAATTTTTCCGAATACGATGACGTCATGATTGTCATGGGAACATGGCGGGAAGGCTTAAAATTCACCGCAGGCTCAATTTCAGCTTTAATGCACATGCTCCGATGTGAAATGAAGCGTTTTTGCCGCCGACTCTGATCGGACTAGTGTGGAAGTGAAACATTTTATCGGTTTTCATGTGTGGACGGAAAACTTATTTTTCGGTTTCGGTGTGAAAGTTGCGGATTCAAATTTATCCGGCATAGTGTGGATGGGGCCTAATATTTGCGAGATTTCAACAAAACTGCGTGACGCATTGTTTACTCTGATTTGACACATTATTCCTGTTTGCTTATGTAAACGTTAGACATTTTGACAACACTCTGAACTCCGTACTTCCCCGTTTTTGAAACAACTTCCGCTCATTCTTACTTTTCAACTTCTGGTTATGCCAATTTAAGCCTTTAAAAATTTACGACAAACCAAACATAAGACTTCATATATATTTAAAAAAAAATTCATGGGCAGAATGTTATCAGGCCAGTTTTTCTCGACACCACAACATGCCAACATTCTGACATCAAATTGTTAAGTCAAATGTTGGGCCTTTTGTTAGGGTCTTAACAAGAAGAAGATTTAGACATTTTGTAAAGCGCCAATAATAAAATATGTTCACAGGATCATAAAAGGAAAAGAAGATAAGATTAAACAAAAACAAAAAACAAAAAACAAAAAAAAGGAAGTAACTATACGTAATGTTGAATTGTTTTTATCAAATATTTCGTAAACAGATTCTCCTTTTATGTTATTTACACGAACTATATAAAGATGGTTTCACGTTTGAATTATGACAAGTAAGATCACGCAAAAAATGTTGGACAGCCGAAATGCGTAACTGGTATTTAAGTGGTACCCAAAGTAAGGGCATCCACCTGAATTACTCTAGTTTTTGTAAAGGGTGGTCATTAACCTAGAAAAGTTAGCTTGATTTCATTAAATTTTTTCGGGCATGGACGGCTGAGTATGATACAAAGCGCAATGTTTCTTTTTTTGCCTAATCTGCCTACATTTAATTACGAGAATGGAAAGAGAACTAGTCGGTCAATATAGTAGATATAACTAGCTAAAAACTAGTGTAAAGTACTGAAGAAAGGGGAGAGTGGGAGAAGCAAAAGAGGTAAAAAGGTCTCGGCAAGAGACTAGAGACTAGAGAGAGAGAGAGAGAGAGACAGTAGGCAAATTGATGTAGCACCTGCAAACTAAGACACTATTACCTATGCCAAATTTGCGTACGTGACATTACAAATAATCAAGCCTTGATATTTGTACAATACTTTATTAAAGTAGAATTTTTTTAAAGAAAATATAGCAATTTAAAAAAAAAACTCTTCAAAGGCATGCGCTTGGCATGACAAAGACAATTTCCGTTAAACCTTTTAATGCCACGAAACAATTGCGCTTTAAAAACCTTTGTTACCAACTAGGACAGACATTATAATTTGGTCTTTTAAATGATATGACGAAAAGAAAGGAAATTGGATAAAATATCATTTTTGATGGCTTGATTGAGCCGCCTGCATTAAACATATTCAAGCCATACCAAAATTTTTACCAATAATTGTTTTTTCTTGAATCGGTACTGTTAAGGCACTTTCAAAGAAAACATAATTGAAAACGTAACGAGACTTCGTTTTAATTGTAAAATTCGAATTTACTAAGGGGTGACAGTTTCCGATTTCGCCGGGGGGGAAAATAATTTTTTGCCCTCGAAAAACTAGTTCTTTTCAAACTAAGAAATCCAAACTTCCAGAACAGTGATTTTTTTTTACAATAGTATAGTTTTTTAAGTAAAATTTGTCACAACGTTATGATTTTTCCTTTGTTTTAGCTTGGACGCTTTTGGACCTTCGTTTTGATTTCCTGCTGCTTGCTTTTCTCTTTAGTTAGGCGAAAACTTTAGAAATAATAAGTATGCTCTGAGCGAACAAAATGTCTGACTTGAATAATAGCGATGAATGCCTAAAAAAATACTGTTGAGCGGTACTTTAATTTATAACCAAAGTTCAGTTAGGAATATATCTGAACCTCCCCCCATGAATAACAATGATAAAGTAATTCGATCGTAGTTTTTGGATACTTTATCTTTCATCGAGAACGCATTTTGGTGTCCGTAATCTCCTTATGTCAACAAAGGCACTTCTTGGCTTGAAAAACAATTTTGCGTTTTTCTCGGAAGTGATTTTGCGTTCAGTTACATGTACATTTTGAGTCCGATATCAAAGGAAATTTGACCGATTCAACTGAAATTTTGAGCGATTCATGTTGGATAGCTTTTCTTTAAAAGGAGATCTCCGATTTTTGAGTTTTTGTTTATTTTCAAAGTTATCAGCTGATATAACAGCGTCATAACTTTAGGAGCGTATAAAAAAAAACAACGGAGCAACTAATCAAAAATCGGAGACTCTCTTTTGACAAGTGATGTCTTGTGATCTTGGAAAGGTACTACGCATTGCTTTCCGATCATTACCGGCTGTCATCGAACTCCGCGAAGATGCCTAGGTGAAAAATTTGAATAATTCGCTCTAACTTAAAAGGATAAATATATTTTTACGAAAAGGAAAAAAGGAATAGTTTCTACATTTATTCAGCTTTCAGAAAATGTATACTTTGTTGATGTTTTGGTCAAAAGATTTTGCGTTATTAAGAGTTGAATGTACACTGGTCGCTGGGAGTGGATACCTTAAGAGGATAATTTTCAATAATGGCAAAAAGCGCCAAAAACTAGACTTTCGTATGAGTTTTGATCCCAATTTTCGTTATGGGTTAACACTCAAAACCTCTCTCAAACAGTTAGAAACTGATGTACTATGATAAAATGCCAGGTATTTTCAATTGTACAAAGATGTTTTGTTGCATTTGTGTTAGAATGTTACTTTGTCAGGCTTTTTTATAGAAAATATATAGGAAATAAGCAAATGAAAAGGCCTAAACCTCATTTTCGATTCAAATGTTTGCTTTGCGTTAACACTTTGATTCCACTTTCGTCGGTCATCTCCACTTCCAAACAAGTTAAACAAGAATTTAGCCTCGTACAGCAGCCCTTTCTTCAAGAAAATAATTTTTGGCGCCCACTGCTGGTATACAAAAAGAATTCTCTCTTAAAACGTTATTTTGCCTCCAACCACTCGGATAATCTTTCTTTTTAATTCTTTCTTTTATCCTACTTCCAGGAAAACCAAGCGAAGTAAATTTACTTTTAATAAAGTCGGTAGAGAATCTCGAATATTTCAGTAATGTGATAGTGTACATATGAAAAACGATGAAAAGCCAAACACTTCAAGTACCGGAATAGGAACAGCTCTCTGTGAACACAGTCAGTTGGGTGAGGGAATAAAAAAAAACATTTAACAATCAACCACACCCTAAATCCATTGTTTGATGTGGGTTCTTAAATTCTTTGGAAAACCCAGATTCTTAAAGCCGGGGACGGAATGATATCAACAGGAGAGCACAAGGCTGAATTGATAAACCCGGGAGAGGTTTTTAATTACACGGATAAATTGTTCATTTCCAAAAGGACAAAGCAACAGTGGAAAGCAAACAATGGAATTTAGGGCTTAGTTGATATTCTAAACCAGTTCAAACGCACGGGGCTCGGTTTGCATTAGAACTCGAGACCGAGGGCCGCAAAACCTCATCCAAGCGTTTGAACCTTTATTTAAAAACCTAGGCTTAGAGTAAAATGTTTCTAAATTTTAACCTTAGAACAAAAGATTAAGCGAAAGAAATGTTATTTAGAAAGAAAATTATTCTAGGTACCGGCACTCACTGATGCTTATATGGATGGGATGATAGTTTACTAGCCTTAGTTCTTCTGATGAACGATGTGGACTCTAGCTTGGTCCCCCATTATTCCACTAACTTCAATTCAGCTGCTGGGTTGTTGATTACATATCACCTTGGCAGTAATGTGCAACAATGACATTTCCAGTTCTCACCGCTGTCTTAATTATGTTCGTATAAGCATGCCAATGGTAATGGTATCTAAAAAGGTAGTCACAGTGCACTGATGTATTATAGTGAATATCTTCTGTGGGAGTGAAAAATTTCATGCGTCGGATCAGTCGACTGTGCTTGATAAATATCTATTTGTTGAGATGCGACATCGTAGTTTTTGATTGGTTCAAGCGTGAAACCAATGGAGAGCCTTGCTTTGAACCGACGTTTCTTGACAGGCAGCTATTAAAATGAATGTGCACTGAAGGCTTTAAGGTGTACATTCACGAGAACATGCTTTTAAATTGAAGGAATATATAATGAGTCCTTTAATGCTAGTGACATGTTTCGGCAGTCCAGTTGCATCATCACAGTGAAGGTTTAAGTGCTTAACTCACAACAAACTCAACAAACATCTTGTTGAACATGAGGGGTGTCGCGCTGTTTGCAGCAAGGATTCTTTTCAGATTCTTGCAGTTCTTGCTGACAGCGCACCCATGCACGGACTTCAGTCAACTTAAGATCCAAGAGGCGATTTATATCCGATATGGGAAAACCCTTCCCTCAATAGCCAAGTTAAGCACTTAAACCTTTGTGTTTCGATTTGATTTCTCTTAATTGTTTTCTTACGCATCATATACATATTCATATATATTTTTGCTGTACAACTAGTTAGCTTTGTGATCTATATTATCTACTACTGATGATGGCAGCTGGACTGCCGAAACATGTTCAGCATTAAATGACTCATTATATATCTAAAAATTATTGCTCCTTAGTTTCTGCCCTCAAGAAAATTTGCAAATTGAAGGAGCTTTTAACGAGCTTTAAGATTATTTTGTTATGCTCCTTTTCCGCCTTTTTCCGTTTTTGCCTTTAATGAGTTTTGAGTTCACCTCATCCTTATTTATCTCTTTCTTTGCTCTAGAATAAATTTACGCTATAGTTTAAGTGTTTTTATGTTTTGATCTCATCTTATCCTTCTCTATAACATTCTTTCCTTTAGAATAAATTTACGCTATAGTGCAAGTGAAGAAAATGCCAAACGAAAATTGACAATGTTTTGACGCAAGGGATGTCGTCACAGCGATAAGTATTATCGGATCTGCTCTCAAGGACGAGCACTAAATAATGTAAAAATAATTGAGAAGAAAAGCAGCAAGCTCAGTGATCATAAAGTAGAAGTAATTTTTCATGTCAAGTGTTGTCCAAAGCAAATAAAATGGTTGAATTTGTTGAAAACTGGATTGCATGTAACAAGCCCTGTTAATCCTGACATCAATCACCTGCTTTGTTCTTCGTCAAGTTTAGCTTGCATGTCTACTAGATATTGATCAGCTTCTTGCTTTATACCATTAAAAACGACTCTGATAGAAAATAATGAGAATGATATTATTTATAAAAGAAGACTAGAATCATTTTCCCTTTCTACTGACCCTTCCCCTCTCATACTTCCATTGCGACTTTAAAGATAGTGATGTTGCAGGTATAGCTATATATAGTAATATTATTTTCTAGTTCATTTTCAATTTCTACCTATGCTTGAAAATAATAACTTAGAAATAAACTTTCTCCTCGCATTCTTTCCTTTCATTACTCCTAGTCTCGTAATCTCTTCCAGCGAATAGCAGATATTAGGTTCGCTCATTCCCCCCCCCCCCCCCCCCCCAATCATCCAACCCTGCCTTCACATACTAGGATGTGATAAGAGTAATTAAAGAAAGTTAGATTGGAGTTATAAGTGAAGACTCCATGTTCAGTTAACCAAAATTGTTTGTTTTATTGTCAAGTAAATTTGTTCTGTAAAAATGTCGATGTATAGAAAACTATTGCTCAGATAATGCTGACTTACAACGCTGATTGGAGGTCTTGAGCTGTTAAGTCATATTCTAATTTCTTGATCTCTTTTTCTGTAATTATTAAAAACAGTATTTATGATTTTACCGCTTCATCCAATCCGTTGTTCATTCCCTTTTTTATTCTTTACAGGTAACATTTTTCTTTCTTGCATTTTTTTCATTTACTCAATTCATTATTTATTCATTATCTCCTTCATCCATTTAGCTCATCAATCCTTCCATACATCCATTTCCTCCACACCCATCATTTCATTAATGAAAGTATAAAATTTGGTTATTGGGGACAATTAACTGGTTCTTAGTTACCTTTTAATTCGTCGATGTCCAATTCTATGTTATTGAGAGCCTCAGTAAGCTCGTTTAGCGCAGAAAGCTCTGCATCAGCTGTTTAAAACATATCAATAGTTTTATTTCAAACTGTGAGTGATAATGAGAGGCTCTTGAAAAGATGTCAATCCCTTTTTTTTACAAGTTTCCACTTTCCAGTGTCCAAATTCCATTTTTTTAAATTCAAAACGCATTCCCATTTTGTTCTTTTTATCGTTAAGGTAAAATAAGCAAATACCAGTTTCCCATATCCCTTCAGGACCCTCTAAGGAGACTCTTGGGATGAAATTCAAACATGTCTACTACAGGGTTCGTGCAGCATTTTCATGAGAAAAATCAAGGACTTTTCAAGGACTTATCAAGCACCAAAATTACAAAGTCCAAGGCATATAATATGTTTGTTACAAAAGAAACGTCTTACAGACCTTACACCCATACATGCTTCATTGCACGTGAGGAATAACTTCATTCTCTACTTTCACATCCCCATAATGCCTTGCGTCTTTGGGGGGGGGGGGGGGGGGGGGGGGGGGGGGTAACCAATCAAAAAACTGTCCCCAAATTGAAAGGTTTCTTAATTGAATTTATACTATACCTGCTTTTATCTGTAAAATACTGATTATCAGTTTATTCCAAGTTATTTTTGCGTGTACAGATCATCAAGAGTTTTGGTCTTACAGAAATGTATTGACTTACGAAAATTTTTTTTAAATTTCAAGCTTCAATCTTTTTCTGTTTTTTACTTCTTCATTTTATCTTTTGATACCAAACAAAGTAATGTTAACATTGTCTGATCATCCCTCAGCAAAATAAGTGGGTTTTTACCCTCTCGTTACCCCCAAAGACACTAAGCATTATGGGGATGCGAAAGTAGAGAAAAGTTTGAGATAGTGGACTCCTTATATTACATAAAGCTCAGTCTTACAGTTATTGTGAGAGGTCTATCAAACACAGAGACACAATGCTTACAAAAGGAAATGCGTGTGTTTGTACTTCAATTTAAATTTACATTGTTAAGAAATGATAGAATTCAACAATACAACACTGCAAAGTTTCAACTAATGTTTGTAATGTCACTGTTTCAGTTTTTTCTTCAGGAAAATTATTTTGGAGCTCGGCAATTTAAATTTACATTGTTCGCACACGTGATAGAATGTATGCCTGAATGTAACTTTTTCAATATTTCTTAAGTTTATCAATGTTGCCAGTGATGTCGTTAAGCAAAATTCAATCATCGATCGATTCGGCTTTATACCGGTGGAATCCTTTTGTTTTATTGTGGTTATCATCAACAGAAAAACAAATCTTCGAACATCATGCAAAAGGTTTTTTTTTTAATTATCAAGGAGTATCCGCAGAATTTAAGGAGTATTTTCAAATTTTCCATTTTTTTCAAGGAGTTTCAAGTGCCCTTGAAGTTATATTTTCAATCCAAGCACTTTTCAAGGAGTTGAAGGACCTACATGAACCCTGCTACTACATTAATGCGAAATGATTAAAAAAAAAAAGATAAAATAGTTATACTGAAATGTATATTCTTAATTTCTTGGTACCTTTTTTCTGATATTCATCCTGAGATTCTTCCCACTTTTTAAGTTCGTTTCGTAAGTTTTGATTTTCCTTAATGGTAGCAATGTCAGAAAGCAATTTTTAATGTAGAAGTAAACTATCCATACATGTTTTATGAAACAACAACTCTTCTCGGCCACTCATTAGTGCCCGAGAAAGCTGTCAGTTATTCCTGGAGTTTATGTTACGTCATAAGCCGCAATGTTGGTTGACGATAACGAGGATATTCCTTATTGGCTTCAATTAGATTAGCCACATGGGGGCTGCAGTTTCATTGTTAGTTATTATATTTCGAGGGTTTTTTGAGTCATGTTTTTGAAACCAAGAATACTTAGGATGATGTATTTGAAAACAATTCGATCATCGTACTTACATAATAACGTCTTGCGCCTCTTAATTTCTCAGTTAGTTCTGAAAGCTCGCTTTCAAAGGCAGTTCTGTAGAGAGGGAATTCGAGAAATAACAACACTAGAACTAAAATTTAAAAACTTACCAACAACTATATCATACATGTAATAAATAAATTCATATAATAAGAAAATCACATTGTTGTTATATAAAAGCAGTTTGAATGGAGCGAAAGCCATACACTTATAAATCAGGTACTGAATTGCCTTACACTTCTTCTTTTTCTCTTTGGTCTTCGTTCTCTAACATTTTGTTCACTTCAGATATGCTCTGGCGTTTTTTCTTCGTTTAATGACTTGAGCCTTAAGGAATATTAAATGAACTGAGGTTATACATTTATGATCGTACAACGACATTGTTCTGACATCCCAGGATTCCACGTCACTCCTTCCTCTCCCACGCTACGTATCAATAATTTAGTCCTCATTAAGAAAATGGTGATTTTACCAAAATGGTCGATCTTACCTGTTTCTCCGTATCCTTAGACTGGGATAGTCTCCCTAGCAAGAAATTTTAATCTCGCTTCCATTCCCCTACGGCCCACTTCTCTCCCCACAGACACCTTTTTGTTGGGAGAATCGTAGGAATTTGTAGGGGAATCGAGGGAAATGGCTAAGTGGTAGACTAAGATTCAGCCGTGTTGCAAAGCATTATAGGAAAGATATATATGAAATGCACTGCATATTCAAAGCCGGCATACTATACATGTACACATGATTGGACCGCTTCAGCACCTTCACTTGATTAAGCCCAGCACTCTTTAAAATAGCAGATACATTCATGATTAGAATTACTTAGTAGGATTACCTTTCTGCTTGCTCCTCTGCTTGCAAGACTCTTTCATGAGCCACATTTACAGCTTCTTTATATAAGTAGAATATCAAAAATTGAAAAGAGTTAAACTAGTCACTTTCTCATTATATCGTTGTATGGTATAGCGCGATGCATTTACGGCTACGGCGAAGATTTCGACACGCTAATATACGAAGTTCATATAGACTGATCAGGAAGCCCGGCCGAATGGTTATGAACGTAAACTCACTCCTTCCATGTGGATGCGTTAAGTAAAACTAAAAAAAAAGTAAAATATACCTCGTATGCATATGTGTATAATCTTCATTATCGCACCTCACTAGTACCATCCGCATACGTTTATGATCGTTTATAGAGTGAACGCTCTCAAAACTAAGCTTGGATCGATCTCGAATCCATCTAAAATGACCTAGTGTGAACGAGCCCTAAGACCCCCTCTGTCAGCTAAGTATGATGGCGGTATGCCACCTCAATAAGCTTGGCCCCAGACATTACCCCGACGAAGGACTAGAGTCCGAAACGTCAGTAAGTTTTTCATGTTTCGGTGTAAAATTTACCTAGTAGACAAAGTGGAGTTTTCAGTGTTAAGAGTGAGGCCTCTTGTTCGTCTTTTGCAAGTAGAATTCAGATCCAGCAAAGATAAAATATCATGGTGTCCCGCAAAGTGAGAGTTATATTGCAAGTTTGGTGTCTTCATGAACATGATGTAAAAACGCCAAACAAGAAATCCTTTGGCAATTTAAAACAATGTTATTAATTATTCATTGCAATAGTAACTAAAGTTATAACTTAAAATTTATGAAAGTAAGCTTACCTTTCAATTGAGTATGTCTGTCACTTGATTGCTTGCATTTAGAATGAGCTTTATACATAAATGAAAAAATATATATGTTATTTACCGGCCAGGAGGTCCGGATAGGGAAAAACTGTGCCCGAGGTCATGAATATACGGACCGAGGCCGTTAGGCCGAGGTCCGTGTTCAAGGACCGAGGGCACAGTTTTTCCTATCCGGACCGACTATAGGACGGTAAATAACTTATTTATTTTCTTCCCCTGGATTTTTTTTTACTTGTTTTGGTAATCGTTTTTTTTGTGTGTC